>BPTQ01000006.1:292654019-293254019 GCA_019973895.1 Chrysanthemum seticuspe
GAATTCGTCCTAACAGTAACTAAGAATTGTTGATTAAAATGTATTTTTGTCCCTGATAATAATAAATCGATTAACTTTAGTAATTCGAAGAAGTTGACCTAGAAGAAGTAGCCGTTATTGATTCAGTAACAACAGGTGTTGCCAAGGTAGCTTTGGTGGAGATTGGTTAAGTTATAGGTAACAAAGCAGTACAACTCCTGTGTATTTACTCAGTGGGACGTTTACACAAAGGTGCAGTAGTTCTGAACAAACAAGTAGGTACAGTATTTGTACAGACCCTCGACACAACTAGTGTTGAACGGTAGGAAACAGTTGTGATAGACGTTGCATTTTATGAACTACACGAACTCTTCGATCATATTTTCCGAGCAATACTCGGAAGTTAGGAAGTTTTAAGTTATCTCATTTGGGCAACAGTAGAAGAAAAAAGGAACTTGGTAAGCTTTAGGTTAGTGTTAGCTTGTTTTGATGAAAGAACAGTTATGGTATGAGTTTGAGTTAATATAGTAAGTTTTGGGGCATCATTCGATGTAGAGGGCGCTATCCTAACAATAGACATCGTGAGCTCATTGACAAACAGTACCGGACTTCTCATTGGGGTGATAAGACACAAAAGGATAATACAAGATTCCATCTGAGTATGTGAAAAAATATAAGGGATTTATCATAAATGGTTTCCGATTTCACACAAAAGATGTAGAACATAATAGGAAAACACAGAATAGTGGGGTTACTCTTCAGGCCATGACAAACAGTTACTCGAGTGCTACAGATAACAATCCTATCGCGGGAGATGTAGCTTACTACGGGGTTTTGAATGATATAATTGAGTTTGAGTATGGTATTGACAAGAAAGTAGTTTTGTTCGATTGTGATTGGATTTCGAATGGTTCAAGGAAAAAAGAAGATGACAACGGGTTTACTCTATTGAATTTTGAAGGATTGAAGGCTCATAACGAGCCTTTTATACTAGCTTCTCAAGCACATCAAGTATTTTACGTTGCAGATAGTGTTGACAAAGGATGGCAAGTTGTGATCAACACAGCTCCCAGACATGTTTATGACATGGATGAACAAACAAGTCTTGATGACGTGGAAACACATTTGCAGGGTGACTCATTTATGTGTCCTCAACATGACGAAACAATGGATATTGAATTGGTTAGAGGTGGTTTCGATGGAACCGTTGTGGACAACAATGACTTAGTTATTGCCGATGAAGAAGATCCAGTTGAAGAAGCTTAATGATTTCAATTAGCTAAATAATAATAGTCCCTGTTTTTATGTAAAATTAGTTGTTAAGAATCAATGACAATCCTGCTTAAGGGGTGTTTGGCTCAAATGGGTCAAACGGGTAAATATGGCTTATCACTGTTTGGCTCAAATGCCCATATTAAGAGCTTAATTTCTGCTTATTCACTGTTGTTTCTCTTCTGTTTTTTGTTTCCTTTAGTAGCTTGAACTACTGACTAGAGAATTCTGAGCTTAATTGGGATTCTAGATCTTATCTTGTTGCTTTAATTTGGTCTGCTAATCACCCCATTAGGACTGAGATGCCCTGCACTCAGTCATTTTTGTTTTTTAATCAAGCCTAGTTTATTTTGTGAGTGCAATTCTGGCTTAGTATAGTACAGCAATAATGCACCAAATTAACCATTATCATTGATATATAAGGACAATACAAAGACAGATAACCCATACATAACTTCCAAAATATTGAGACATATAACAATACAAAGACAGATAACACATTATCCTGATGGTTTTTTGACTCCAAATGCCTTATTTTTTATTGCATCCCAAGTAACATTGTTAGCAAGACCTAACACTTGTATCCTTTTACCAGGAACTTCTTCAACTTGTTCAACATTTTTGCCTTTTGACTTCTTGCCTTTTGACTTTTTGGCTTTTGACTTTGTTAATCCTTTGAATTTCCAATTAGGTGGAAAGTAATCAGCCCAAGATGATTTTGAGCTTAACTCATCTTCACAGCTTGACATAGGTGATGATTTTGAGCTTCAAATGGTTATCACTTCTGCAACCACATCCAAAAAAACGCCTTAAAGGGAAATCAATTGTCCTCGAAGTCTGCCTAATTACTGGTGTTTACAATGTGTTGGTGGTGGTGGCTGATTACTTCTATTTGAGGAGGAAGACATTTTATGTTTTTATTTATTTAGGGTTTATAATTGGGGAAAAATAATAGGGGAAGTATTATTATAATAAGGATTTAGTGGAAATCCTACATGGCATAAAACTAATGTTTAAATAAAACTTTTGTGAATAAGCGTTTCATAAAACTGATCTTTTACGACTCAAATATCAAGTGTCCTATTATGGTGTATCAAGTTTTGATACCCAAGTATCAAGTGTCATACTAACTAATGTTTAAATAAAACTTTTGTAAATAAGCGTTCTAAAAAACTGATGTTTTATGACTCAAATAAAGGAGTGTTCTATTATGGCGTAGGATAATAAAACCACAACAAATAAGCGTACTATAAAGGTTAATGTTAAAAGACACAGTTGTCAAGGGTCCTGTTAATTTGTGTTCAAATAAAAATTTTGCAATTAAGCGTTCTATAAAACTGAATAAGCGTTATAAAAAGCGGACGTTTTACGACTCTAAAAAGATGTGCCATATTGTGGTGTATCATAAACAAACCATTATGAATAAGCGTTATATAAAGGTTAACGTTATAAGACGCTATTGTCAAGGGTCCTATTCACTTTTCTTATAAAAAAACGTTTGCGAATAAGTGTTCCATAAAACCGATGTTTTATGACTCAAATATCAAGTGTCTTATGATGGTGTATCAATCTATGGGACCCAAGTGTCAACTGTCATATTAAGTTATGTTTTAATAATACATTTGCGAATAAGCGTTTTAAATAATTAATGTTTTATGACTTATATATCAAGTGTCCTATTATGGTGTATTGTAATAAAACCATAATTAATATGCATCCTTTAAGGGTCCTATTAAGTTTTGTTATAATAAAACTTTTGCAAAAAATCGTTTTAAAAAAATGATGTTATAAAACCATTGTACATAAGCGTCCTATAAAGGTTAACGTTATAATACCGACGTGTCAAAGGTCCTATTAAATTTTGCTAAATAAAACTTTTTGTGAATAAGCGTTTTAACTAACTGATGTCTTAAGACTCAAAACTCACGTGTCCTATTATGGTTTATTATAATACAACCATAATGAATAAACGTCTTATAAAGGTAATTTATTAGGACCCATATTTTAAGTGTCATATTAAGTTATATGATAATAGGACCCCAAATCATCGACCATCCTATTATATACCTTTTTAGGACATCGCCTAAGTAGCAAATATTTAAAAAGGACCCTAAACGCTCATATGTCCTATTAAACAGTTTTTTAGGACTCCATTATCATACCGTCCCACACAAAGGGTCCTAAAAAGCCACTTTTGTTGTAGTGGTCTTTGGATTGTATCTTTGTAAACTCTGTGCTTATATCATTATTATCAAAGTATTCTGTAAAATTTATTCTTTTCAGCATCCTTGATCAGTAACCTCTTTTCAGCAACATTCAGCATGCTCCATCTTTTCAGCAACATAAGACAGTTTGTACATTAATTCAGTTTTAAGTTTCAGTCTATTCTCATCACATCCAGATGTGTAAACTCCTGTGAGAGGTGAATCATTGAAATTTAATGGATTTAATGTCTCTTTACCAAAGCCATTAACTCTGGAGTAGCCAAATGTTTTAATGTGTAAGATCATGGTACATTGATAACCATATGATTTTTAGCAAATCATCAGCTATCAACAGATTTGATTTGTCTTTACCAAAAGTTGTACCATTTTGGACTAGTTAGTTCTTTCATCTATGGTGAACTAATTACCATATAATGGTTTTTCCACAGCCTTTACCACAAGCCATTTTCTTGTGGGCTAGCCAACTCTTCACATTTACTTATATGGTGAGTTGATTACCATCCAACTTATTAGCAAGTTGTCAACTAAAAATGGATTTGAGATATCTTTACCAGAGCCGTTTGCTCATGGATTAGCCAATCCTTTTGTAACCATGGTGGATTGATAACCTATTGGTGTTACCATCTCAAAAACCATTTATTTCTTTTAACCTTTGTTTCAAAATATTTGTCACTTAACAAAAGTTTTTCAAAATCATTAACTAGATTAAAGCTGCAAGCAGTACTTTGATGAAAGTACTGTTTGATCAGCAGTACTTTGAATAAAGTACTGATATATCAAAAATTTATTCAATTAAAATTCATACCAGTTATTCATCATCATCAGCCATAGTAGTCCATCTGATAAACAATTTGATGACCATTAGAGCAATTTCATTGTCTTCTTCAACTTCCATTCCATGCTCTAGCATTCTCCTCATAAGATCTGCTGTAAGAGGATATCTTCTGTCTGCTAACATGTGAATCATTGTCCCATCTTCTAGTTCTAGAACATGTACTCCAGATTCTTCAAAGAATCTCCAGCTAACAATCTCCCAAGCTTCTTGGTTCTTCCAAATCTCAGCAGTGCTTTGTTCTTCAGTTTCCCAAACAGTTGTGAGATCCCCAAGTAAGACTAAACCAACTCCTTCTGATGTATTATGTTCAAAATAATCTCGTACCAAATGATATAAATGAAATAAATCCACCCTATCTATTATGTGCAATAGAGCCCATAACATGTTGAATGTTCTGAAACTTTCATCTTCTCTATGAAACATCAGATAACTTCCATCCTTTGACTCTACAACTTCAAAAGTGGTTATTTGAGATTTGTTCATCTTCATTTCATCATCATCTTTAGAATACTCAAATTCTACAATCCTTAAGTAATTCTTCAGTCCATCATCAGTATCAGACCTTAACTCAACTTTCTTTAATGGTTGTATATCTTCAACTTCATATTTTCTTTTTCTCTTTAAGCTGCCTTTCTTAATTTCTTCTTTCTGAATATCATCATCTTTATAATCTTTGATATCTTCAACACTCTTCTTATATGCCTCTGTAACAACTTCATATAATTCTTTCATATTAACATAATTCAATTTGTTCAATCTAATATATCCTCGACCTTTTAAATAAGCCATCATTGCATTCCTTTCCTTAGCAAGATTTGGTCTTCTTGGTAGAGAAGAAATAGGAAGAGGTGATGGTATAACAGCTTCAGCATTCAATTCTTCTTGTAATTTCCTAGCTGCTTCTTCATTCATAGCTTCTTCATTATCAACTTCAGCATTCAACTCAGCTTGTATCTTTCTAGCTGCTTCCTTATTCATAGGCACTTGAGCAGCTCTTATCTGTGCTAAAGTAGGTTTCTTTTTCTTCTTAGTCTCTACCAACTTGCCCTTACCTTTATCTTTTGGATCAATAACAACTTGAGAAACTCTTGGTTGTTCCTCTTCTTGCACTCCTGGAATACTAACACCCCTTGGCTTTGATAAATCATGCAAGATTTCAGCAATGGTTTCATCATCACTTGCTGTATGTATAGGTTTAGGTGTATCATCTTCCTTTTCTGGTATAATTGTTGAAGGACCAACTTCTTCTTCATGTATAATAGTTGAAGGACCAGCTTCCTCTTCAAAATCTAATACCCTTGGAGTAACCAATTCCTGCCTATAGGTTCATTGTTGAAAAGCAGAACTTTGATCTTCAGTACCTTCAATGTTGACTTGTTCTTCAGTACCTTGAGGTTCATTCTCCTTTTCTTCATGAAATTCAGCATCTTCTTTCAAATTCTCTTCTTCCTGATTCCTCCCCAATTGGACAGAAGAATGTTGTTTAACCTTTTTGCCTTTGGTGGTCTTCTTTAAATGCCTTCGCTTCTTCTTTTCAGCTTTGACCCATAATCTGTGATGAGTAACCAATGGCCATACAAAGTTCTTCAATCTTCTAAACTTAAACTTCAACTTCTTAATCTGAGTAGCATGTTTACCAAAAGATTTCTGCAATCTGACCATCGCCCTTGTCAGAGTATAATTATCTAACACTAATCTTTCAGGTGGTATAGGAACAGTATCTCCTCCAGAAGATGATGAGAATATAGGAACATCTTGTTCTGGTGATGTCTTTGGAGGAGTAGAATGGTGGGATGAGGTGGGAGAAACTTCAGTACCTTCATTAACATCAGAATCATGCGAAGCAGTACCTTGTGTTGAAGTTTCTTTAGATGCAGCACTTTGAGAAGCAGTACCTTCAGAAGCAGTACCTTCTCTTTCATCACTTGCTGCAGCCTCATCTCTAATAGCTTGAACAATCTCCATCATTGAAGTAGTCAATGGAGTGTCCCTGCCAGTGAATAAATCACTTTTCCTTGCCATAAATGTAAAGATCTTGGCGGGTTGCACCACAACAGTTAGTAGATCAGTAGGCTAGGTACATCAGCAAGTTGTTTGTTAAGGAACACTTGAATAAACCTTGGATACATCAACCATCTTGAACCATGAGAGATGTGTGATAGCATTCCATCTAGAATCAGCCTTGAAAAATTGAAAATTCGATCTGTAGCTAATCCCACTATAGCAGATGCTATGTTAGACCCAAATTGCTCCCATGATGTACTTTTAGCACTAATACAATGAAGTAGTACATGAACTAAATACTTCCATTGAGGACAAAATAAAGGTTTCCTGAATGTTTGTTCAGTTAAAGACCTTTCATAACCAATGTTGCTAAATGTATCCCAAATCAGTTGCTTATCAAAATGAATAGCCCCTTCTTCATCATCAAATAATAAGTCTTCACGAATAGAGGCTTCAGTAACTTTCACAGTGCTCCCAGCAACTGTTGCTTGAATATATGAATCATCATTCTCCATATGAACCCTAGCAGTTGCCCAAAATTGTTGAATCCATGGCTCAATAATATCTGGTTCTACTAAAAGCGCATAACTAATCGGCGACCCAGTTAGAAAATCAATTATATCATGAAAGATAACATTAGCTTCAGTCTTGTCTAAATTCGCCACCATGTTGTGTTTTGAAACTGTATTATGATTTGCCATTTATGATATATGTTCACAGAAAGTGAGATAGCGAATAATATGAGTGAAAGAGAGAGAGATATGAAAAAGATTATAAGTAATCAATATGAGAGGGAAATTCGAAGAGTAGTTATTTATAGGTGAGATTTAAAAAATCACAGCCCTTAATAACAAAGTTACCGTTAGTAGTAGTTACCCCTCAATATTACCGTTGGAACAGTACTTTGATACGACACGTGTGCAGTACTTCCAAAAAGCAGCACTTTCCAAGCAGTACTTTCATAAAATCAATAGGCAGTACTTTTCCATTCTCCGCTTTTCAATAGCAAATACAACATGAATATCCTCCCCTCAAACAATGCATAGGACTATACTTACACGAAATAGTCCTCCCCTCAAATGTAGCTCAGTAGTTAATCATGCCAATGCTTACCACCAAGTGATTGAATCGTGAAACATCAAATCCTTTGGTGAGTAAGTCAGCTACATTATCATCTGTGTGAACCTTGACCACATTAATAAGTCGGTGCTCATAACAATCTCTGATAAAGTGATGCCTAATCTGAATATGCTTGGTCTTGGAATGATACATTGGATTCTTCACAATACAAATAGTACTCTCATTATCAATATTGATAGGAGTATTCTTGAAATTTAACCCATAGTCCAAGAGTTGATTCTGCATCCACAAAACTTGTCCACAACAACTTGCAGCAGCCACATATTCTGCTTCAGTTGATGATGTTGCTGCAATGGTTTGCTTCTTACATTGCCATGAAACTAATCTTCTTCCTAGATATTGGCATCCACCTGTGGTTGATCTTCTGTCATAGTTGTCACCTGTATAATCACTATCTGAAAAAGCTTCCAAGTAAAAAGGTGAATCCTTGGGATACCACAACCCCAATTTAGGTTGTTGTTTCAAATAACTAAAAATTCTCTTCACTGCATTCATATGAGAGACCTTTGGTGAGACTTGATATCTTGCACATAGACAAACAGCAAACATAATATCAGGCCTAGATGCAGTGAGATACATAAGACATCCAATCATGGATCGATACAACTTGACTTCAACAGGTTGTCCATCTTCATCTTTTCCCAGTGAGTTGATAGACTTGATAGGTGTAGTTACTGACTTCATAGCATTAAAATTGAACTTCTTAAGTATGTCAGATACATACTTGTCTTGACTGATAAAAATACCCTCCTTTGACTGCTTAACTTGAAGTCCCAAAAAGAAAGTTAACTCACCCATTGAACTCATTTGAAATTCATTCTGCATCAGCTGCTCAAACTCCTTTACCATGGACTGTTTGGTAGCTCCAAATATGATATCATCAACATACACTTGAACTAACATGATATCCTTCTTGTCTATCTTTTTAAACAAAGTCTTGTCAATGGCTCCCCTTCTGTAACCATGTTGCAATAAGAAAGTAGAGAGCCTCTCATACCAAGCTCTAGGTGCTTGATGTAAGCCATAAAGAGCCTTAACCACCTTGTAGACTTTGTTAGGATGAGTAGGATCTTAAAAACCAGGAGGTTGCTTAACATACACCTCCTCTGTGATCTTGCCATATAAAAAGGCACTCTTTACATCCATTTGATAAACCTGAAATCCCATATAGGATGCAAAAGCAAGAAAGATTCGAATAGCTTCAATCCTGGCTACAGGAGCAAATACTTCATCATAATCCACTCCTTCTTCTTGTCTGTAGCCTTATGCAACTAACCTTGCCTTGTTCTTGATGACATTTCCTCTTTCATCCCTCTTGACTCTGAACACCCATCTTGTACCAATGACCTTCTTACCATCAGGAAGATCACATAATACCCAAACTTCTTGAAGTCTGAATTGTAGCTGTTCTTCTTGCATAGCTTCAACCCAACTTTCTTTAGTCAATGCTTGAGCAATATTCTTGGGTTCCTCTTGAGAGATAAAGCAAGTAAACAGGCATGTTTGATGGTCCTTATGATTCATCCTGTTTTATTTATAGACAAAGCTAAGTAAAGCATTATGAGGTTTAGTAAAACTCTTAGCTTTGTGTCTTGTCATCACTCCGGAAGTAGAAGGACCAATGATTTGATCAGTAGGATGATTCTTATGAATTCTTAAGTTTGGAGACTGTGGAACTCCATAAGTATCATCCAAATTAGTGAAGTCAGCATCTTCATTGGAATCTGAGAAAATACCTTCATCTTCAAACTCATCATCAGTATCTTCTAATCCAGGCATAGTAGGATCATCCAAATCATCCAAAGTTCTGGTAACTGGTGCAGCGGTACTTTGGTCAAAAGTACTGTCCAAAGTACTGTGAGAGTATTCTGCAGTTTTGTTCTTTTTCTTTGCTTCTTCATAAGCTCTTCTTTGGTCATCAGTATAAGAATGTGCTAAGACATCTTGAAGAAGCATCTGATTTACTTCATCTTGAATAGATTGATCCTCAGCAGACAATGAGGATTTTGGTGCATCAGTACTCTTCTTTGGTTCAACAGATATTGGTTCTTCATCAGGAACAGCATCAGGTCTAATATGGACTCCATGAACAACATACTGTAAATCGTCTCCATTGTGTACAGGTTGATTTTCTTCTCTAACAGGTACATAGTTCATAGAAGGAGTCAAAACTTCAAGATCAAACATCCAATCAGGACCTTCACCCTTCTAATTGTCTTGATCTTCTAAAAATTCAACATGAAGACAATCTTGAACCTTTTTAGTGACTCTGTTGTATACTCTAAAGCCTTTTTTGTTGGTGCAGTACCCTAATAGATAACCTTCTTCTGACTTGCCATCAAACTTGCCCAAATTATCAATAGTATTTAGAATAGTGAGAGGACATCCAAAAGGCTTCAGAAATCGTATGTTGGGTTTAATTCCCATCAGCAACTCATAAGGTGTCTTCATCTGGGGTTTTGTGACTGATACTCTGTTAAGCACATAGCAAGCAGTACTTACAGCTTCAGCCCAGAATTGAATAGGTAAAAGTGAATATGCAAGCATAGTTCTGGCTGCTTCAATCAAAGTCCTATTCTTTCTCTCTGCAACACCATTCTGTTGTGGTGTTCTTGCAATGTTGAACTCCCTCTTGATCCCTTTGTTAGCACAAAACTCATCCATAAGTTTGTTCTTGAATTCAGTTCCATTATCACATCTAATACCTCTAACCTTCAGTCTCAGTTGGTTTTCAAGTGCTATGATAAGATTATGGATAGCATCAAAAGTATCATCTTTAAATCCTAAGAAAAATACCCAACTGAATCTACTGCAATCATTTGTCACAACCAAGCAATACTTTTTCTTGTTAAGGCTTGCAATTGCAACAGGTCCAAATAAATCCATATGTAACAACTCCAATGGTTCTCTAACAGTCCTTTCCTTAAGCTTCTTGCATGAAGCTTTGTGTTGTTTACCATTCTTGCACGCCAAACAGGAGTGATCATTCTTGTAAGTCTTTGAAGGTAAACCTCTAACTAAATTTCCTTTGATCAGTTTGTTGATATTCTTGAAATTTACATGGCCCAATCTTCTATGCCATTGATGTGCTTCTTCAGATGTTGCTTTTGTCACTAAACATGTAGCTCTCCTGGAAGAGTGAAGACTCTTCATATCCAGACTGTACACATCATTGGTTCTTGGTACTCTAAGTACTACCAAGCTATCATCAACAGGCTTGAATTCAGGGGAAAGGATGATACATTATGTGTCAGTGAATAACACAGGATGCTTTTTATCACAGATTTGAGATACTGACAATAAGTTGAATTTGAGCTCCTTCACATATCTAACATTCTCAAAATCTATGCTCCCTGTCTTGATGGTTCCTTTGCCAGTTATTCTTCCTCCATTGGGGTCATTCCCAAATGCAACTCTTCCTCCACAAATAGATCTAAAATCTAACAGAATCTCCTTGTCTCATGTCATGCTTCTAGAGCAACCACTATCCACAATAAGATGATCTTTAAGATCCTCTTCTGGGTTGCCCTGCACAAAGATACAACAGTTAGTGTCTTTTAGGAACCCAAGCCATTACTGACTTGTGTTCCCCTTGTGGAGTAACATACTCAAATTCTTTGAGTATGTAATCTTCATAGTTTTTGTAGACAGAATCAAGCATTATCTTTTGTTTTAAAACTTGTGGTGAATTTTCAGCAAAACTTTCTTTTTCAACAAAAATCTCCTTTTCTTTTACCACAAAATCATCTGTTTCACCAGTACTTGTTGAAAGTACTGTTTGTTCATCATCAGTACTTTCCTTCTTAACCCATTTAGTTTTAACTTCTGGTGTAGAGTCCCTTGATCTAGCTACTCTTCTGGAATTGTAACTCCTTCTAGATTGATAGTAATTAGGTCTCCTAGGACTCCTATTCCAAGAGGTGGTTGGTGAAAACTGAGCAGTACTTTGAGAAAGTACTGTATTTTGCTTATCAGTACCTTGGAAAGTGTTTGAAGGTACTGGAGGTTTTGAAAAGGTTCTTCTTTGGTGAGGGTGCCTGTAGTCTGGTGAGAAGTTTCTATGGTTGAACCTTTTTGAATGGTTCCAAGCTGGTCTATTTTCTCTTGGTTTTTGGTTGACATGTCTGTTCTTAGGAAACTTACTTAGGTATTCTGAATGTAGGTCACAGTCCTTAATCAAATGATCAGGAATAAAACAAACAAAACAGAGTTTTTGTTCTGTAATCCCAAAATTTCTTCTTCTAAATGTGTTACCAAACCTATCCTGATTTCTAGGTGAATGATTAAAGCTGTTTTGACCAAAATTATCCCAAAAAGGTTTAGTATGATTGTGAAAAGGTTTTCTTAAAGGTACTGCTGAAGGTGTAGCAGTACTTTGAGGTGTAGCAGTACTTTGAGGTGAAAGTACTGCTTGACTTTTAGCATCATCTACCTTAGGTGTCTCAACTGTTTCCTGTTGGGTTTCAGACCTAGATTGACCAATAAGTTTCTTTTGTAAATTCTAGGTTGTCTACACCAAAACAAGAAACATCAGGTCTTATGGGTTGATGACTACCAGTGGGATGTGGGAAAACATGATAACCTTTGTCTTTGTTATATTCTGGAGGTGGTTCACTAAATGAGTCCTCATTACTAGATGTGTCAACATAGTTAATAAGCTCATCATCACTAGTGGTTATATCCTCAAAATCAAGGTCATCCTTATCACTAGGTAGGTTTTCATCTACACTACTGAAATCCATACCAAAACCTAGACCAGTCCTATTGTAAGCCCTTCTCTGTTTTTGAACATAAGAAACATGAGAAAGACCAGATTCTTTCCAGGCATCAAACTTAGCTAACAAATCATCTCTCTCCTTAGTCAGTTTCTCAATTTCAGAAATCTTACAATTTAACTTCCATTCACTTAATTTTAACTGATAATCCTGTTGTTCATATTTTTATGCCCAAGCCATTTCATTATTTTCATGTGTTATAATTTTAGCTTCCATAGATTCTAAGGTTATTTGATAACCTGCTACCTCAGACCTAGCTTTTATACAATTATCCCTTTCAATCACATAACTATTAAGGACTTTTTGATAAAAGTCATGACAGTTTGAGCATACCTCAGAGATAGGGGTTGAGCTTGTTGAAGTAGCCATCATTGCAAGTAGAACATGATCATCTTCACTCTCCATGCTCCAGTCAAAGCTTCCAAAACCATCTTTAGACTCCATAGCAGCATGTCCAGGTTCCACATTTAAAGCTGTGCTCCAGTCAAATTCTTCCACAGAATCCTCCACAGCTACCATACAGTAGGTTACTGGTTCATCATCAAACTCAGCACTCCAGTCAACCTCTGATAAATTCTCTTGAGCAACCAAAGCTTTTGTTTCTGTAATAGGAATTTCTTTCGACTCTAGCTTTGGTTTCTCAGTCATCCTGTTTGCTTGATATTTAGCAAACCTGCATTCTCTTGCAAAATGTCCAGTCTTTTGATAATTGAAGCATTCAATATTGGATTTGTCAAAAGTGATTCCATGTTTTGGCTTGAAGTCAATGCCTCTTCCTGTCTTCTTCATAAACTTCTTTATCCTTGCAGTGATCATAGCAACTTGCCACCTGATATCAATTTCTTCAAGAGCATCCTCTTCTATCTGTGAGAGATCTTCTTCATAAGTGATAGGTAGAGAAGCTTGTTGTGCAAAGAAGGAGCATACAACTTCATCTGAGTGGATGGTTGGTGGGGCTTGCTAAGCAGTGGAGAATAGGAAACAGTACTTTGAGCAACAGTACTTTGAGTAGGAGAAGCAGTACTTTTGGTGGAAGTACTGCTCCTCTTTTCAGATGATAAAAAGGCAATACTGTGAGATTTGGAACTGGTTTGGCCATTCATCTCATGCTCATAAACCTTCAGATGATTGTAGAGATCATCGAAGTCCATAACATCCAAACCAGGTTGTCCTCTGATCATTGTAGCTATCACATGCCATGTCAATGGCAGACTCCTTAAGAACTTGAGATTAGCATCTTCAACTGAAACCCTTTGCTTTGTATAGCTCCAACATGCTGAGAAGGTTTTGAAATTTGTCATAAGCAGCATCAAGGTTTTCTCTTTCTCCAACAGTGAATGTTTCAAACTGCTGCTTCAACAGATTTCTGTGCATCTTTTTGGAAGCATCATTACCTCCAAACCTTGTTTTGAGAGCAGCCCAGAGTTGCTTTGCATCTGTAGCATCATGGAACTTGAGAAGATGACCATTTGGAATGGTAGACAAGAGAATGTTGAGAGCCTTCTCTTGATTCCTTAATGTTGCTACTGGTAGGACTGCCTTAGGTGCTTTGGGTTGTCCAGGAATGTAAATAGGTTCTGGAACGACTTCATTACCATTGACAATTATATTCCACAGTGGTTGGTCTGTAATTGCAATGTACTGCCTCATCTTCATGCTTCATAGATCGTATTCTCCCTTCTTAATGACAGGTATCCTCATTGAGGTGATGGAAGGTGGTGGAACAGCATCAGTCGACATCTTTAGGTTTTAGGGTTTCTTCTTAGTCAGAGTTTCCACACAAGCTCTGATACCACTTGTTGGATCGATGTACTATAACCAAACTAACTTAAATATCTTGTTAAGGTTTAATAACCTCGGATAAATCCTAAGTTATTAACAATGAAACACTGAGTAATCTTTATTAAGTACGCGGAATTTACTTAACAAATCTAAGAAGAATATAACTTTTACTTTTATTAATAACTCTTGCTTGTTATGCAGACTCTTCAACAACTCTAAAACACTAATAATAATCGTACTTTATGAATACTAAAACTCTTCTCTAAAACTCGTACTTCTAATACCAATCTAGGGGTCCTTTTATAGGCTCAAGGATAACCCTAGTCGATTTACAATTTGTATCCTTGTACGACAAGTAATCTAAACATAGAATAAACAAAACTTTCCATAAACGAATATAACAGTTCTTTAGCTTTGCAGTACTTTGACTTCGACAGCAGTACTTTGACTTTATCTTTAGCAGTACTTTGACTTTTCCAGTAATTTGTCAATCTTCAATACTTTAACATTCTTCAGCACTTTCATATCCCAACATTAACCAGTTAACATACAGTTTGAAAAATCAAATGTATGACATGCGCTCAACGTTGGTGTGATGATAGCACTGTAAGATTTCTAGGCGACCCTTGTGAAAGACTTTATAGATTTACCATCATATAAATATGATCTCACTACGTTAGATGAAGTTATAACATTATAAACATAATGGTAATTCGTGGATCTCATATAATTCAATTTATCATTTTGTTGAATCATAAAAGGAACAACTTTGTAACCTACATTCAGTGATGGTGTGATGTTAACACTGTAGGATTTTCTGACGATCCTCGTGACCATCATATTAAAGCTTGAAATTCATGAACACCTGGATCAAAGAGATTATTGGCTTACACTATTTTAATAAATAAAGAATCAACCAAGTGACCTACTTTCAGTGTTGTTTAATGTTGGCACTGAAGGGATTTTCATTCAATCGTTATAGAATACCAAATTTAGGTATAACTATGAATATTCTAGCAATATCTCAAGGATATGCATAATCACGGGTGTAAATTGTATTCTTTTATTGTGAAATACAAGTGTATAATTTTGTATGTGTCCTAAGGAGATTTTATGATGAATCTCATTATCTTTAGACTCGATAACTGCATTTTAATATTTAGTGAGCGGAGGCTGGAGCAGACTGCCACCTATTTCAATACCAACATTCTCGGAGTGAGAAACTGATATATTACGTGTGTAATCTCTATGAGAAGTGAAACAATATCTTTTTGAGATGAACTTGAGTGGCGGAGAAGGGTTTGTGTGTTGCATAACTGGGTCCATGATGTCTGTATTCAATATCAGAAATCATTATTGTAATATCCGATAGATTATGTACTGACCCAGTGTCTATGCTAATGTAGGGAGGGCTTTCATTTCTTTTAACCCTTGCACAAAAATTTCTATTAATTCTTCAACCGCTTCAATGCAAGCTGGTGTGTAAAATCTTGTTTTAATATTTATTAAACCGAATCTAACTAGACTTACCAAAACTCTCAGGCAATGTGCCCCGATTGCATATACTATAAACTTAGTAAGACCAGGTCGTCCGCTGGAGTGAGAGAAAAACAAACTTTTTAAAATTAAATTAATTAAATTAAAGTGTCTTTTAAATCCACACAATTATAGAAATTATTAAATAACTAAAATGACAAGAATAAAAGACGAATAAATTGAAATGAACTTTAAATCAATAGGATGAACATGTACTCGCCTAGCCCTTCCCCTAATCCTATCAATGACATAATTAATTGGTACAATGTCTACCTCGCAATGCCATAGTGGGTCTTTTATAGTGTAAGTCCTATACTAGTTATTAGTCCCAACACACTAGGTCTAATAACTACATATCTCGACTGCCGTGAGTAATAACGTAGTTATTGTATATGTATTAGACTCCCAACTGACCAATATGACATATTTTGGTGTGTTTTCCAGACACTTAATTACTAACAAGTTTCTAGTTTCAAGTAATTAAATCATA
Organism: Chrysanthemum seticuspe; assembly: GCA_019973895.1. NCBI lineage: Eukaryota > Viridiplantae > Streptophyta > Magnoliopsida > Asterales > Asteraceae > Chrysanthemum > Chrysanthemum seticuspe. Next base: position 292,670,058 of record BPTQ01000006.1, read on the forward strand.
AAACTTATCGCCAACTTTTAATATCGTTAGGTCATTGTTCATAATCCTAGCCTCTAAGTGATATTGGTCAATGTATTAGTGATTCATGTACTCAAACTTTTAGTTTTTACTTACTAATCAACTACAACGCGCACATAAATTATCTAAACTAAAGCACGGATAACAGTAAATAAACAAACGATAAACGATTTTGAAAGATTAAACATAGTTTAGAGTATGATAAGAATCAAACCGAGAAAGATAAATGTTTATGATGTGTTAGATCTTCGATCCTATGAACTAGTCTTAGAACTCTGGAAATCGTGGTCCTTATCTAGGGTTAAAAAAGCATAATGTGAATGAAGGTGATGCAGGTTTTACTGACCAGGTTTTAATATTTATATTGTCTCGTTATACCTATGGTCTACCCTAATGCACTAACGGGCAGTGTACCCGGTCGTGTGTAGTGTAGTATTCGGTAAAACCGAGGTCGTCCCAAGAGCTATGTGTGTTGGATTATTACTAAGTCTAGGTGTCACAGTTTTTAATATGATTTCGATAAGGAATTAATTAATTAACTACTAAAGCAGATAAAAGCAAATAAAGTCAAAGGTTCAATCAATAGAGGAGAGTGATGCTAACCTAGTCATTCATCCTAGCTAGTAATGTCTACGTCTAATTACTTCCAATTACTTCAGGTGGGGTCAAAGTCGAGAGGACAGCATTTGGTCAATTCGCCCTAACCTATCAGCAAAGATGCCACCACTGGAGAAGTCAGGTGTCCCCTCATAAGTCCAGTTGTTCCTGGTCCCCTAAGCCGAGTCATTAAGTACCGCTACATGCTAGACTTATAATAGTGAGTGCCCGGGCGTTAGCAACTTAAACACTCGATCACCCTCTAATTCTTAAGTTCATCCAAACGGTAGGTGATCAGTTGGTCAAATCGCACAAATAGAAAAGGTCGTCAGTTGGTCATATCTTACCCTTCCTGTCTCAGTCTACTCACTTAGGGTCAGTTGGTCATATCTCCTAAGCAACTAGCCTCTACCGCCATTCAAAACTACCGAAACAAGGGTAGCTACCAATAAACTATGCATGCATACACTTAGAAATAATTATACGGAAGTAATGTAAACGCAAACAAAACAATTAAGGAATCATAACTAGGCCAGCACCAAGAGGTGCTTAGCCGCTCATATTAATTATACAAATCAATTCAATATTCAATGTTACGAAATACATGAATCGAAAGTAAAGAAATGATAAAATGATAATGCTTATCGTAGGGGAGTGATTTCTCCCTTGGAGACAGCTCCGTATGCTCCTCTAGACTTGTCTTTGGCTTCTTCTCACGTTCTTTGGTTGTGGTGTGTGGAATGGGATGATTAGAAATGCTGGAAATCGTGGGGTATTTATAGGCCAGATCTGGGTCACGGCGTAACTAATATAATAGTTACGCCGTAATCTTCTATTTCTTCGTAATTTGCTCTAGATCTGCTGGTTACGGCGTAACCTTAGAAGTAGTTACGCCGTATCTTCAATATTTCTTGGTTACGCCAGAGTTTATTCAATAGTTACGGCATAGTTATCAACGGCGTGGAACCTCATTTGACCTAATATAGTTACGGCGTAATCCTTTGGGAGAGTTACGCCGTAATCTTCTGATGAGTTGGTTTTCTGAGTCACGCTTTAGTTACGGCGTAATGTGAGAGATGTGTTACGCCGTAACTTCTTCAAAATGAGCATACTCTGATAAATTTTTGATAATTCTCCAATTCCGCGTCTCTTTAGCTCCAACGCTCGTAATTTACTTGAAAGTGGAAAACAATGGAAAACAAGCGTAAATCCATATAAATGATATAAATTACAAGCATTATCGGGAGAAATTGACACTAAATATTCAGGACTATTTGATGTTATCAGAAGGCATAGGTCGATATTTATAATGTTGAAGCCCAACCCGTCAGTCCATATGGCATATGCACATGAAACTCCATACGCCGTATGGATTATTCATAAGTACTTGTACGCCTCTTGTGCACTTTATGCCACGTCACTATCTTCAATGCATACGACGTATGGATATAAGTTCCATACGTCGTATGGTCTTCAACACTTGGATGAAATTCATTTCTTCATTTCATACGACATATGATATATAAGGGCATACGTCGTATGGTCTTATGTCAAAGTCTTGGTTTTCCAGGTCTTGAATGTATACGTCGTATGGCAATTAATGGCTATATAGCGTATTGAAGTTCTGTATGGACTTTTTGCTTCATTTTGCTCCTTTTCCATGTCTTCACCTTATCTTTTGCATTATTGCTCCAATTTATAACTAAAATATGAAAATATAGCATATCAATTCCAAAATCTATAAAAATCATATACAGTCGAGCAATAAACACGGGATATTGATACTAAAAACACGTTACTATCTGATATTATCAAATATCCCCTCACTTGACTTCTACTTGTCCTCAAGTAGACTCCACATTTAAACATATAAAAATATCATCTAGACATAACCTAGAAAAATATGAATTTAACTTGAACCTACTATAGCAAATCGCAAACACCGAGCATCTCATGAAAATTGAAAAGAAAAAACACTCAATCCCTCACTATTCTACATGTTATAATTTTCTGATTACTCAAGGGCACAGTCATTGCGAATACACTATCATAAGCTTGACAATATTTCAATCATCCACTACTCGTGTCTAGATCTAATTAAGCCGTAAAATGGGTAATAGTTAGCCTCAAAAGTAACAACATATCAGGATTTCGATTTAGATACATAGTTAGCTTATACGCAGGTATTCATGGGGATGTACTTGACTACTTGAGTAGGTGTTAGTTTTCATTATCAATAAAACACTTTTCTCTCCACAATTTCTTTACTTTCTTTCTCAAGAATACAATGTTGTATTTCGGTTATTTATATCTGATTTGACCTCCCGGTCTAGCTTGTTTTTTGATATTGGTTGACCTACACCACCTGTTGCACCGTGGATGGCCTTATGACAATAATTATAAGTAGATGAAAGAAAATATAGTTTTTTTACGCTCATAAGATTTGATGTTAATATGTCTTAAACACTCGTACATATTTAAAGAGAGGCGATATGCACACGACAATAAATGATGTGCAAACCACAAAATTATATTTGTAATGCACACGATACAACAACACCATATATGCATGTTTGTAATGTGTACATCACTTTTTTGTGATATGCATATCAACTCCCCGTTAAAAAGAGGAAAACATGCATAGCCCCATTCACACAATATGCTCTTGACTCGGTCTAAATTTCCAAAAATTGCAAGTAAAAAACGTGACATGTATTTTTTTCTAGGCCCAAAAAATGCGCTGGAAATAATGTGTAGTTGGATCATAACATTATCAGTATATCTTCATCTCCGTAATTGATTTACTGGGTTCTTCCGACAAGTCCCATGATTATATGATCTCACATGCTATCTATTATTCATGAATCCAATTCCTCTAAACAAATGAATCCTAAAATCCAAAATATGGAAACGATCAACCAAAAGTATTTTATACTTTCACTTTCCTTGCTTTTAGTTTTAGGCATTGTGGAGAGCTTCGATTACCATGATAAAGAACTTGAAACGGATGAGGGTCTGCTACGGATGTATGATAGATGGAGGGGCCACCATCAAGTAGAGCAAAGAAGCCCCGAGCGGTTCAATGTTTTTAAGTACAACTTGAGACATGTTCATAACACAAACAAGATGAACAAGCCATATAAATTAAAGTTGAACATGTTTGCTAACATGACTAACCTCGAGTTTACAAACACATATGCGAACTCAAATATTGGCCATTATCAAGCGCTCCGAGGACCTCCTGATAGCAACAAGAGTTCTACTTATGGAGATGTTACTAATCTCCCACTGAGGGTTGATTGGAGGAAACAAAATGCCGTCACCCCTGTCAAGAATCAAGGCACATGTGGTAACTCTTTTTTAGTAACTTTCCTGTCTTAAAAACATCTTCATTTATCCTATATGTAGTTGTGTATTTAGATTTGTGTATATAATACGAGTAGTAACCTGACCTTAGAGAATAAACAACCTAATCTTATTCGAAAAATAAAAGTATTCTTGTTAGGTGCAAACAACCCTGATGTGGCCACACCATTCTCTTCTCAAAAAAGGGAAATGTTTTACCGATATTGTTTGTGGGTGGTGAAATCAAACCCTGTAGATTAGTCAAAGGTCGATAATCATGGTTACCAAAAGCAATATATATATATATTAATATATACAAAGTTATTTTATAACGATAAATATTATCTAACATAATATGGGTGATATCCGATCCTTTGAAAATTCCTAAAATAGTGCAAATAGTTGTAAAAAATTATGGATCCACCAGACTTCGGAGATGCCGGTCAATTTGGCGTTATTGGAATGGGCCGGGATTTATGTCTTCATTTTTACTGTTAACATACTAGTATGCCGCTTTGACGTTATATTTATATCTTCGGAGAAGAGCAATGATATTTAGGCCTAAAGGTAGACCTAGCTAACACACTCTTGTAGTTTTTTGTAGCAACCATTTGATCTTGACCTAATAGTTTCCTTAATCAAAGTTACAGGGAGTTGTTGGGCTTTTGCAACAGTGGCTGCAGTGGAAGGAATAAACGCTATCAGAACGGGACAACTAATACAGCTATCAGAACAACAACTTATCGACTGTGATTCTAATGGAAGTAACAGAGGATGTGAAGGAGGGGCGATGGAACCTGCTTTTACATTCATACAAGAGCACGGAGGTCTAGCTACTGAGGAAAGCTACCCATACATAGCTACAAGAGATAAGTGTGATCAAGCAAAGGTATACAAACTTAATGTTATGGCCAGTTGATTCGTCTGTGGAGTATTAATTGATGTAAAGAACGTACTTTTTTATAATCTAGTTTGGGCATCACTCGGTGACACTTGATGGAATGGAGGAACTTGATGGAACCGCGGAAGCATTACTAAAAGCAGTTGCGCATCAGCCTGTAGCAGGTGCTGTGGATTCTAATGGCGACGACTTCCAATTTTATAAATCGGTAAAGAAAACCCTAAGCTGCAAAACAAAAAAGAAACAATAACCAAATTAGTGTCTCATTCATTTCTTTCATGACGTAAAGGGAGTTTTTACGGGACAATGTGGAACGGATCTGAAACACGCTATAACAGTGGTCGGATATGATGAGACTCCCGAGGGAATGAAGTATTGGATCATGAAAAACTCTTGGACAGACGAATGGGGAGAAAAGGGATACATGCTTGTGCAACGTGACGTTCCTGAATTAAAAGAAGGACGTTGTGGCATAAATAAGGCTTGTTCCATTCCTCTTCAGAACCCCGGTACGCCAAATAATTAGGAACTATAGAATCAGTAATATTAGGAGATCCAGAAATCCGAACTGGCGTATGCATGTAAGATCCCTAAAGACTTTTATTTGCTACTTAAGCCATTATACGTTCGGTTTTTAACAAAAAGCTTTATTAGTGCTGATCAAAACATTTAGAATAATGTATGTTTCATATAATAGGATGTTCACTCGTTAAATGGTTAGTTCAATAGATGACTGATTTTGTTTAATTCTCTAGTTTCAGCTTCAATTTCAATTTATCATCAATTATTCAATTGTTTTTGGATTTCGGATTACGTAAGTATCTGCAACGTAAGTTGTTTTGGAGGTCAAACACTTATTAATTCCGAATTTACTCCGTCCTTGTGTTTTTATGATTGCAGTCAAATAAAATAGTGAAAAATGTGACATTTTTATTTGATATATGATTAGTTTAAACAGAAAAAGTTTACCACCATTCACTAACCAAAACTTAGATAAAAATAAATAAATAAAACAAAAACCTAAACAAAAGTAAGCCATCTAGATGATGTGAACAAACCCAGCCCACAAAGGCCCACAACCACTTAAGCCCAAATTTGATCATATTTCAAAGATTTAACTGTATATATTTTTGTAAGGTATATAATTCGAAAAAGCAAAGCACAAGCACGTGTTTGTTTGTAACTTAATTGACTTAATATGAAAAAAACTGAATTCATTAAGTCATATTAAAACAGTTTGTTTATAACTTAATAGAGAAATATGACTGAAAATATTAAGCAATAAAACTGACGTTGTCTGCATTAAGTCATTTCTTAATTAGAAATGACTTAATAAAAAAAATTAACAAACAAGCCCTAAGTTTTCGATATTCCATCGCATTTTTGTTTGGGCAATCACCCACACTTGTAACCAAACACAACTTGAACCCTACTTCCAATCAGGGGTTAGATCCTGATCTAGACCATATCCGGCCTGCCTCATTTTTATACTACAATGGGTCAAAAAACACGATTCAGTAACTCTATTAAAGATCCAACAAGTCGATTCGTGTAGGTAAGATCATTATTTATGTCGACCCATCAAAGAATGTAACTATTAGAAAGAAAATATATATATATATTGTCACTTTTCGCTACTTTTGCTATAGCTATTAATTTCTTGTTTTTCATCTACTCGTAAAAATATATATCTATTTAACTTCAGTTATTCATTTCTTTTGCAAAACAAATTTAATTTCATTTGTGAAACATAATATTATGACGTAGAACTTATGATTTTATATCAAGTTGGAACAATAATTTGCTTGATAATTTATAGGGGTGGCAATTTATGACCCGACATGAAACCCGACCTGAAATCGACACGAAAATTAACAGGTTCGGGTTGTGCTAAATAGAATTCGGGTCAGGTTTGGGTCGACCTATCTAACCCGTTTATTAAACAGGTCAGGTTCAGGTTGAGAATAAAATAATCGGGTCGACCCGCCAACCCGTTTAAGATTTTTTTTCATAAACTCAAAATTATTTATATTTTATTATGCGGGTTAAATATGTTAAACGGATCGACCCAACAACTTGTTTAACCTGTTTAACTCGTGTAATGTGCCAACTTTTGTATATAAAAAGGGTTAGATGGGTCAACTCGAAACCCGCTTAACCGATTCAACCCGTTTAACATATTCAACCCGTGTAACCTATTTAACCCGCCAACACAAGTATATATACAGGTTAAATGGGTTAGGTTCGGGTTATGTCTAAACAGGTTAGGGTTGACATAGTTGACCCGATGATTTAAATGGGTCAGGTTTGGGTTGGGATTTTCTTACCCGCGAACCTGACAACCCGAACCCGCCAACCCGAACCCGACCTGAATTGCCACCCCTAATAATTTATAGACTGGTTTGATACACAAGGATGAATGCCATTGCACTCATAGATGGAGGATATCAAGGGCAGAGGTGGGCTCTGGCCTTTCCAAAACAAAAATAAATAAAATAAAATAAAAAATTAGTGTACATGTTTATAAAGTTAGTGAAGAAAATATTATTTTACCGTTTGGCGTCTTAAAATTAATCATTGATCTTTCAGCCTTTCTAAATAAATAGTTTAAGCTCCGTTCCTAATTGGACTACAAGAATGAAAATTATACTGTAGGTTTTTTTTAGCACGGAAACTTATAGTTTACTAGTCTGCTACGAACTTTGTTTAGTATACAAGGATGAATAGTTTTGGACTGCTAAAAGGCCAACCTGCAAGGCTTCGTATGTTAAGAGGGACGCATACTTGAAGCAAATCCACTAAGCCAACCTGCAAGGCTTCGTAGTTTTGGACTGCTAAAAGGCCAACCTGCAAGGCTTTGTAGTCATGTTTGGAAGTAATTTTCCTTCTTTGTGTTTTGACGTTATATTCATATCTTCGGAGGAACTTGATGGAACCGCGGAAGCATTACTAAAAGCAGTTGCGCATCAGCCTGTAGCAGGTGCTGTGGATTCTAATGGCGACGACTTCCAATTTTATAAATCGGTAAAGAAAACCCTAAGCTGCAAAACAAAAAAGAAACAATAACCAAATTAGTCTCTCATTCATTTCTTTCATGACGTAAAGGGAGTTTTTACGGGACAATGTGGAACGGATCTGAAACACGCTATAACAGTGGTCGGATATGATGAGACTCCCGAGGGAATGAAGTATTGGATCATGAAAAACTCTTGGACAGATCAGTGGGGAGAAAAGGGATACATGCTTGTGCAACGTGACGTTCCTGAAAAAGAAGGACGTTGTGGCATAAATAAGACTTGTTCTATTCCTCTTCAGAACCCCGGTACGCCAAATAATTAGGAACTATAGAATCAGTAATATTAGGAGATCCAGAAATCCGAAATGGCGTATGCATGTAAGATCCCTAAAGACTTTTATTTGCTACTTAAGCCAATATACGTTCGGTTTTTAACGAAAAACCTTAGGATAAGTGCTGATCAAAAGATTTAGAATAATGTATGTGACATCTAGTAGGAATGTAGGATGTTCATTCGTTAAATGGTTAATTCAATAGATGACTAATTTTGTTTAATTCTCTAGTTTCAATTTCAATTTATCATCAATTATTCAATTGTTTTTGGATTTCGGATTAAGTATATGCGTACACATTACTATACTTATGTATGCGCATATACATAAGTATTGCATACACATTACACATTACTATACATCAATTAAGTATATGCATACACGATGATGTGAACAAACCCAGCCCACGAAGGCCCACAACCACTTAAGCCCAAATTTGATCATATTTCAAAGATTTAACCAGGGGTGTTAATCGATTCGGTTATCGGGTTATTCGGTTTATTCGGTTCGGTTAGTTCGGTTAATTTTTTTTCTGAGTATAACCGAAAACCGAACCGAACCGAAATTAAATTTGATTCAACCGAACCGAAAACCGAACCCTTATAACCGAACCGAATAACCCGAATTACATAATTTTAATTATTTTTTTATTTAATTATATATATTTTTTTCAAGCTTAATCATGTTATATTTATACTAAAAAAAGAGTTTTAGCGATTTTTTTCCATATATATACATAGAAAAAATATATATTTTATATAAATTCGGTTTTCGGTTCGGTTTTCGGTTTTCATTGCCAAAACCATATCCAACCCGATAACCAAATATTTAGTTCGGTTCGGTTCGGTTTTGACCAATTCGGTTCGGTCACAAATTCGGTTCAGTTATTTTCGGTTCGGTTCGGTTTCAGTTTTCGGTTAATGTGGATATTACCCGATCCGTAAACACTCCTAGATTTAACTGTATATATTTTTGTAAGTTTTCGATATTCCATCGCATTTTTGTTTGGGCAATCACCCACACTTGTAACCAAACACAACTTGAACCCTACTTCCAATCAGGGGTTGGATCCTGATCTAGACTAGGGGTGGCAATTCGGGTCGGGTTCGGGTTGGCGGGTTCGGGTTGTCAGGTTGGTGGGTCAGAAAATCCCAACCCAAACCTGACCCATTTAAATCATCGGGTCAGCTATGTCAACCCTAACCTGTTTAGACATAACCCGAACCTAACCCATTTAACCCGTATAATATATTTGGGTTGGCGGGTTAAATAGGTTACACGGGTTAAATATGTTAAACGGGTTGAATCGGTTCAGCGGGTTTCAGGTTGACCCATTTAACCCTTTTTATATACAAAAGTTGGCCCATTACTCGAGTTAAATAGGTTAAACAGGTTGTCGGATTGGCCCGTTTAATACATTTAACCCGCAAAATAAAATATAAATAATTTTGAGTTTATGAAAAGAAATCTTAAACGGGTTGGCGGGTCGACCCGCTTATTTTATTCTCAACCTGAACCTGACCTGTTTAATAAACGGGTTAGATAGGTCGACCCAAACCTGACCCGAAATCTATTTAGCACAACCCGAACCTGTTAACTTTCGTGTCGGTTTCAGGTCGGGCTTCGTGTCGGGTCAGAAATTGCCACCCCTAATCTAGACCATATCCGGCCTGCCTCGTTTTTATACTACAATGGGTCAAAAAACACGATTTAGTAACTCTATTAAAGATCCAACAAGTCGTGTAGGTAAGATCATTATTTATGTCGACCCATCAAAGAATGTAACTATTAGAAAGAAAAAATATATATATATTGTCACTTTTCGCTACTTTTGCTATAGGCCTATAGCTATTAACGAGTAGTAGGAGCCCGCCGCGTTGCGGCGGGGGTGTTTGCTATATTTTCCAACCATGTAAGTCACCAACTATTTTTAACCATTTTAACCCATTTGAGTTAACCGCAACCCAGACAGACCGTTGTTACTAACTTTGAAAAAGCTTCAACATATTGTGGAGACTGAATCCAGATGTAAGAGGTTTTGTACAACAGCATCAACAAATATTTTACAGCGAACGTAACTTCGAAAATTGATTTCATATATACCTTTTTTTCACACTAATTAGTGTGTAAAGTCTAAATAACATGTAACAGTAGTAAACTAAAATGGCAATATGATCTATGCGCATACTATATTATTTAGCCCTATCCTATCATAATGAATCTCCTAGTGTCTTTAGCTTCAGTATGCTCTTTACAGTTGACCTATGAAGTCGTCCAGATGAAAGTTTGCATGCAGACCTTGCACTGAAATTCAGTTGTAAACATAAGGCCCAATAATATTAAGTGAAACTTATAAGAAAAGATAGACGTATAATTCATAGATTTAAAACATAAAAATGTGATAGATGCACATAAGCAAAGATAAACAAATTATTCATAGTGCTAATGCTAGTGAAATACGCATAAGCTCAGCAGTCAAGTAGGTCTAATAAGCACCAACGAACCGCGTATTTTACCCCTCAAATAAGTAAATAATCATTCATATGCAATATGCATATATCCAACCACATCCACTTCTGCTACAAACAACCACACCAATAAATGTAATTTCATTTCAATCGGGCTAAAAATATGAAATAAATTAAAGTTTTTCGCACAATTATTTTGTATGCCACTCGATGTCTCGATCTTACAAAATTTTACAGCTACCAATCACGTTACTATTAAAAGATACAAAAATCCTAGATTGTGAAAGACTATGTGGTCATTATGTTACTACTTACATAAATCTAAACAACCTAAACACTCGTAAGAGGATGTTCAGAGTTTACTAATTTAGATATTTGTTCACATATAGCTTTTTTAAATGCAGGTAACAATTTTTCGAGTATATGCTTATTTAAGAGTAAAATAGCACTTCCACACCTACTTCTTAAAGAAAAGAAAGCATATAAGCATTCTAACTCAATGATATTATCCACTTTGAAATAAAGCAAGAACCAACTGCTAATTTTTAAATGTGTATTCCTTCTTTAAGATTGTTACAAATTAGCACTTGGTTGCAATTTATCAAGTCAGAAATAGGATACCTGAATGACACACAGCCTCGACTTTGCATTATTTTGTGTGGGAGAAGGAAACAGTTCCGGGTAAACCACCTTTGCTCAGACCAAATGTTATCCCATTCTTGTGCTTTTACCAGATTGCCCAAACCTTTAACGTCGGGTAGCAAGCTGTGTGGATGCAAAGTGATAACATGTTAGTACGTTCGTTATATATGCTAGATAATGGAATATAAAGTATAATTCTCTTTTAATAACCTCTAACAGCCAGCGTAGCGCATTTGCAGTGAATGAGTTCCCACTCCTTGGACTACTGAAACCTAAACTCACGAAAACACACAATAAACAACAGGTGTCTATTTCCATATTATTCACATGGGCATCCACACACTTAGAACCAACTATCTATATGCATACAAATAAATAATTTTATATACCCTCACACGACACACGACTCTGTTCATTGTTTGAAGGCGACACGAAACATCCCTTTTGTACAGTGTCTGCAACATTTGCTACGACAGTAAGTCGTCACTGTTTAGTATAATTTAAACAATGAATTACATATTCTATGCAACAATTAAAAATCACAAACACCAGTCAGCACGCGACTCTTGATTCATAGGATGATTGAATCCGCTATTGGTATGGGCGGCTTTTTAAAGTATTTGTTTTTTCTTTGTGGATATCTACAATGACGATGTGTTGCGGCAATTCAATGCATCCCAAAATGAATGTTACACAATCAGGTTTCCAAAAGGAATGAAAAGCTTAACGTCCTTACGTTCTTGTGTTGCATGTGTGTTGTGTTGCTTCTGCAAGTTCACGAAGCCGTTGTCTTAGGCTAGATAACGAAATTCCAGTTCTTTGTTCTTGTAACACGATCATGTATTCTTTAACTGCACACCTGCAATGGTCCCAAATCTTGTAAAGGTTAACCAACTCTTAAACCAATCATTAAGTTGGGTGACCCACTCTGACAATCTTCAAAATGTGATTGCTTCTTAATATAAAAAACTACTATAAATTGATTCATTGCTTATAAAACCAATCAATAAATCGCTAATATAAAACTATAAAGTAAACCCACATCATATGAAGAATTCCAAAAGCACAAAACACATCAACATTCAATAAAAGAAAATTACCAGCCAGAAGTTCCCCTTGTTTGTGTATTCCACACTGGTTTTGCAGCTGTTTTCTGCAACAGATAAGTTGTGTTAGGATAGGTGTGTCAAGCCGTATTTCTAAAATGGGTTTTAACATGCATGGTCGAAACATGTTGTTGGTTTACTTTTACTGGCAAATGTATTATATAAAATAAACAGTTGTTATATTGAGAACCGGTATTCCGTATGTGCAAATGTATCAAAAGAACCATCTAACTTCAAATATCGGCCCAAACTATAGCATAAATTGGGTGAAATAGTTGAGTACCAAACACAGAAGCTGCAAAACGGGTAAAAAATTTACTGAGCAAACCAAAAAAATGAAGAAGACCTCATAAACTGTTGTAGCTTATTATCAACTGCAAAACAGCTGTGACGAATAGTGCCAGATACTTGATGAACATAAACTATTTGTTAATGAGTTTTTCTCCTCAAACTTGTTCAACAATAACGCATACAATATAATGACGTAATGTTGACTAAAAAAATAAATATTGCCATTTGAAACAGAGTACACATTATCAAGAGTAGTTACCAATGGCAATAAGCAAAAGCAAAGAACCATTTAACGCCAACGTAATACCATACATACAGCCTCCCTGTTCGCGCCTACAAATTAAATCACAATCAGTTAATTAGTAGTAATTAATTACTCACATTAAGAACTCATAATATAATAATTTTATAAAAACAATAATAAGAGCAACCTGTTCTTGTCTATAGTCGTAGTTTTCTATAACTTCGTAATCGAGAGACTCAACTCCAACGCTTCTCAAAACACAGTCCGCATCATCTGTTTCAGAACAAAGGCGATAGGTGGTTTTGGGAGGACCGGGTGTCGATTCGTTAGGATCTGTCGTTATTGTTTGGAATCTGTGGATAAGTGGTTTTGGGAGGACCGCCTTTCTCAATCGATAAAAGGCGGTAGACTGAGAAAGGGGTGGAACTGATATCTCTACTAAGTTTATCTCATTAGAAAACCAAAAACAAAAAAAGGCTGGTGTTGGGCTTCTGTTCAAGCAGGTTCGGGCTAAAGAGCAAACCCAAAATACTGGATGAATAAAATACTGAAAAGGAAATAAAATAATATAGTTTGTATGTCCCTTGTGCTAGTATCTTATATAAATTTCTTGTTTTTTATCTACTCGTAAAACTATATATCTATTTAACTTCAGTTATTCATTTCTTTTGCAAAACAAATTTAATTTCATTTGTGAAACATATTATTATGACGTAGAACTTATGATTTTATATCAAGTTGGAACAATAATTTGCTTGATAATTTATAGACTCGTTTGATACACAAGGATGAATACCATTGCACTCATAGATGGAGGATATCAAGTGCAGGGGTGAGCCCTGGCCTTTCCCAAAAAAATAAATATAAATTAGTGTACATGTTTATAAAGTTAGTGAAGAAAATATTATTTTACCGTTTGGCATCTTAAAATTAATCATTGATCTTTCAGCCTTTCTAAATAAATAGTTTAAGCTCCGTTCCTGAATAAAAATTATACTGTAGGTTTTTTTTAGCACGGAAAATTATAGTTTACTAGTCTGCTACGAACTTTGCTTAGTATACAAGGATGAATAGTTTTGGACTGCTAAAAGGCCAACCTGCAAGGCTTCGTATGTTAAGAGGGACGCATACTTGAAGCAAATCCACTAAGCCAACCTGCAAGCTTCGTAGTTTTGGACTGCTAAAAGGCCAACCTGCAAGGCTTTGTAGTCATGTTTGGAAGTAATTTTCCTTCTTTGTGTTTTGTTCATAACTCTTATGATTGTGTAAGTTTAAAGCACAATTGGTGCATTTATTTTACCTTTTATTGAGTTGAAGTGAGGATTTAACCTCATCCTATGTACTTGAACTTCAATTTACCAAGGGCACTTACTATACCCCCTTAACTAAACTAAAAAAATAAATAAATAAATAAATTGTGTTTCAAAGAAAAATTAGATCTTTTGAATTTGAAACTCCCTTCAGCCAAAGTTGACAAGTCTATAGTCGCTATATTTTACCATGAACAACCAAATTTTTAAGATTGAAAAATGAGAAAGACTTGTGTTCTTTATTCTGATACAATTAAAGAACATACAACCCCTTCTAACCAAACTCAAAACCCCATCATTATAATCACTCACCCATCAAAACCATTACTAAAATAAATACACTCATCCCCACATGCCTCATATATACAGGCAAAATCATTTCTACCCTCTTCTAGTCAAACTTAACTACACCAATCTAACAAAAATAAATAAAAAAAAAGAATCAACTCACTAGACCAGCAACCCTTTACACAAAATATCCAAAAATGTAGCTAGTAGTGGACATATGGCGTTCGGGACACTCCGCTAAAGCCCCAAGTTCAAACCTCACACGCAGCAAGTTTGAGACACCTTTCGACCGGCAGGCTATTCACCAACACAAACAGCCTTGTGTGAGTGTGACTAGGTGAATGAGAGCTTTTGTGAAATAGCTCCTAGGTTCGACCTCTCCCACGTTGATCTGATCTCAGTTCACATGTTCGCAGAAAAAAGCTGAACATTGATGTGTTGTCCAAGGTTCAAAATGGCTGCCAAAACCAACCTTTTCGTAATAAAAGCCCTTTTTCAACATGCAACACTCACATGATGGTTCAAGGTCTTATGTACTAATGATCTTGGTTGTTGTTCTTGTTCTAATTTCCTCTTTGGTAAAGGTAAAGATGAAATGGCTTTAGCTGCTACTACTTTTGTAACTAGCAGTTCCCATCTTGCTTCTTCCTTCTTGTTTTTCACTTGTTGCTCTTTCGTTTTGAATCGCCTGTTCAAATTTAAATTAACAATCAAGATCAGAATAAGAAAATCTCATACTTAAATCATAAAGTTTCACTTCAAACTTTATCTCTCTAAAATTATTACCTGCACAAGGGAACTTTGCAAGTCGAATCAGGCAATTCGCAAATACACGAATGGAGTTTGAAGAGCTGCCACATACGTTTACACCTAACACAACCACCACCAACTCTCTTCTTACAGCTAGCAAAATGTCGAATCGAGTGTTGAAGGCCTTCACATGTCGAATATTTGCTGCAAGGTGCTATTTTCTTGCTCGGTTTCTTGTCATAAGGTCCAACACTTGTGCAGCCTTCTGTGCAAATATGTTGTAAACAGTCCATGGCTTCGCTTAGTTGGAAATATAAACTTTGTTCTTGAAGATGCTTCCTAGTACTCTTCCTTCTCTGCACATTTAAATCGAATTCATCCATTAGCAACACATCATGTATTTGCTCTACAAAAAATATTACTTCTGGACTAGCTTATTTGACCAGTTCATAGGCTCATTTGTATACGTACCAATTCGATTTCATCGATAAACTTGAGGATCTCGAGTTCAAGAAAAGGATCATTGTTTTGAAGAAACTTCCACCCTTCAGTATGCTCAACAGACTTGAATCTGTGGGCTATTAGCTTCATGCATTTGAGGTAAAGGTCAGGTGCATCACATAATCTAGCTAGTTGTAGTACATCCACCACGTTCTCGATTGTCAAACGCTCACTTAAACCTTTTGTACACCTTGTTTTTAACTGTGGTAGCGAGTAAACGTGTGATAGTGCTAGCAAATGTATCCCGAATTCTTCCATCTCTTCTTCGGTGCATCTGTTGCAAGTAGCAAAAATTAATTACTTTCAAAAAAATATAAAGAAGAAAAAAAAAATCAATTTTACAAAAATTCAGAAAAGATCACATGTTGCAAGTATGAAAATAAAGTTCAGAAATCATACTTTTGTTCAAATTTGGATGGCTAAAGAAGTACAAAATTACAAAAATGCCCCTAGCAGATTACTTAGCAAGTAATTTAATTAATTACTTTGATGCTAATTTGAATAATTAAATTACTTTGATGCTAATTTGAATAAAGGAAAAACTACTTTTTTCCTAGATTCGGATCAAAATGTCGGAAAAAAAAAACTCAAAATATCAACTCAGAATATTGATCTAGTCCCTTTTAATTACCCTTTAAGTTACTTCAAATAATAACTTGTGATCAAAACTTGTAAGATCAATATTACCAACCTGTTAGAATAGACGAACCTAACAAAAACCTCAACAGCACCACACGGAACACCGAGTATCCTAATCATCTTCTCGGAAGACCTTTGGTTATTCTCCCTAAAAGCCTCATCAATCATGTTTTCCAACACAGGTGAAGCTGCTGCCTGAAATATATTCCAAACCAAACCAAACAAACTCGATCAATATTCGTAACATATATATATATATATATATATATATATCAACCGAGAACATTTCAACGTTTCTTGTTATTCAAGTTTTATTTACCATGATTTTAGCATGTACTGGAATCCGGTGACCATTGGATGTTATAATATAGAAAGTCGTTTCGACATGATCCGGGGGGGTCGCAGGTCGTCTACACATATTCTCGGAAAGTAATATTAGCGACGAGATTTATAAGATTGTTGGTAGGTCTCTTGTGGTAAAACGGTGCTTTTTTGGTGTCTTATAAAAAACACAAGTGAAGGTATTTATAGGCGATGTGTTCCACAAATGTGTGTGTGTTGCACGACCAAAATGTTTTTTTTTGGGGTGCGCGTGAGCCACGCGCCGAAGAAATTTAAGAAAGTTTTTTTTTTAAGGTTTATAAAATTCAAGACGCCTTATTTTCTCGAGTACTTTTGCTAAATTGTCCCTTTCTAGCTGCTTGGTTCTTTTTTTTACTCAGTAAGGGGATTCAATCCTCTTCATTTTCACTGTCACGTCAGCTTTCTCTCTCCAGCGACCTTCAGGCGATTGCGTTCCTCAGTAAAAGCGACCTTTAATAAAATTAATTAGAAAGTGGAAGTTTTGTTTTTATGTGTGTATTTCAAATCGATCTGATACTCGACCATGATAAGCAATTTGGGTTAGTCGATCGACTAGCCACACAAGATTGATCGACTGCAAATCGATCTCACAAGTCGATCGTTTTCTATTACTGGAACCAGCCTAAAAGAAATACTCCTCTAGGAGGATACAGAGAAAAAACATTTGTTCATTTTAAATATTTGGTACTATGTCGCAATTAATTTTTAATATTTTTTTCGTTATTTTTAACTTATAATTATTTTTTATATTAATAAAAATAAATAATCTTTCACTACGAATATATTACAATATTTCACGAAAAAATTGTAAACAAAACATAGCAAAATAGACATCAAACTAAAGAGTATCAAATATTACATTTATTGATATAATTTATTTAATGAAATGCTTTATAATTCTACATACATATGATATCAAAATATGATGGTTGTGTAATTTGTATGAAAAAAAGTTTTTTCTAGTCAATAACACAATGCTAGTTCACATGTAAAAATGAAGACATTTATCTTTTCACATTCTGTGATCCTAAATTCAACAATATGCTACAAAATTAATTTAAGTTTGGAGAAAAAAATATCTTATTAGGGTGTGTTTGGGGAGGAGCTTACAGGGGTTTATTGAGGCTTGGGCTTTTAAAATAAGCCCCGTTTATCACGCGGGCTTATAAAGTTATAAGCCTCTATAAGCCTCAGCCCCATAAAAAGGGCTAAAAACTTTAGCCCGAGGCTTATGAACTATAAATTACATATTTACTCACAAAAATATCTAATATATACCATAAAACTCATTTAATCGTGCCTTTTTTAGTAATTTTGCAATAATAAGCCCTAACCCCAGTCCATTTGCCAAATAAATATACAAAAATACAAATTTCAACTTCGGCTTATAATAAAAGCTCTAGCCCCAGCCTCAGCTTTAGCCCAAGCCCAAGCCTCAACCCCAGCCCATTGCGCCAAACATGCCCTTGTCACAAAAATGCAAGTTTTACATACTTTTTCAGTTTGCATCTTGAATTGTGTATCTCATTTTGTGCTATGAAACATTAAAATTGGATAAGGTTTTACATCAACTCGTTTATTTAACTTTAATTTAACTCCATCTGATCTACTTAAACGTACCATCAATCTCAATATTTTTACATAGATTATCCTTGGATATTCTTATTCTTATGCAACATAAACTATTAATTTTTCAGTCACTTTTGCGTGTTTAAATAAGAAACCGCTCGTCTTTATTTGTTTACTTTTCTTAAACAGACCTTTTCTAAAAGAACAAACAAAATTATTTTATATAAACATTTTTAAACAATATATACCATCTCAAAATCTAAACCGTAGATTGTGGCATGCAAGTAGGGTTTTAAATTCCAAATATACCCTTGGAGATTAGCATTGAGGTGGCAAATGGATAAAGCAGCTACTCAGGAAATAAGAGGCCGTTTTTGGTATATTAACTGGCCTTTGAGGGAACACTCAGGGCTGATGTGTCACTATTTTTAGTGATCAACAACCACGTGGCTGTGAGCTTGTTCTAATCTTTTTCCAGGTGGATGACAAGTTGTTAGACACGTAGACCAAGTTGCATTTAAATTAACATGAGGTTGAAAATGTTTTGATGCGAAATAAAGAGGTGACTGATTGTACTTTTTGTTTGGTTGTACGTCTTGATTGGTAGATATTTTTATAAGATATTTTCGGTGTTACTTGACAAAATCAAATGATTTTCATACATATCATTTCAATTTTCGTGATTGGTTTCGTGAATGAGCTGCTTTTATAGGTTATACCTTGTAAACATTTTTCACATCAACACACATGCATATCAAAAATATCGAAATGATCAATTAATGCGAACATCGACAAAAATAAAATTGACTTTTAATGATTGAGATTTTAATAACAAAAAAAAATATGACTAAATCAAACATTTTTAGATTATTTTTAATGTAGTTAATAAAAAATTTTACGTATTAAAATTTTCTCACATGTCAAAGAATTTATTCCGACCTTTTATCTAAAAATAAATCAATTGTTGAGAATAAAAGCATTTTATTATTTCACATATTTTTTTTTATAATTTAAATATCTCTTAAACCGTTAATTGTTAAGCGAAAACAATTACACCATCGTGACGAGCATTCAATTATTTTTCTATAAACATGCACTTTGATATACTTTCGAAAAAAGAAAAAAAAATCATTTTTTTACGTTTTTTGGTTTTTTTTTCCCTTTTTTTTCGAATATGAGATTTGAATGAAAAATCACATGTGATTAAACACTAATTTGAATATCACATGTGATATTAGTGTTAAATCACATATGATATGTGTTATCAAATGTGATATTAGTGTTAAATCACATATGATATGTATATCATATGTGATTTAACACTAATATCACATGTGAAATTCAAATTAGTGTTTAATCACATGCGATTTTTTTCATGTAAATTTCAATAATGGAAAAAAAAACGAAAAAAATGTAAAAAAAAGTGAAGAACACAAAAACAATTTTTTTTTGTCAAAAGTATATCAAATTACCTATCTATAGAAAGATAATTGTCGTATATAGTATATTTTTTCGCTTAACGATTAACGGTTTGAAAGATATTATTATTTGAAAAAAATGATAAAAATACGTTTTTTAAATTATTGAGATTAATTTCATCCATTAGATCGAATAAAAATGTAGAAAATGATGAACGATGAAGATTGATTATTTGATATGTAAATAGTATTTTGTATTCAAATAATATTAAATCATATATATTTTGCTCAAATGTTGTACACTAAATCTCAACAGTAAACATTATTTACATGTTTTTAATACATAATTGTGCAACGAATAAAAAAATAATAAATTATTACATTATATGTCAATATCGGGTTCATTTTGATGCCATTAGTGAGAAACATAAAAATATGTATTTTTTATAACTTAATCACTAATTTAAATGCTAAACATTGAAAATATATTGGGTTTTAATTATATTGAAGAGTGTTTAGTGTGACAAATAGTATTGCACTATATTTAGGTTGGGTGGTAAGGGAAGTGATCGGATCACTTTGTTTTCAAACTCACCCTCGACCTTCTTGGTCTGCTTCCAAACTCACGCGTGAATCACTCAAATCAAAGCAACTTAAGGTGACTTGCTTACCTAATACACTCGGTGAGAATGGCGTAGAGGTGTGAGGTGAGAATGTGTTACCTTTGCCATCCAGCTTTAGTATTTTTTTTTTAGCCATTTACTATTCATCACACTATATAGTGTCAACATTAGGGTTTATACAACTAGTGCTAACATTCGAGATACTTTTAGTGACACCTTTTAAATATGTGCCTTAAAAGGCAAACAATTTATCGTTACATTTTTTTTTCTCATATTAAGTAAACTTTTATCTACGAAACTTTTACTTATACTTTTTTAGGTGTAGAAAAAACATTAAAAAAATTTACTGACATCTTTTTCTTACTACTGTTGACATTTCAATATTATTAGAGCACTTGCAATGGGCAAGTTATTCCCAAGTTAACCATACCGTCGTGGGTGTTATTTGCAAGTTAAGGGTTGCACGTTATCCTTCTAACGTGCGTTATTTCCCTTTTTTTTTCTTTTTCTTTTTTTGTCATTTCTGCCCTTAAATGAGGGGTTGTTTTTGTAAATTGTTGGTGAGTTAAGGTTTAACTTTGGGAATGTTATGATAATAGGTGTTTTTTGTATGAGTTAAGGTGAAATGTTAAAGTTGATGTGACGCTGACGTGACAGAAGGTTAAAGTGTAACTTGAGTTATTGTTGCAAGTGCTCTTAGCGACAAGGCTTTTAGCTTTAGGTTACATCTTTTTCCCTAAATGACAATATTTGTAAGTGAAAATACGTAAATTGAAAAGATTGATACATAGATATTTTTATTATTTATCAGAACATCTTTTGATTGTGTTAGGTTGTTTTAAAACGTTGCCATACAATTAAGTTTTTCAAAACCGTATCTAATGAGAAATAATTTGCATAATTTTAATTTTTGACACTCTAATGTACAAGTAGTTAAAATAGATTATATACTTCAAGTACAACTGTCTAATACATACATTAGAGTGTGACAATAAAAATTAAAAATGTCCAAATCAATTCTCATCCCTAATACATTAAAAGCATGTTGTAATATAAAATTATGAATAGATTATGTTTATTTATTTATTTTTAAATAAGCTAATTAAAATATAAATTTTGTAACTATAATAGATTTTTAGAAAATATATATTTTTTATAAAATTTTAAAATCAAATGTTACATTCATGTAAATTAGAAAAATAATCTCAATTATTAATCTATCTCTAGTTTTAATACAAGTTACTTTCATCAAACATACCTTAGTTAGTGTTGTTTGTATAATTGGATATTTTTCTTTCATCAAACATACCTTAATTATGTTTTTTAGTTGAAAATATTTATAAGAAATAATCATTCACTTCGATGAAGGTCGTATCATACCCAAAGTGAAACCTCAGTTCAAGGTTGCCATTTAATTAGCCTTCTGATAATATGTTTGCATCGAGCACTTATCATAAAATATGACAACCATATAGAAAAATCTGATATAGCGAAAGCTACATTACATCAAAGTCATATGATTCATCAATCTAGACAAAAGATATATCAATTCCATTGAATGTCAAATTCTTTGTGGAGGATTAAAAAGGGTGCATGATTGCATCCGGAATTTCGGATCGAGCCGCTAGATATTTTCTTTTTACATCGAATCAAGTGTTAAACATATACGCTGTTCTCGAGTATAAAACAGAAAGAAGAAAAATAGAGTAAGAAAAAAGAGAGAAGTAAAGAAGAGAAGAATAAGAAATAATTTTTTTATCTTGTATTTCCGAGTTAGAAAGAAAAGAAAATGATGTAAGAAAAAAAAAAAAAACTTTAAAATAAACTTCACTCTATTTCATCCCAATTTGAGATGAAGATTAGGAAAGTAATTTTTGTGTAATTTACAATCCTTTACTTTCTTCTCCACTCTTAAAAAATCCAAGAAAATAATTTTTTTTAGACTAAAATACACCGTTGGTCCCTAAACTTGTACCAAAGCATCACAGTGGGACAAAACTGGGCCTTTTCATCGCCACAGGTCCAAAACATGGCCTTTAAATGCCAAATTAGTCCTTTGACAAAGTCAAAGTGTGATTTTTGTTTTGTAGTCGAGGGTATTTTAGTCCATACACATTTATAGTTTGATAACAATTTATATTTTAGCTCTTAATCTTTCATCCTTGTCATCATCTCCCCAAATCATTCATCTCCTCAAATCATCATCTCCCCAACATCATCCTGTTTATCATCTCCCCAACATCATCATCTCCCCAAAACCATATTTTTCAAACAACTCAAAATCTAACAAACCCAAAATTACATGTACCAGACATAAATCACTTGAAAAACCAATTATGTTTTTTTCTCTTGGGCAACCCAGATTGACCAAAATAAAAAAGAAGTCATAACTTTGCTCAGGTGAGGTCCTTTAGTCTTGACCATATCATCATTCAAAAGTTTCTACCATTCACCTGATTATGCTAAATATACGTTTTTTATGTGTTCGTAGGGTGCAATTGAGTTTCCGTATGTGTTGGCACAAGCACTTATTTACAGTACCATATTTTTACTCACTAGCTGCATTTGAATGGACTACATGGAAATTTATATGGTACATATACTTTATGTAATTGACGATGCTTTACTTCACTTTCTATGGAATGATGACAACCGCCATGACACCGAATCACAATGTTGCTGCCATTATTGCGGCTCCTTTTTGCATGCTTTGGAACCTCTTCAGTGGATTTACGATCCCTCATAAGGTAAGCATGCCGGAACTCACCCTTTAGTTATTGGATTGCATTTCTTTTAGTACGGCGTAAGAAATAAGAACAACATATGATGTTATAATGACTTGCGCTCATCTCTTTACCATCATCTAATTAAGAAACGACACAACTTCAGGAATCTAATTGATTTAAAATCTAAAAACAGCATATATCAGTAACTTTTTTTTTACTTGTTTAGAGTTTTAGCGGAAATTACTTGCATTCTATGCTTATAACTAAATTTCTTAATAAGAGATATTTTGCATTCTAAAAATCTACACTATATGTATATGGCTATGTGATTAATAGAATAAGATGGTAAGTACCAGCTTTTTACACTCTCTTATGCTTTAACATGATTATAACAATTCTCTTATATTCAACCCGGACCGTTTTGACCCGTGAAAGTACCAGCTTGGAATTTGACATGTTGTCCAGCCCACCAACCACCCATCCTGCCGCACCAATGTTATAGTTACTTTTCATCAAAATCTGGTGTTGTCTCTTTTATCAGTGGATCTAACACTTCATTTATGGTGTCTATGCATGTGGTGCTTTGATGTCGAGTTAGTTTGATGTCGAGTTAGTTTAATTGTGATACCAGTTTAGTCGTTTTAACTACCACCCAAAAGATGAATGATGAATGCATCTATTATTTTAGACCGGGATGAAAGATGAATGATGATGTTGGGGAGATGATGATTTGGGAAGATGAATGATTTGAGGAGATGATGACAAGGATGAAAGATTAAGGGCTAAAATATAAATTGTTATCAAACTATAAATTTGTATGGACTAAAATACCCTCGACTACAAAACAAAAATCACACTTTGACTTTGTCAAAGGACTAATTTGTCATTTAAAGGCCATGTTTTGGACCTGTGGCTATGAAAAGGCCCAGTTTTGTCCCACTGTGATGCTTTGGTACAAGTTTAGGGACCAACGGTGTATTTTAGTCTTTTTTTTATTACCATCCCAAACCTTTCCATTTCACTCCAAAAAATAAACTCGGGAGGAAGGGGTACCGTAACAAGTCTTTTGTGTCAAATCAAAGCTAACTCAACATTTAAGATTTCACATTCACACACCAAAAGCACCCCTTCTACCATAGCTTGAGCCATTTGCATGTCATTTGCTAGTTTTTGGACCCACCATACTCAATTAAAACACAAACTCAAAGTAAAAAAAGTAAAATAAAAATAAAATAAAAAAGATTGAAAATGACACATCTGAGTTTATCCACTTGGCAAATGGCACAAAAAGAGGGTGGTGTGGTAACATACGAAATGATATGCCATTTCCCTTACCACATAGGAATGACATGACAGCAAACCATGATACACCTCTCTCACAATGAGCATGAGAGTAATATTGACTATGTTGCGTTCAGTAAATACCCAAACCCCTTAATTCTATGATTTGAATAGAAAATACCCTAAGTGTTTAGATCCTTAAACACAAACAAGTCACTGAGCGCAAAGCCACTCAGTGAGCTGTCTTCGGGATACTCAGTAAAAAGAAGTCTCTCCACTCAGTAAGGCGGAACTTAAGGGTTGAAGACTGAGTCAAGAAGAAGATGGTGGATTCAGTGAGTGATGACAATAACTCACTGAATCCCAAAACTCCTCACCAACTACTATCACTGAAGACAATACTGAATATAAAGACTGAAGGCTAAAGAGACTGAAGATTGAGTGGGACAAGGCGGGATAAGTTTGAACAGATAAGACGAAGTCCTTATCAACCAAAGTCAAACTTTACCTGAATCGCTAACTACCAGGCTCAGTGTCATCACTGACAAGAAGAAAGCAGCCTTGTCACTTACTCTAAATAGCCATTGTAAACAGAGACAAAATACATCAGTATTTTGTCTTCTGTAACCTATCAGTTTGTCCTTTAGGATATAGTTAAAAAACCATACATGTATAAATAGTCATAGGAGATGGAGTGAAAGATTTTAAGCTTGTGCAATCAATTGTGAAAAACACACGCAAGCAATCTTTCACTCCTCCAAATACGACTATGTCCCTGAGATAGCTCAGTGGTACCTGAATAGTTGTGCTTAGACTTAGCCTAAGCTTCGTGAGGAGTTAAACTATACTTGTCATTTCAATCCCATGTACTATTCCGCAAGTACTTGGGTAATGTATTCTTTTTTATTCGTTTTAATAAAGAATATAAACGTTGAAAATTACTCAGTGTGTTTATCTTGTTAAAACTTATCTTTACTTGCATTACTTCAGTCATGATTCACAATTAGTAGTCTTTAACTGTTTTAAGCTACTTGTGAAACGGGAACAAGCCCCAACTTGTCAACAAAAAGGGTGGAGCCTATGCTGCTGTTGCCCCTCGACTCGAAGTTGGTAAATTTAACAAATGGAAAAAGCGAATGCTTTGCTATTTGACTGGGATGGAACCTTACTACATTAAGTGTATTAATGAAGGTTCATTTATCCCAAAGACCGCTGAAGGTTTACCTAAACCTGAAGCTCAGTAGACTCAGGACGAGAGAAGAGTGGTCAACCAGGACCAAAGGTTCAAAAGCATCATCATATCTTGTCTTCCTGATGATGTTATGGAGTCTGTCATTGGCTGTAGTACAGCTAAACAAACCTGGAATGACCTGGTCCACAACTATGAAGGTCCCTCAGATACCAAGGAAAACAGGATTATGGACCTGAAACTTGAGTACAATACCTTCAGGGCTAAAGACTCGAAAACTCTCTCTCAAACTTACACCCGGTATAAAACTTTGTTAAATCAATTGTCTAATGATGGTGTCAAGTTGTCCAAACATTAAATCAATGTTGGTTTTGTTAACAGTCTTCCTGAAAAGTGGTTAAATTTTTTCAGGGTCTTAGAAATGCAAACCATATTCAGAATCTTGAACTTCTTGAAATCTATGGGAAATTTGTCTATGAGGATAATCTCATTAATAGACGATACTCTGACTTGAAAAAGTATCAGGAAGTAAAAAAGTCCCTGATAACCACTTCATCACCAATTTCTACTGCCTTTTATTCAAACAGTGTGGTTCATGATTTTCAGGAAAATTCAGACGATGAGGCTGATGAGAGAACAAGCGAGGAGTACCTGAATGACTTGAACATTGAGTTTCAGAAAAGGGCACTCCTTGCTAACTCTAAAAGGTTTGTACGAAGGAACAAAAGTTTTTCAAATGCTAAAGCTAATGAGGACACTGAATGTTTCAAGTGTCACAAAAAGGGCCACTTTGCTAAAGATTGTTTTTCAAAAAATATCTCTGAACCCTCTTACAAACCCTCAAGGTCCAATCAGTCCTTAGGTTTTAGCAAATTTCAATCAAAAGTCTATCAGTCTCATCAAAATTTTCAAAACAAATATGATCAAAACAAAACAGTTGATTTTGAAGCTAAGTATAGGAAAGTCAAGGCTAAGCTAGCTATTCTAGAGGCCACTCCCTCAGAAACAACACAAAATGTTAAATCTGTGCAGGGTAAAAACAAGGGACTGGTAGCTGAATTTTTCGACTGGGATGAAGAGCCAGTCTCCTCAGACGATGAAATGGTGCAAGTCAGTGCACTGATGGCCCTCTCAGAAGAGGACAAGCTAGCTGTATGGAAGAATCATGCTAGAAATGGTAAATGGGTCAATATCACAATGAAGAAGGTAAACATTTTACTTTCTATGGATGATGATTCAGATTGGCAGTCTTTCATGAACTAAATCAATGTAGACCTTAAGTTCGTAGAAGAGCAAATATTAAATCTTTTTTCAAAAAACAACAAGTTAAATTTTGAATTAAACAAGTGTAGGGATGAACTGCTTCTTTTAAAACAAGCCAAACTTGAGGCTGTTACACTACAAATTCAAAAAACTGAATTAGTTAAAAGAAATCAAGCTCTTCAGGAAGAAATTAAAAAGGAAAAAGATATTATTGAAAGCTGGACTGCTAAGAATCCTAGAGTCTTTGATACTGTTCAAGCCCCGAGTAGCAAAAAGAGAATCATACTTGAAGATCATCTCCCTGATTCTCTCAGTGAAGACCAAAGTCCAAAACCATTTGTATCTGCTGGCATGCTCTCCAAAAAGGAGTTAATGCCTAAGTCTAGTGATTAGGTTGAAAGGGTAAACCCTGAAAGTAAGCTTCCAAAATTCGATTCTGGAAGGATTCTTAAGCCTGAGAGTCAAGCTCTCAAGAGCATGCTTGGACTTCCTGATGTACCCAGTAGTACTGAACACATCACTGAGTCTGAAGCTGAATCTAAAGCACCGCTTCCACCTCTGAAACCTCTTTAGGGTGCTGCACCTAGCTCTGAGCTTACTCCTCTACAATTCAACCCTCACTCTCCAAAAGAAAGGTCAGGTCTAGGCAGAACTATTTTGAAAAGGCAAGAAAAACCAACCCAAGAAGATTCAGTTCCTACTAAGACTTCCACATCTTCAGTTCCTACTGAAGAAGGTCAAATCCAACAATTTACTAAACTTGTAAGGAAGTTGACTGAAAAGGTGAACTCTATTGAGAAAGCTCCTGATTCAATAATCAAGGAACCTAAGTCAACCTCCTCTAGTTCCTCAAAGTCAAAATCAAACACCAAGCCCAAGCAGAAGTGTGATTAGTGCCATTATACCAGTCATACCACTGATAATTGCCACAAAATCCTTTTTTGCATGATCTGCAAAAAGGATGATCACAAAACTTCTTATCACTTACAGTATGTAAGATCATCCAGTGAAGCAAGTCATACCAATCTTGGTTATCAGTATGCTTCATCATCAAAGTAGGATCAAAGACCTAAAGCAATACCTTTTCATCCTTGCCCACATTGTGGCTTTAATGATCATATTCCTGATGATTGTCTCATGAACTCATGCTGTGATATATGTGGAAATACAACTCATGATACATCTCAGCATGATAGAGTCATCCAAGCAAGAAGAAGTTCAAAACAACCCCACATCACCGAGTCTTCCTCAGTCTGCAAATGCAAAACTTGTGGTCGCACACTGTACTCAACCATTGACCATGAATCACTTGCTAAGTTTAAGTAGACCATCAGACCCACGCCCACTAGTAAGTGGGTCAGTAAGAGAAACAAATTAAGTTTACTATTTTTGCAGAGACACGCCAGGGAGCCTATTTGGCATCTAGATAGTGGATGTTCAAGGAGCATGACTGGTGTTAAAGAGTATCTGCACAAGTATGTAAAGGAACCAGGACCCAAGGTAGTATTTGGTGATAACTCATCATGTCCCACTGAAGGTTATGGTTCAGTAAACTGCAATGGTAAAGTTTTCTCTAGAATAGCTTATGTCAATGGTTTGAAATACAATCTCATCAGTGTTAGTCAGTTATGTGATGCTAAGTACATAGTACAGTTCAATGATAAACAAGGTACTATTTTTAATGCCAACAAAGAAGTTGTTTTAATAGCTCCTAGGAGAGATGATGTATATGTTCTTGACATGTCAACTCTCTCTCAGAATGGAACATGTCTCTTTGCCAAAGCCACTGAAACTGTCAACTGGTTGTGGCACAAGAGACTCTCTCACTTAAACTTCAAATTATAGACAACTTGGCAAAACAAAATAAAGATTCTTTCCAAAAAGAGTCAAGCAGCTGGGTATACTTTCTTTCCAAAAAGAGTCAAGCAGCTGAAACCATAATGTCATTCATCAGGAAAATTGAAAATCAGAATGACATTACTATTAAACAAATCAGAACTGAGAATGGTACTGAGTTCAGAAATCAAGAGCGTGAGAGTTTCTGTGATGAAAAGGGAATTTCCCAAAACTTTTCATCTCCTTATAACCCTGAACAAAATGGGGTAGCTGAAAAGAAAAACAGAACTCTCATTGAGGCTGCTAGAACCATGTTAAATGGCTCAGCACTCTCAAAGCACTTCTGGACTGAAGTTGTCAAAACAGCCTGTTACACTCAAAATAGGTCAATCATTGTCAAGAGGCATAACAAAACCCCATATGAGATCTTCAAAGGAAGACTTTCTAATATCAGCTACTTTCATGTGTTTGGGTGTCCTGTGTTCATTCACAATCATAAGGATCACTTAGGAAAATTTGATGCAAAAGCTGATGATGTATATTTCTTAGGTTACTCAATGATATATAAAGCCTTCAGGGTGTTTAATACCAGAAGATAACAAGTTGAGGAAACCTTTCATGTCACCTTTGATGAAAGTTCAGTAAGCATCAGGTTTACCAATACCTCAGCGGAGGAAATAGGAATTGATGACTCATCAAGATACCCTCCTGATGAGTTCAATACTGAAATCAATTCCTCATATCAAGCTGATGCTGATATCTCATACTATGTCTTGCCTCACAACCTTCCTCAACCAACAATCAATGAATTCATTGATGCTCCATCAGTCCCTACTGAGATAGGTAATACTAAACCAAATTTTCAGGAACCTGTAATTCATGAACCTCAGCCTGAACATCAAAATGTCTCAACAGATTATCTAAATGATTCTATGGCTCCAGCACCTGAACCCATTCCTAAGTCTCTAGTAACCTCATCAAGCTCAGATCTTAGACCACAAAGTAAGTGGACAAGATCTCAAGACATTGAGCTTGTGAACATCATTGGTGAACCCACTGAAGGCATGCTCACAAAAAGCATGGCTGCTAAGTTAACAGCAGCTTCAGCTAATGAATGTCTATATGCTGATTTTCTATAAGAAATAGAACCCAAAAGTGTCACTCAAGCTCTAAAACATCCTAGCTGGGTTCAGGCTATGCAAGAAGAACTTCAATAGTTTGATAGGAACAAGGTCATGACCTTGCTCAAATATCCTCAGGATGTCATTGTCATAGGAATGAAGTGGGTTTTCAGAAACAAGACTGATGAAAATGGCACTGTCATAAAAAAACAAAGCCAGACTTCTAGCCAAAGGTTACAGTCAACAAGAAGGCATTGACTATGATGAGACATTTGCTCCTGTTGCAAGAATGGAAGCCATCAGGATCTTTCTTGCATATGCAACATACATGACCTTCAAAGTTTACCAAATGGATGTGAAATGTGCCTTCCTGAATGGTGAACTCAAAGAGGATGTTTATGTTCAGCAACCCCCAAACTTTGAGAGTAGTGAATATCCTGACCACGTCTGCAAGCTTGACAAAGCCCTATATGGACTGAAACAAGCTCCCAGAGCATGGTATGAAACTCTCTCAGTCTTCCTGATCCAAAACAAGCTTGTCAGAGGAAAGATAGACAACACCCTGTTTATCTATAGGATAAAACAAGATGTGACACTAGTCCAAGTGTATATTGATGACATCATCTTTGGCTCAAGAAATTATACTATTTGCAAACAGTTTGAAAAACTGATGACAAAGAAATTTAAAATGAGCATGATGGGAGAACTGACATACTTCCTTGGACTACAAATCAGGCATACTGATAAGGGAATCACCATCAGCCAAGAGAAATACACCAGGAATCTCTTGAAGAAATATGAGATCTCTGATTGTGCCTCAGTGAAGACTCCAATGGTTCCTCCAAATAACCTTGGACCTGATCTCACTGGGAAATCAATCAATCAAACTCATTTCAGGGGGATTGTAGGGTCATTGATGTATCTAACTGCTTCCAGACCAGACATACAATTCTTAGTATGTCTGATTGCAAGATATCAGTCTAATCCTAAGGAATCCCATCTCACTGCAGCCAAAAGAATTCTCAGATACCTGAAGGGTACTCCAAGCCTTGGACTTTACTATCCTAAATGTTCAGGGTTTGACCTCAATGGTTATTCTGACTCTGATTATGCTTGCTGTAATATGGACAAAAAAAGCACCTCAGGGTCCTGTCAATTTCTTAGAGGAAAACTGGTTTGCTGGAGCACTAAGAAGTAGCAATCAGTAGCTATGTATTCAGTTGAAGCTGAATATGTGGCAGCTGTAAGGTGCTTTTCCAATGTGCTATGGATGAAAAGTCAACTCAGTGACTATGACATCCATTACAAAATGGTACCCATATTCTGTGATAACACCAGTGTAATTGCAATCTCCAACAACCTTGTCCTTCACCAAAGAACCAAACACATTGATATCAGATATCATTTTATCAAGGACCACATCATGAAAGGAGACATTGAACTCCACTTCATCCCTACTGAATATCAACTTGCTGATATCTTCACCAAACCCTTGGATGAACATACCTTCAGGATACTAAAAGCTGAATTAGGAATGCTTGACATTGAAAGTCAGCAACCTGATAATTAATCCTGATCTCAGCTAGTTCTCTCTGAAATGGTCCCTGATCCATGAACAAAGCCCTAAAATCTTCTCACTGAATGAGTAAGACTCATTCAGGGACCCTGACAATGGATATAGAGCATTGAATGAGTAACTAAGTGCTCTAAGTATTTTAGTTACTTAATGTCCTAGGTTGGTAAACATGCCAATTTAACATAGGAATATATGTCTCTATATCCTTCTGTCATCTAAGTCAAAGGTCCACCTAAACCTTACCTCATCCCACTTGGCATTAAATGCCCTCTCTCACAACAAATATCCTTAAGATATTTTAATCATTGCAAATGCACTTTTACTGTGCATTGCAACTGTTTCCTTGAAAACAGGGAAAATACTGCGGGTAGTGGAGTGGTGGCATTAAATGAGGTAAATAAAACGTTTTCAATAAACAACTTTACAATTCTCATATGTGCAAAAACTACCCTCTCACCACTCTATAAATACCCCTCTCAAAAACACAAAAACACACACAAATTGATTTCTGCATCTAAACTCTGTCAAAATCTTTTCAAAACTCAGAAACAATTGTGTTTTCTTATCACCAAAACCAGTTTTAAGCAAAAATCCTCCTTGCAAACATTCTACAAAAGTTTTCATCACAAACTTAAAAAAAAAAGAATTTAACCTCTTTGATTGTTCTTGTCAAAAGTTATCAAAAACCCTAAAAAATCTTTTAATGGAAATGGCAAGAACACAAAGTCTTCAGTTTGCACCTCAGTGGGTAGGCGATCTTGACAATGTTGAGTTTAAAACAAATAATGTTATAGGCAATTTTGAATACCCACATGATGTCCCAGCCTATAAGGGAATCATGAAGTTTTTGCTAAACTGCCCACTAAATAAGGCCTTTGTTCAGTCCCCTTCTATACTGTACCAAAACCTCCTCAGGGAGTTTTGGGCAACTGCAGTGGCCTATGACCCGACACTCTCAACTGATGAGACAGACCTTAGACCCCTTAGGGAGTTTCTCATCAAATTTTCAATTTTAAATGGGGAATAATCAGTCACCCTGGACTATAAAAAAATTTGTACCTCTACAGGGCTTGACTATAATCCAGGAAAATATGTTGCTCACCCTGACCCAGCCACTGTTAAGGATGAGTTGGGTAAAATTGTTTTGGATCCAAAATTTTTGGACAAAACCCCAGTCACCAAGAACTCCTTTCCTGTGGCTTGGAAGATCTTGTTCACTTTCGTGATTCAGGTTCTCGGCGGGAACCATTCATCCACTGAACAGATTGATTCTATTCAGTTGATGATGGCATACAGCTTGATGACTGGGACTGATGTCGACATTGGGGAGATCATTTACAGTGATCTCGTAACCAAGCTACAGAGCAAAACTAGGGCGAAATACGTTTCGTACCATAGGTTTTTCTCATGTGCTTTACAAGTGTTACTGGGTTGCAATTATCCTCAGGAATATAAATATGGCGCTTTACCTGCCACCTTGAGCCCCCTAAATTTTCTAAAGGACCCATCCCTTATCACTGAAATAGAATTGACGGCCCATATAGTTGCTGTAAACAACCAGAAGGACTTATTGTGTCCAAACCCTGCTCCCAAAAAATAAAACGGGAAGTCTCAGACTGGGACTAAAACCAAACCCAAGTCTCAGGGCCTTGAGGCTTCTGGAGCACAACCTAAAAGGCAAAGAAAGCCACAGACTGATAAGACACCTAAGGGCGACTAAACAACATCCACCCTGGTGACAACGAAGGACATTGATACATCATAATCAGTGCCCTTGGTCCCACATACTACTCCCCAAGATCCAGAGGGAAACATACAACCCGCTGGTAGGGGAGCACTTTCCACTCAGCCTGATGAGGACATTCGCAAATCAAAGATTTTGTCTGAGGGCACAATGATTGATCCCAAAGACTCAGGGGAAAACAAACAACCCACTGATAGAGATATATCTCGGGCTAGAATGACAGCACTGGAAACTTCTCAGGCCAATCTTGATGAAAAGATCACAAGTCTTCAACAAGATATATCAGACATCAAGTCTATGGTCTCGGAGATCTATCAAGCCTTAAAAAATCAAGCTGCTCCTTCTCCCTCAGTGTCTCAACCAACTCTTGCTCTCACTGACGCTGCGGCAACAGTTGAGGGGGAGAGAGCTCCTGAAGGGGCTTCCCCTCACACTGAGGGGGAGCCAACTCAACTTGTATCTTGTAACAACCCGCATTTTCGGGTTACTTTTCATATTTTTTGAAAAGTTACTATTCACTTTTACTATTCATCCCATAAAAAATTTTATTTTTATTTTACCATAATGACAAGATAAATGAAACTCAACAAGTCGTCCTGACGACGTACGTCGAATCCATCCAGAACCGATTTCACAAAACTGTGTCCGAGAACTACTTTAGGGTTTAAACGTCATTCGGGCATTCCGATATGTCCATAAAACACCGTAAACATTAGAAATATGTATTTTTACCATTTTACGATAATTCCACATGTTTTGGAATTTTACTTTTACCAGTTCTGCGTTTTACGCAAAATACGCGTTTTTTACCCTCGTTTCCAGCTTTAAAAAGCGTTTAAGCAACCCGATGAAACTTACCACTCATTTTATATTTTATTATGGATTATAATGATAAGTTTCATCATTCATACAAGATTCGTATTTTTATGATACCCGGTTTTACGTTTTATGGCTTAACAACTTACGGTTGGCGTTTAACCACCAAAACACATTCTAGAATCAAGATGAGACCAAGACTCATCATCCTAGCCACCTCACCATTTGTGACAGCCCATAAGGGGGTGAATCATCATGCCTTGTGTCTTGATCTTATGCCTTAAGTTCTAGGATGTTTACATGTGTTGAAACTTACCTTAGAAGCTTTGACTAGTCATGAAAAACTAACCTCCTCAAACCCATATAAATACCCCCTCCCCCTCCTATTTCGTCCAATATCACCAACAAAAACACCTTCATTTTTCTAATTACTTCAAGTATTATTCAAGAAACACAAGCTCTATATCAATTCCAAAACTCTTGTTAAGTTTTGTTTGATCCAAAGTCCGAGTTTCATCCTTCTATTTGCAATCTCCAAGCTAATCAAGAAGTGTTCTAGTAGAAGACTTCAAGTGCTTTCCATCCATATTCACTTGCCATAAAAGGTGTTGAAGTGCTGCCAAAAGTATAGAGACAAGTGCTCAATCAAAGTTCTATCCTTACTAAGTTACTCCTTTCTTTAGAAAGTCAAAAGTTGTAAGCAACTAATCACCACAATCATACCATTATCTTATGTTTAATATTCCTAATATTGTCAATTACATGCTATATACATGGTTACTATGTTCATTCATGATGTACATATACTCAATCATATGTTTTAATTCACATATTGTCGTAAAAGTAACAAACTAGTAAACTAGTCATATTCTACACGTTTGAGACCATTAAAACCAGTTACCGATAGACTTGGTAACTTACATATTATAGTAGACAAGATAAAAAGGAAACATATCAACTTGAATCACCCGAAACGGACAAACGAGTCAAAAGTGATAGTAAGAAGAAGTTAGCGAAAACCTAGAAACGCCAAAATGCTTATCGTCGGGTCTGTCCAAAAATTAAGTGGTACTTCTGGTCCGAATCATCAAAAAGTTAAAACACAAAAGTTGTCCGGAACGATGTTTTTCAGCTATTTCGATGGAACTCGGCCTAAAAAGGCCAAATGATATCATTTTTTTTGCCTAAAATTTGTAAAACAGTTTTTATCGGCAAAAGTTGGATTTTCACAAGTTAAGAATATAGAAACTATGTTATTTTCATAGCTAGTTACATATTAAATTAACTAAACTTCATTCAACCTTTGGAATAATGTTTACGCAAGTAACGGAAAAATGACCATTTTACCCTTTTTCGCCGATTTTTATCAAAACTTCATTTTTGACCATGTTAATAAGTTGTGATCACTAGTAAATGACGAGAACTTGTAAAAAACTAGATATTTACTAAAAACATGATAAACTTTATGATATAACAATCTTCACTCAAAACATATGTTTTATCTACTAAGTGCTACAATACTAGGGAGCTTCATGTGAGGGGTTTCATTTGGGTAAAACGTATCGACGAGTTGCTGGATTTACGATTTAAAGTGTCCTAGCTCCTCGAACGTTTACTACATGACCTCTGAATTATGATGGCCCGAACAGTAGTACGATATCTACAAACTAAATACGTTTTCACATACTAAACTGTCACTATGAGCAACAAACTATAAATGACTTACATCATGATCAACATAGAGACGTATATAGGCTGGTTTATGTTTTCCTAAACATTATTCCAAACCTAAGTCGCAACATTCCATTTTAGGTTGCACGTAGAGATTTCCCGGCTTATCCATCGCATCCGTTAAAGCACTTAAAATCATCAACTCACGGTGAGTTCATAGCCCCACTTTCTATTACTTAATTGTTTTACAAACCCTTGGGGGGATACATGCTATTTTTAAACCGAACACATTGCTTTGAAACTGTATGCTTATTTGAATGTATTATTTGCACTAAGTACCACAATTACCAAACTTAAGTCCCTATTATCATGAACCATTAATCACTTGCGGGTGAACGCGAATAATGTGGATAGATCTATCGGGATTGACGAATCTCATTTGTTTGACCAAGTCCGGTAAACAAACGCACTCTATTTGAAGAACCATAGGTTTATTGGCAAATTACCTATTAGGGCAACTATTACTATTATATCAATTTCTATTGACAAGCAGTTAACGTTTTCGGTATCATGAGCTTAGTGAAATACAAAAGCGGGATCAAGTATCACATACTTGAGGCAGCCGTACCAAACAAAAGCGGGCTCAAGTATCACATACTTGAGGCAGCCGTATCAAACAAAAGCGGGCTCAAGTATCATATACTTGAGGCAGCCGTACCAAGCATCCAAGCGGACCAAGAAATAATAAATGTTTTGTTTTCAAACCATTGGTGTGAGTCTTATTAACTCACATTACCAACATAATGTGTTAAACAATCAAACAAACTCTATGAATTTCACTCAACCTTTGTGTTGACAGTTTTAAGCACGTATTTCAGGTCCATAATATCGGAAGCTGGCACGGAAGAGCAAGGACTAGATCAAGAAGGCTATAATTATTTTATCATTCAGTAAAGACATCAAAAGACTTTATATTGATGCATTTTTTAAACAATGGAACCAACTGGGACCTATTTCATTAACTCTGATATATTTCAATAATTTGAATGATAAATCCTTTTTAAACGACTCTTTTAAAGATCGTTTTCTATTATTATGATTGTTGTGCTGTCGAGTAACACCCAGTTTGAATTCCGCTGCATATCATGAAATTGGGGGTGTTACAGATTGGTATCAGAGCCTTAATTATAGAGAAACGGGTCTAATTGTGACTTAAACTATAACTACTTTTACAAACATAAACATTTTATAACCTTCTGTTCTCCATGCCTTCCATACTCCAGACGATTATGTGACTTTTAAGCATTTTAAGCTACACAAACACACTAGTATATTGATATATACACTCGACATAATTTCAACCATAAATGATGTACTAAACATATCTGCGTATGCCTATTCTAAGGCACTACGGCGCAATCATATTTTCCCAATCTCCCAATCATGCATCTACTCGTGCATTTTAGGATTACAAAACTTTATCCAAGACATTGTAACTAATTACAATGGTCTTTCCTACTTCCCAGACATTGTGAGATACAATGGTCTCATTCATTTTTCAAGACGTTGTGAGATACAGTGGTCTCTATTACACTCTCAGACACTGTAAATCCTACAGTGGTCTCTATTACATTCTCAGGCACTGTAAATCCTACAATGGTCTCCATTACATTCTCAGACACTGTAAATCCTACAGTGGTCTCAATTACATCCCAGACACTGTAAATGAAGCAATCAACTCATTTATTCCTTAGACATTGTGAGTTACATAATGATCTCTCCATCATTTCTCAAGACATTGTGAGTTACACAATGATCTCTCCATCATTTCTCAAGACATTGTGAGTTACAAAATGATCTCTCCATCATTTCTCAAGACATTGTGAGTTACACAATGATCTCTCCATCATTTCTCAAGACATTGTGAGTGACAGAATGATCTCTCCATCACTTCTAGCTCAGACCTAGTGTGTTAGGAATTAGAAATTCCAGGTATTAAAGAGTCGGTCACCTCAAGTATATGTAATCGTTAGAAAGCTCGTAGTCGTAGTTCTTTTAAGTTAAGTAGTATTTAGTTAAGTAACACCGTGGAGGACGGACGGGTCTTTACCCACTGTATGCCTGATCCACAGCCCGATGTGTGGCGATTTATGTAAGACTATAAATACTCTCTACCTCCCAAGGTAGAGAGTTGGAGCTCATAATAATATCTTTCACTTTCTCTCACTAAGTTCCCTAAACCTCTAACTTTCTCTCTCTAGAATTCCACTTATACGCCACCTTGTTGTTATGGTTTGATGTGTATGTGAAAACTAATATCCTACAATTGGTATCAAGAGCCATGGTTAGATCATATCTTGCACATCTTTGGATTTCTAGTGGTTTTTAGGTGGTTTTTGAGTTTGAAAAAGTTTAGTGGTTTTTGCATCATTTGGTTGATTTCTTGTGTTAAAGCTTGGATTTTGTTAGTACTTTTATGTTTAGAATCATCACAAGTGTTTAGGTTTTCATTTGGTAAGCTTGAATCATCTTGGTTGGGTTGTTTTTGGATTAAAAAGTGATGTTTATGTGGTTTTTCTTGCTAGCGACTTGATATACGGATTTATTTCTTCGTAGCGACTTGCTTCACAATTTTGTAGCGAGTTACAGTTTTGAAGCTAGCGACTTAGACCTAGCGATTAACAGTACAAGTAGTGGACTCTCCACTACGGGTAGCGACTTGGTGGTAGCGACTTGGTCTGTAGCGAGTTGCTCTTTAGCGACTTGTATCTCTAGCGACTTGAGTAGCGAATTGCTGCCAAAATTTTGCTAGCGACTTGAGGCTTAGCGAGTTACTACTTAGCGACTTGTTTTTGTCTAGCGACTTGGGACTCTAGCGATTTAGTGGTGTAGCGAATTAAGTGTTAGGGACTTAGTGCATTATCTTCTAGCGACTTAGTGCATTATCTTCTAGCGACTTAGTGCATTATCTTCTAGCTACTTGAGTGATTGTTTACGGTTTTCTCTTGATTTAGTAAAATCCCGTGAAAGAATCTATTTCCCGGTTTAATCTTAGAGTTATAAAATCCCGTATAATCTGTTAACATGTCTACCAACGTCCCTACTATCATCTTCACTGTTGCCGAGGATGTACAAGCAGCTGGCTCAGATACTCGTCCACCCATGCTTGACAGAACTGACTACGATTCGTGGGCTCAACGAATCAGATTGTATTGCCTTGGAAAGGAAAATGGTGTCAACATTATCAAATCCATTGATGAAGGACCATATCGAGTTGAGACGACTAGAGACATACTTGATACTAATGAAGATGGTACTCCTGTTTACGGAATGGACAGACCTAAGATGTATGATGAGCTTGATGATAAGGATAAAAAGAGATTCGATGCAGATATCAGGGCTTCAAACATTGTTCTTCAAGGTCTTCCTAAAGACATCTACAAGCTGATCAATCATAACACTGATGCAAAGGCAGTTTGGGATAATGTTAAGATGCTTCTCTCAGGTTCAGAATTAACTATGGAAGACATAGAATCCCAACTCTATGACGAATTTGAGCACTTCAAGATGAAACCAGATGAGAATGTCTATGAGTACTATGTGAGATTTCATAAGTTAGTGAATGACATGAGGAACATCAGAATGACTATGCCTAACATTCAGCTGAACTCAAAATTTGTGAACAACATGAATCCCGAATGGCACAAGTTTGTCACCGCTGTGAAGCTCACTAAAGGATTGAAGAATACAAACTATGAGCAACTCTATGCCTTCCTCCTTCAGAATGAGAGACATGCTATGTTTGAAAAATTGATTCTCAATCAGTTCAAAACCAACCAGGGAGAGACAAGCTCGTCTAATGACTCAACAGCTTTCTACTCAAACATCGGAATCACAACCAAAGCATCACAAGTCATACCCTTGGGTAATGGTAATCACAGACTCATTCCTGATCCTATGTTCAAACAAGCTGATGCTGATGCTCACGTGGGTAACTTCATTAATCAACTAGCACTTCTCATTAGTCAAAACATGAATTCTCTCCCACAAACCAACAACAACCTCAGAACTGCATCTAACCCACACAATCAAGACACTGTTAAAGATGGAAGGATCGTGGTGCAACCAGTTCAGGAAAGACAGTATGATCAGGGAAGAGGTGGAGCTGGGAGAGGTGATGTTGGCAACCAGAATCGAGGAAGAAATGGTAACCAAGGTCAAGCTAAGCCAATCAATTGTTATAACTGTGGTGGTGAAGGACACATTGCAAGGAACTGCACATCTCCAAAGCGTCCACAGAATGCTGATTACTTCAAAGATAAGATGCTGCTGGCACAAGCTCAGGACAATGGTGCTGCTTTGGATGAAGAGGAATTGCTGTTTCTTGCTGAGGGCAATGCCAAGACCTATGATGCAGATGTGGATGAGCAGCCTATTCAGGAGATAGGTCACAATCATCAGAATGCCTTTCAAGTCGCTGACTGTGATGCATACGACTCTGATGTAGATGATGGACCTACTGCACACACAATTTTTATGGCTAGCATTTCTCCAATGGTTTCTCCCAAGATCTCTTCTTCACCACAAGCTGGCCCATCCAAGGATAAACTCATCTCAGAGGTATTAAAACTATATGATGATGCTGATGTGCAACAGATGCATGACAAAGTACAATCAACTGAAACTATTGAATCAAATGTTGAAAATATGGGTAATAACAATATTGTCCCATACGATCAATACATGAAACAAAGTGAAAGTGAAGTTGTACCAAGTGATGCATCTTATGCAGTCAACAATGACTATGTCTTTGATGAATACACTGCATGTGCTCCTGACGATTCCGTAATTTCTGAACTAAATGCCTATAAGGAACGTGTTGCTATTTATGAACAACGTGCAAAATTTGAGTTGACCACTCGTGAGCAGGAAATGGATGACCAAGTGAGTACAGTAATTAGAAAAAGTAAGTTTAGAGAAGAAGTATTGAAACATGAATTACATTCCTTGCAAGAAAAACTTTCTAAAACAGCTAAGCAAAAACAAGAACTTCAAGAAAATGTGAAAATGCTTAAGCAAGAATTTAATGCAAAGGAATCAAAACTCTTGAGAGATTTTTCTAATCTGAAAACTTTGAAAAACAAACTTGAAAACAAGTTGTACATACAAGGAAACACCATTCAGACTGCTCACATGGTCACCAAACATCGAGTCTTAAGCGATAAGCATAGCATTCCCCTTGTTGAGGAACCAAATCCAGAGGTAATTAAAAAGGCTAGAAATGCTCATAAGGTGCTTTATGATGGTAATGAAATCCTTAAGCCTAGGCAGAAACCTAGTTGCGTTGAGTGCACTGAGGAAGATAGGAAATCAAATGAAATCACTAGGGAAAAAATGAATAAGAAACAAAATGATCCCAAATGCAAAGAGAAAAACATAATTATCACTCCTCATGATTACAAGAAGGAAAACTGGATTGCCTTGAACAAGTTTAAGCCTCAGACATTGTTGACTCCCGAACAAGTCTTCTGGAAAAAGGATTTAGATAAGCAGAAAGCGGAAAACATTGTTGAAACAAACCCTCCTCTTTGGAAAATGCCTAGAGCGACTGTGTATCCTCCTAATACACCAATGCATCTTGTACCTAGAACAATTGCCACTAAAAGCAAGACATTAATTAGCCAATACGTTATATTTCAACTATTTGTTGATTTTGAGAAAACTTGCAAGAAAAGGATCACACCCACTGGTATAACTGAAGGAGAAAGGGGTTTTGAACAAATGAAAGAATGTTATTTAACTGAGGTCATGCCCTTCTTTAAACTTCTAAAAGATCACTTTGAGAGTCTTAAAAAGGGGATAGAAACTGATATTAAGGGAATGGAAAAGGAATTTGATGCAATGGTTGTTGAAGTTAGTGACTATGAACGTGCACTGAAATATAATGAGATTGAGAGAAAGAACTTGCATACATTAAATGAGAATCTTATTACTGAATGTGTTGCTCAAGATGTGTTTTTCACTGCTTCAAATTGCTCTATTAATGCTTCCAAATTTCATGAACTATCTGTGGCCCTGAAAGTCTCCCATGATCGTGTCATTGAGCTTGAAAAAACTAATTCTAAACTAAACGAGAAAATTGAACTGGATGATCACGACAATTTTGTTAAACATTTTTCTAAACTAGAAGTTGAGCATTTTAATTTACAACTAAAATATCAACATCTTAAAGAAAATGTCAAAACTTCAAATGTCAAGACATCTTCAGATGCTCCAGAGTTTGATGCAGTTTTTCAAATTAACAAACGTGATGAACAGATTCAAGCTCAGTGCAACACGATCAGAAAGTTGAAAGCCCAAATCTCTCAATTAAAGGGTCAAACAAACAATATGACAGGCTCCCAAATGCCTCCTCCTTTAGATTCTCATAATTCTCAAACGTTTCATCTTCAAAACCTAGTAAATGCTTTACAAAAGGAAAACGAAAGTTTTCTAGAAGAAAATGAAAAGGTTAAACGTCATTTCAATGAGTTATTTGAATCAATTAAAGTCACTCGTAACAAAAACAACGAACAAATAGCTTCATTGCAAAAGGAAATTGAGAATCTGAAGAGTCAGGTAAAAGGAAAATGCCAATGACCAATGGGGAGAATGTTGTATCAAAGGTTCACTCTTGTAATAAATATGCTTTATCTGTGACATATGTCCCTCCTCATCTAAGGAACAACAAACTTGCCATTCAAACATACTTCTCATCCCTTAAGGATTGCCTAGAATGTCTGCGTGAGATTGTTGAAGAGGATAAGCTAGAGAAACCTCATGATAATGCAATTGGACATGCATGCTTATATGCCAAACGATCTCAAGAAATCTTAGAATGCTTGATCACAATATGCCCAAAGTCATTAGGTGAGAGAGTTAATCCTTTGATTCCATGCTCAATGCCTAACGCTAAGTATGATATGCATTCGATTCCCAATGTTTTGAATGTGAACCGTAGTGTGCCTTTAAGTAGTTCAGATTCCAGATCTGTCAATGCTAAGAAAGAGAACTCAAGTGTGCCTTCTAGGAGTACAAATCACAGTACCTCTAGTTTTATGAAAGTGAACCTAAGTGCACCTGCATGTAGTTCAGACCCCAATACATCTAAACAGGTGATGCAAAGAGTAGTTAAACCAACTAATGTTCCCATTCCCTCTACAGGAGTAATCAGTGACATTAAACGGAGCAGGTCAAAGTCTCAAGACAATACAAGGAATGATAGGACCTCTCAAGCTAAGAATGTGCACTGGAAGAGAGTAGAAGATCAATCTAGGAACTTTAAGCTTGAATTGAATAAAACGAATCGTGTTGATTCTAGTATTAGCCATAGGCGTACTGTAATTAATTTGAATTCCGATACTATTTGCAAACCTTGTACTGATGTCTGCTTGAATCCTGTTTCTAATCATGAATGTGGTGTTACTGTTCTGCCTAATGATGTTAATTGTCCAGTTAATATTGTTAATGCTAAAAT
The DNA here is from genome assembly GCA_019973895.1 of Chrysanthemum seticuspe. NCBI lineage: Eukaryota > Viridiplantae > Streptophyta > Magnoliopsida > Asterales > Asteraceae > Chrysanthemum > Chrysanthemum seticuspe. Next base: position 292,713,218 of record BPTQ01000006.1, read on the forward strand.
TCATGCTAAGAAGGCTAAAAGGCAAAAACGAAAGAAAGTTAGAAAACAGTGGAAACCCACAGGAAGAACATTCAGTAAAATAGGCTTTTATTGGACACCTGTTGGTCTTAAGACTAATCAGATAATGCCCACTAGAAAATGGATGCCTACTGGTAGAACTATTCCCTTAAGAAGTGATCACACTGTGAACATGGCTAATACTGACACTAGTACTGCATCTATTCACAACGATTCCATTGCCTCACTTTCTGATATGAATGCTTCTATTTCTGATGTGGGTGTTCCAAACATTGTTACTAACCGAATGGAACCCATTCTTGCATGGGGATCCCAATTATCCAGTTATCCATTCTTGTCTGTGTTCAACTGCAGATCGTTCAAATCGTTCTGTGGTACCTGGACTCAGGCTGTTCCAAGCATATGACTGGAGACCGGTCGCGGCTCATGAACTTCGTGAGCAAATTCATCGGGACTGTTAGATTTGGTAATGATCATTTCGGTGCTATTATGGGTTATGGAGATTATGTTGTTGGTGATAGTGTCATCTCTAGAGTTTACTATGTAGAAGGTTTGGGTCATAATCTGTTCTCTGTTGGTCAATTATGTGATTCTGATCTAGAAGTTGCCTTCAGAAAACATACCTGCTTTGTTAGAGATCTTAATGGTAAGGAACTGTTAAAAGGAACTCGTGGGTCAAATCTTTACACCATCTCTATCGATGACATGATGAGGGCTTCTCCAATCTGCTTGTTATCAAAGGCTTCAAAAACAAAGTCATGGTTATGGCATCGTCGTCTCAATCACTTGAACTTCGGCACCATCAACGATCTTTCCAGAAAGGACTTAGTTGTAGGTTTACCTAGACTAAAGTATGAAAAGGATCATCTTTGTTCAGCATGTCAATTGGGAAAAAGCAAGAAGTATGCCCATAAACCCAAACCTACTAACTCTGTCACTGAAGTTCTTCATATGATTCATATGGATTTATGTGGACCAATGAGGGTGCAGAATATCTTTGGGAAGAAATATGTGTTAGTTGTGGTTGATGATTACTCTGGATTCACCTGGGTCAAGTTCTTAAGGACAAAGGATGAAACTCCTGATATCATCATCAAACTCATCAAACAGCTGCAGGTCCGACTTAACAAAACCGTCAGAATTATCAGAACAAACAATGGAACCGAGTTTGTCAACAAACAACTTAATGAATTCTATGAAAGCGTTGGAATCAGTCATCAAAGAAGTGTTCCACGAACCCCTCAACAGAACGGTGTAGTTGAAAGACGAAATCGTACTCTTGTTGAAGCCGCAAGAACAATGCTGATCTACTCAAAGGTTCCAATGTTTCTCTGGGCTGAAGCAATTGCCACTGCATACTACACACAAAATCGTTCCCTGATTCACACTGTTCATGGAAAAACTCCATATGAACTTGTCCACAACAGAAAACCTAATCTATCTTTCCTTCGTGTGTTTGGTGCATTGTGCTATCCAACTAATGAGGGTCAAGACTTAGGCAAACTTAGGGCCAAAGCTGACATTGGAGTATTTGTAGGATATGCATCAAACAAAAAGGGATACCGAATCTACAACAAAAGAACCCGAAATATCATGAAAACAATTCACGTTACGTTTGATGAGCTGACCGGTCAAATGGCTCCTGGACACTCCAGCTCAGGACCCGCACTTCAAAACAGTCCCATTGGTTCATCCCTTGTTCCAAACTCCTCTCAAGAAACTCCATATGTACCTCCATCTGAAGATGATGTAAAGAAATTGTTTGATCCTATGTTTGATGAACTGTATGATTCAATTACTAATGAGGTGCTGATCCCTACAACAGAGGAGGCTCATATTCCAGTGAATGAAGTCAATCCCTCAGTCTCAATATCTTTAAGTCAAGAAGCACCTGCTGCTGATCCTTCAGTCTCATCAACAAATCATCATTCTTCAAATGTACATCATGGAAATGTTTCTGGCATCAATGATGAAGTTAATCCCTTTGCGACTCCTGAAGATGCTCCATTTGAAAACATATTTGCTACTCCTGAATCATCATCAGAACCATCTTCTTCAGGGGACATCGACTCAGCTACCTCAGTTCCTCAACAACTGCCACATGAACACCTCAGAAAATGGACTCACGATCACCCCTTAGACAACATCATTGGAAATCCCTCTCGTCCTGTATCAACCCGGAAACAACTCGCAACCGATGCCTTATGGTGCTTCTTCAACTCCGTACTATCTAAGATCGAACCAAAAGATGTTAAAACTGCCATGAATGAAGATAGCTGGTTCAATGCCATGCAAGATGAAATTCATGAGTTTGATCGTCTTGATGTATGGGAGTTAGTACCTGCTCCAGACTGTGCTATGATTATAGCTCTCAAATGGATCTTCAAAGTAAAACTTGATGAGCATGGTGATGTGTTGAAGAACAAGGCTCGATTAGTTGCTAAAGGATATCGTCAAGAGGAGGGTATAGACTTTGAAGAATCTTTTGCTCCAGTTGCTCGAATCGAGGCAATCAGAATCTTTCTGGCTAATGCTGCTAGTAAGAACATGGTAGTATATCAGATGGATGTAAAGACGGCATTTCTGAACGGAGATCTTAAAGAAGTCGTCTACGTCAGCCAACCTGAAGGATTTGTGAGTCAAGAGCATCCTACTCACGTTTATCGTTTGAAGAAGGCTCTTTACGGTTTAAAGCAAGCTCCAAGGGCATGGTATGATACACTGTCAAAGTTTCTTCTATCAACCGGATTCATCAAAGGAGCAGTTGATCCTACATTGTTCACCAGGAAGTCAGGCAAACATTTAATTCATGTTCAAATTTATGTTGATGATATTATTTTTGCCTCGACAGACCCAATGGAATGTGATCGTTTTTCAAATGAAATGAGTTCAAAGTTTCAAATGTCAATGATGGGACAAATGTCATTTTTCTTGGGATTACAAATTTCACAAAGTCCCGGAGGCATTTTCATAAATCAATCTAAATATGCAACAGAGATTTTAAAGAAATTTGGATTTGATTCAAGTGACCCTGTTGACACCCCCATGATTGACCGAACCAAACTAGATGAGGACCTCTCAGGGATCATGATTGACCAAACAAAATATCGTGGTATGATTGGATCCCTGATGTACCTCACAGCTAGTAGACCAGACATCTTGTTCGCTGTTTGCATGTGTGCTAGATATCAGGCTAAGCCTACTAAAAAGCACCTAGAAGCGGTTAAACGGGTCTTTCGGTATCTCCAAGGAACCATCAATATGGGACTTTGGTACCCAAAAGACACCGGTATGTCACTAACAGCATATGCAGATGCAGATCATGCAGGGTGTCAAGATACTCGTCGAAGTACGTCAGGAGGTGCTCAGTTTTTGGGTGATAAGCTTGTGAGCTGGTCTTCAAAGAAGCAAATGAGTACTTCTATTTCCTCTACAGAGGCTGAATACATAGCCATGTCATCTTGTTGTGCTCAAATCTTATGGATGAGATCTCAATTATCTGACTATGGCTTTGTATTCAACAAAATCCCTCTGTACTGTGATAATAAAAGTGCTATTGCTCTCTCATGCAACAACGTTCAACACTCAAGAGCAAAGCATATCGACATTCGACATCATTTCATCAGGGAACAAGTGGAAAAAGGTGTGGTGGAACTATATTTTGTGAGGTCTGAATATCAGTTAGCAGACATCTTCACCAAAGCTCTTCCAAGAGAACGTTTTGAGTTTATTCTTCCACGTCTTGGCTTGAAAAGCCTTCAACCAGAAACTCTCAAACGTCTTCAGGAGGAAGACGAGGAGTAAAAGGTTTCCTTCATCTATCTCTTGTAAATATTTACTCGAAAAACAAAATACAAAATTATAAAACCTTTAAAAAAAAAAAAAAAAAAAAAAAAAAAAAAAAAAAAAAAAAAAAAACTTTCAAAATCCATAAAAATTTGAAAAATTCGAAAAAAAAAAAAATCTTCAAAAAATATTGTCATTTTGTCATGTTTCTCTCGATTCGATAATATCTACGGTCTTGATGTTGTCATTCAAAGAATGACACGGGACTTTAGATGTTGTTCGAATTTAAAAAAAAAAAAAAAAAAAATCAATCAAAAAATATTTTTGGGAGAAAGAGAAAAGAATGGTTTATTGTCATCTTCAGGCAATAACCCGGTTTTAAAAGAAAGAACAGAGCAATGTTTCACCATGTTTTCAAATTCCATGCTCTGATTCTATAAACATTTATCTGCTGAAAACTAAATGCTTTGAAAAATAACTCGGTCTCTATTTTTGATAATCATCAGGACTTATTTGTCAAAATCTCTATCTCTCAATCAACAACCTATGTCATTGATTGAGGGAGAGAATGATTTCAATTAAATTAAAAAAGTTATTTGGCATTAAATTGTTTTCAAAAGATATACATGCATGTTTTATCAATGGAGTTTAAAGTCTTAAAATCCGATCCTTATCAGTTAAAACGCTGTCATAATCAAGTCACAATTCCCCTTAAAAGCTTTCAAAATCAATTTAAATCAATAAGAGATCACAAATCTCAAATGATTTGATAATTGTGATCGGGGGAGAATGTGTGATTTAAATTGGATTTAAACTGATAATTCGGTAAATGGTCTTATAAGGATGTACATGCTGTCCTTCCCACATGTGACAAACGATTTCAAATTTTCAATGCACATGTTGAGGGGGAGCATCTATCTTAAACCTTTGATTTGTAACGTGATCATTCATCCCAATGTGCAGGGTCCCTCTAGTATGTGCAAAACTCTTTTCAAACCTCGAGGCACATATTGAGGGGGAGCAAATTTATGGAAACCTCATCCTTCCCGGAAATGCGATATCTACTTGATTTGATATGGGAAGTGATGTTGATATCTTTTAGAAAATGGTAATCAAAGAAGTTAATTCTTTCTCTTGCCTCCGTGTGCTAAACATTTTCAAATACTTGATGCACATGTTGAGGGGGAGTTCTCGTTCTAAAATTATCAAAAACAATTCAGGTACAAAATGCTTTGATAATATATCACAAGTATCTGAATTGATTTTCAAATGGTTTTCAATTGGATCCAATGGCAGATGAACAATACCAAATTGACCGACCAACTTTACTTTATGTACGGTGATATAAGGATGATAAGGTTAGGTATGTGTTCCCATGATCCGCCAGAACCGGAGGGATCTACCCAGGGACAATCCACTAGTTAGTGTAGAAGTCCTTAGGTATGATGATAAAAGGAGAAAAAAATATGAGATATGGGAAGAGTGCGGACTAAGACTGAGCTAGTACTGGAATAAACCCAACAAGGTTCTAGCTATGAAGTCTCGGTAAGCACTGAAGGGGTTGAAGAATTAAAAAGAATTGAATGAGAAAAGGGTGAAAACATATAGCCCTCCATTTATTCAACCTTAGGGCAGAAACCGGGTTCACTTCATATGCTACTGATGGTAACATTGGTATTGAAGACAAAGACGTCATGGACCCAGTGACGCACTGCACCTCAACTTTCCAAACCACTCAAGTTCCTCTTAAAAGGACTTGTTTCATTCTCACGGGGAACCGACATTATCTATCGACTTTCTCTTAGAGATTGTTGATATTGAAGAAGGAGACCCTCTCCCTAGTCTCCGGCACAGGATCCAAATATGCACAAATTGAGTCTAGAGCCACGAGATCATCAATAAATCTCATTAGGACACTTTCAATGAAGACTCTCTGTTTCACACAATGTGGAAAGAGAGATTATATCTTGAGTCCTACGCATTATCCTTGTGGTATTGCCAGAACATCTGAGTGATGTGTTTACATATTCACAATAAAGATGGAAAGCCTTCTGGAGCCAATATCAAACAAGCTCCTGGTAGGTGGCATGTGAGATCTATTATATAGATCAACCATGTGACAACTGAACAGAAACAATGGGGCGATTCAATCTCTTGAATCAATCCTGGTTCAGGTTATGGATTGACGGATACCTTTGAAAAACCGGTCTTTGTGCATAAAAACTCTTTTCTTTAGCACATCGACCGTGTACTCATTTTTCAAACCAAAAGGTGTTTTTATGATTGATAATTGATTTTCAATAAAACCTTCGTTGTATTGCAAAAACAATTTCTATTGAGCAATACACGATTGTTTTTCAAATCTCTTTTCATCAATCAGTGGACTTAAAATTCGCTGGTTCACTCACTCCGTGTTGTCTTCTTTGAGACGTTCCGGTTTGAGAACAGCTAGAACAGCTGCGAAACCCTGTCAAGGAAATTCTTCGGAATTATACCTGATCACAGGCAGTACTTGTACTGATCAACGGGGAACCGTGGGCCGTGTACCTTAATTCAACGAAAGGGATCAAAGACACTTTCGTGCGATTTATTGCTAACTGTTGTATGCAGGTACGCCCGACGTTTGCAGCTGATTAGAATGAAGCGGTCAATCCATAGCCGCATGCTCACTCATCACATTCATCTCAAAAGAAATCATGATTAGTGCATCAATGACTCTGATATTGTAACTCCATGCTTCTGCTACGCTGCTGCCAATATCATGAATCAACTAAAGCTTCCGCTACTCTGATGAGAAGATTTCATGATCCAGAATGTGAGCATGTCGGTCCTAAAGTCACAACACCACAAAGGATGTCTTAGAGATTTTTGATAGCTGATGATCTCAAAAGATGGCTCAAACTTATTATCACGTGGATCAGTAAAAGACCTCCACTTGAAGTAACCAAACATGCAATGTGAAGAATCAATGTCTACGAGCTTAGGAGCAAAGGACTACATCAAGAATGCAAGATCAATTGTTAATGTAATATCTATTTGTATTCAATGTAAGTTTGGTACATGATTGAGGTGACCTCCCTTAGGGGGAGATTGTTAGGAATTAGAAATTCCAGGTATTAAAGAGTCGGTCACCTCAAGTATATGTAATCGTTAGAAAGCTCGTAGTCGTAGTTCTTTTAAGTTAAGTAGTATTTAGTTAAGTAACACCGTGGAGGACGGACGGGTCTTTACCCACTGTATGCCTGATCCACAGCCCGAGGTGTGGCGATTTATGTAAGACTATAAATACTCTCTACCTCCCAAGGTAGAGAGTTGGAGCTCATAATAATATCTTTCACTTTCTCTCACTAAGTTCCCTAAACCTCTAACTTTCTCTCTTTAGAATTCCACTTATACGCCACCTTGTTGTTATGGTTTGATGTGTATGTGAAAACTAATATCCTACATAGTGAGTTACACAATGGTCTAATTTACTTCATAGACATTGTAAGTTATACAAAGTCTCTAGAAATTATCTTATAAACCTTATGTGATATTGTTTTACATGAAACCCGTCACAGTCTATCGATTTCCCTAAAGGAAATACAAGAAATGGGATTTCTAAAAGACAAACTGATTCATCATCTACAACAGCTGAAGTTCAGAAACATTCTCTACATTCATCAAAGTTCTATTTTGAAACCTTCATTGTTAAAAGTTCGTGTTTCTAGCCAAGTATGGACTATTTTTATAATTACTTAAGACTTCCTTTCCACACGTATCTACCCATACTATCTCCTATGCAATGGAATGTGAAAACATAGGTTACAAGTCTTGTATGGCCGGGACTCGCAACTGAATGGTTTGATATCGCCTTTGCCTTGTGGATATTTTCTAAAAAGCTATGGACATATCACGAGTATACCTAATTTAGGTATTTGGAAAATTTTTCAAACCTCGGCTAAATATAGTCTAGTCACCTATATTTAACATAGGGACAGTAGAACATAGTCTGACTAACTATGTTCGACTTAAATTTTTCAAACACTGAGAATAGTTATACAAGGGTTATATTCAGATTAATTTCCTACTTAAACCACCAGAATTCATTAAAAAGATCTAGAGACACGATAGTGTCTTACCACTCAGCAAAATCTTAACATCTTATTTATACTACCTAATTTCATTCTGGAAATTTTCATACATGTGATAATCCGAACTACTATATTGGAATAGTCATCGAATCTTCTTGTCATTTCTTAGAAGTACTAGCCTGTTTAGGTTTCAAGGATATCATTCCGCCATAATCCTTTACAATCCACTTATGATTTTAAAGCAAACTTTACATATCTACCTAAGAATAATAGTAAACATACACTACAATCTTCTAATCATCAACATATCACATCATTATATGAACCCCATTATAAGTCAGTATGTAAAACTTCACAATATCACGTTTCTTTCAAACACTAGTATACATAAACACTATACGATATAGCCTTCATCTCGAAACCACCTAAGACATGATCAACTTTGGAAATGGTTTGGATAACCACTTGCCACTATCAAGACTTTTCTACAACGACAATTATCACATCATTATAAACCATTTCACATTAACAATATCTTAAACCTTTAGATTATCAACTAAAGCTACCACCAAAAACTTACAATGGTACATAACACATTCTATGACCAGAAACTTGAGAACGCAAAGATTAAAATTCGGCGCATATACCCACATTTTCCTAGACGCTTCAACATCGGATAACACACACTGAATTCCGAGACGGAATTCCCATTAAGGTGGTGAGACTGTAACAACCCGCATTTTCGGGTTACTTTTCATATTTTTGAAAAGTTACTATTCACTTTTACTATTCATCCCGTAAAAAATTTTATTTTTATTTTACCATAATGACAAGATAAATGAAACTCGACAAGTCGTCCTGACGACGTACGTCGAATCCATCCAGAACCGATTTCACAAAACCGTGTCCGAGAACTACTTTAGGGTTTAAACGTCATTCGGGCATCCTGATATGTCCATAAAACACCATAAACATTAGAATATGTATTTCTACCATTTTACGACAATTCCACAAGTTTTAGAATTTTACGTTTTCCAGTTATGCGTTTTACGCAAAATACGCGTTTTTGACCCGCGTTTCCAGCTTTAAACAACGTTTAAGCAACCCGATGGAACTTACCACTCATTTTATATTTTATTATGGAGTATAATGATAAGTTTCATCATTCCTACAAGTTTCGTATTTTTACGATACCCGGTTTTACGTTTTATGGCTTAACAACTTACGGTTGGCGTTTAACATAACCAAAACACATTCTAGAACCAAGATAAGACCAAGACTCATCATCCTAGCCACCTCACCATTTGTGACAGCCCATAAGGGGGTGAATCACCATGCCTTGTGTCTTGATCTTATGCCTTAAGTTCTAGATGTTTACATGTGTTGAAACTTACCTTAGAAGCTTTGACTAGTCATGAAAAACTAACCTCCTCAAACCCATATAAATACCCCCCCCCCTCCTATTTCTTCCAATATCACCAACAAAAACACCTTCATTTTTCTAATTACTTCAAGTATTATTCAAGAAACACAAGCTCTATATCAATTCCAAAACTCTTGTTAAGTTTTGTTTGATCCAAAGTCCGAGTTTCATCCTTCTATTTGCAATCTCTAAGCTAATCAAGAAGTGTTCTAGTAGAAGACTTCAAGTGCTTTCCATCCATCTTCACTTGCCATCAAAGGTGTAGAAGTGTTTCCAGAAGTATAGAGACAAGTGCTCAATCAAAGTTATATCCTTACTACACTACTACACAAAAGGCTATAAACACCCCCAAATAGAGACCGGTTATATAAAACCCTATTCCTTTGATAAAAAAACTAGTGAGAATGGAAGGAGCTGAGATAGGTTTTCTTGAAAAAACCAGTTTTTATAATAGAAAATGCATAAAAACTGGGTTTGCTGGTAAAAGCCAGTCTTTTAACACAATCAAAGACACTGGCGTATAGGTAACAACATGTCTCTATATATTTATGTTATAGACACTGTTTTTGAAGAAACAACCGGTGTGTGTATTCTATATTTTGAAATTCCGTCCCTCAACGACTCTTCACCCTCTTGTATACCTTAATTTCGAAAATAATGTGCAAATAATTGTTTCCGAAAAATAGTCGTTTACATGAATAAAAGCTAAAACACACCATAAATACTTATAAAAGAATAAATTAAAACCGCCATAATTGCTCGGGAAAACCTAAAAAATAGCATATTTTGTGTATGACCCGTTGTTTTATTGTTTAGTATCTTTTTACTTTTTCTATAACATGTTTAGATTTTAGACTTTAGATATGAGACCGTAACTATATAACTAATTAAGAATTAGTAAAGGTATTGGGATGTTATACATATCTAAATGTCGGCTGGTTATATAATCGTATCATAAATAAGCAAATCGTTGAGACAGAGAAAGGTTTAGAGACACGGAGGCTAGCAACGATTTTAGTATAAGGTGAAAGACGCTGTTGATCATTGTTTTACAGTAAACTTTTCCTTAGTTCTACACTTATATTCGTTTAGTTATGGAGGTATTTAGAAAACTCAGCAGTGGTGTTAACCGTGTTCCAAACATGTTTTTTTGGTTCTCATGGTTGTCATGTTTTTTCTAGTTGTTGATATATATGTCATGAACTACTCTCGGTAAGGGGTAACATTGGGAAATTGTTAGTTGGAATATTAGAAAAAAAAAAGAGATGCATGCACATAGGTTAACTGTCATATTTAAGGAGTCCTTTATTTAGAATAGCTAATAAGAAACCAATAAATAAAATGGATAATTTAGTATTAAACATATGAATTATGAGATGTCATTATTCACATTAGAAAAGTACCATTCAATTTACACCAAAGGGAAGCATTCAAAGCATTCAAGATGAAACTGGAGTATGCAATCTAAATATTCAAATAATGAAAAAATCCAGTTACCAAGGGGGACCTGGATTATTAAACTTCTTATAATCGAGTTAATGTTGTTCATCTTTCGTTGCCACACCCTCTCTCGAGCTTCTTCACGAGCACTTGCCTCCAATTCCGGTTGTGCATGTGTTCTTGTACTTGACATCACTTATCGTTCTAACTGCAATTCCATCTCTATTTCCAAAAGTGATCTCATTTGTGGGTTGTCATCTTGCGCGTTCTTATTGTCTCTTATAAAATTTGTACCTGCATTATATTAAGTCCCATAAAAAAACTTAAAATATACAGAAGGTCTTTTTCAAACACATTATTGGAACATAGTTATAAGGGACTATCAGTGCTCAAGCTTGCTATAAGTCCAAGCCACAATCTCTACATGGCTCAACAGAACAACAATATAATTGTGCCGTCGTAATGGACTTGGAGTTAGAACTAATGCCAAGCACTTCATATACAGGAACACCAATGTTTCTCTACACATAAAGCAATCTATATTGTAACACCAATGTAGCAAGATGTGGAATGAGATGCAGCAAGAAAAACATAATCAAAAAATTTATTAAGTGCGCCAATAAGGTAAACATGCTGATGTTATTCTATTTAGTAATCAACGAGGTGGGCGACAGCCTGCCACATTGCGGCAGGGTGTTGTTTCATGTCGTTCTTACATTAGCAAATTTATTCACACACTTTTATTGGTAACTTTTTGAGCACAAATCAGCCATTCCCAAAATGTAAGAAGAAGCAGGTACACATTCCCATAACATCCATTAATCTAAGTCAATGAACCAAACTGAAATAAGAATTCTGCATACAATTTTCATGATTTCAATTACAAATTTCTTGGGTTGTCGAAGAAAAAAAATCAGTTCACTTAAGCTCTAAACATATTACTTCGTTAAACATGGGTCACAACTATACATTACCATTAAAGCTCTATATTATAAATCAAAATGACAACAAAAGAGACAGAGAGAGACCTGATTGATGGAGGTAAGTTCAGAAGTAAGTATGATTTTCTTAATGTAGAGGATTGGTGATCATATAGAATCGATAAGCCCAATCAACTTTTTTGATCTTGAGCATGGATTAGGATTTGACCATAACCTTTATATTCACCCATGTCTTCTGCAAGAATCTGGACATATTTTATCACCTCCTTCTTCATATTTTCCACTAACAATTTGTCAAGTTCTAGTTATCTACAATAGCGATAGGAACACAAATCTAAGCTACTTAGTGATGTTATACTTAACCTGAAAAATTCCCCATTCATGGCATACAGAGTGCATATTCTTTTGTTGTTCTTTATGTATCTTATAAAGTTATTTTGAGTAAAAGAATTTACTTGCAAAATTTGGTTCTAAATGATCCTGAATGGTATGGTTAGGGATATCCATTTTTAGTTTCTTGCAAACTCTTGAAGACCCGCATTGCTCTGTAATGGTTGTAAGGAACCTATTACAGAATTTGCTGAAACAATTTTGGTCTGCTTGTTAATATTGCAAGTGGGGAGTCTTGTCAAGATGATATATTTATAATAGTTTTTGGGGTACTAAAGGCAGACTATTACCAACTCAGCAAGTCAAGCCTCTATCGAGTAACGCCCGAGTACATACCTATCCATTACCTGCAATGATAAGTTTGCCGTATTGTTGTGCTAGGGTATAAATCTTGTGAAAAGCCTTGCATTCTGCTCTTGTTTCCTGTATTTATATAAAAGGCATGTGCTAGGGTATAAATTTTGTGAAGTACAGGAAAGACACACAAAGCAATGTCATTTTAAGTGTTCATGAATAAAGATGAGTGAAACCTGTAGCTGTTCAATTTCTCTCACAAGGACATTTATGTTCAAATGAACTGGTACCTGAAACGATGACAACCATCAGTAAGCACGTGTAGCTTAAGCTCAAGTTGTTTGACACAAACGAACAGCAGCGTTAAATCCTTCTTTAATGTGTGAACCTGTAACCAAAACAACTATAATGTTCAGTATATTTGGCAAAAGATTCATCTAGTGGTGGCAACTGGTAAGCTAGGAAGGGGGCAGGTTGGCTAATGTTGTACTTACGGGGACATGAGAGTCACGAGCACTAAATTTGGCATCAATCCTTCTTTAATGTGTTAATCCAAAATACCATGATAGCTTTATCAAAGATATAAAGTTATTAACCCAGTTGCACTCCCAAAAACCAGTCCCTCAACCTTTCCTATACCAAATAACCATACTTGAAAAAACTGAACCATAATCAACCTACAAGTATCATGTATTCATGTTTTACTTTCATAACCAGATATATAATTACCCAAATATCTTCATCTCAATTAGGTCTAAAAATTAACAAGTCTTAATTCATAAATTGACTTCATTTCAATTAGATCTAACTGTATAATAAACAACCCAAACACAATCGAAATAGTAGTTAATTGAGGTGATAGAATAATTAAACCTTGTGAGAGTAGTCGACGGCAGACATACGGTTGAGAATTGTTACGGTAGGTTTCAGCCCCATCCTTTGGACTTGATTCTCCATTTAATTGGTTTGTGCTCTTGCAAGAACATAGATAGAAGGGAATGAGAAATTTTTTACAGGGAAAATTTAAGGGGAAAATGAGAGTAATATATCCGTATAATAATTGAAGTTTTTTTGGGATTTTTTAGAGGGAATAATGAGAAATTTAGAAGTGATAATAATCAAAGTTTTTTGTGATTATTAGTTGGAAAAATTAGAAATTTACGAGGGAATGAGAAAAATGGGAATTTGACCGACCCAAGTTAGGAAAGCATGTATCAAGTAAGGGTGGAAATGAGCCGAGCCGCTCTTGAAAATGTCAGGATTAGATCGGTAAAAAGCTCGAGCGATATATGGGTTTCTTAAAAGGATATGTAAGAAAGCGATATCGAGGGTAGTATTGTTGAAGGGTATGATTTCGAAGAAGTGGTTCGGTTTTGTACAAACTATATGGATGATGTCCCAGATATTGGCCTTTCGCAACCTCGACACGAGTGTAGACTTGATGGGACGGGGACAATTGGGCGCAAAGATGTCACGCCGAATAACCACGATTTAGAACAAGCACATTTTACAGTCATGCAAAACATGACGTGCATTAAACCATACATACATGAGCACATGTCTTACTTACAACAAAATAATAGCCATCGAGGCCAGTTTTGGTCGAAAGCTGAGCCTAAAAGAACATTTTCACAATGGTTGGCAGATAAAGTTATTTGTATGTCTCCAAATATTGATGCAGACGTGGTACAGGTGGGTACCGTCCACGTCGTGTACTTCAATATCAAGGATACGATATCAACGGATATACGTTTTATACCGAACAACAAGATGAAAAGAGCACTATGCAAAATAGCGGAGTGACACTAATAGCAACAACAATAGATTTTTCGTGAATGTCAGTCGCAAAAAGTCGTATTATGGTATCATTGAAGAAATTTGAGAATTGGATTACAATTTGTTCGTTATACCGTTATTGAAGTGTTTGGGTCAATAACATAAGAGGTGTTAAAGTTGACACAGACGGTTTCACATGTGTCAATCTTTCAACAAACAGTTATTTAACCGATCCATTCATTCTAGCAAATCAAGCCATCCCGTTGTTTTTGTTGAGGACTTAAAAGACAAGAGATGGCACATTGTCCTACAGAGTAAATGACGTATAATTGGTGTTGATAATGTTGTAGACGTGGACGAATACAATCAATTTGACGAGCTACTCGGTATACAATCTACGGATGATGTTCTTGATGATTACATTTTTTTAGAAAGGCAACATAACATTAGGAACCTCGAAAGAAGACAAAAATATAATACAAGACGTTCCACCTTAATTAAACAAGATGCTTCAAAAACGGGGTGACCCAAAGACGAAGACATTACATATAAATAAGATTAAAGTCTAAACTTAAAAGCGAACTATCTCACAATTGATGAGTACACTTTACTTGAGATCCGACCACCAAGAATGACACGAGGTTTAAAAAAATCATATGCGTCATACGGGTAATAAAAAAATTATCAGATATTTAATATAAAAATCTCGTGGATGATACTTTATGATATAAATCAGCTAATTATCGTGCTTTCATTTTGATTTGTTATTGTAGGAAAAATATGCAAAATAAATAAAAACAAAGACTTATAAAGCTTTGTTTAGTTTGTATATACATATTTTGTTTTTTAGATACAATTAAATAAAAAAAAAGTTCAAACCTTTTAAACTCAAATACATAACATTAAACCGGATTATCCGGTCATTCACAGCAATCAAAAAGATAACCCCCCCCCCCCCTTTTTATCCGGTCATTCACAGAATCTCTCTCAATCACGCCAAAAATAATGAATAAAAGGCGACTTCCTCCTCGTATCAGAATCAAGAACCCTAAACATCACCAACAACTCTCCTGCCAACACCAGACTTCTTCTTTCTATCAGAACCACGAACCCTAAGCAACAAAAATGGTATATCTTTTTTTCTCTTAATCAATAGTTTATATTCGATTTGTATTTTTTCTTAGGTTCATTTGTGTTAATTAGTGTTTTTAAATTGTCAAATATGTGGTTATGTGTTTACACCCCAAGTGTTTGTTGTATTGCCTGAATAGAAAAGCTTAAATTAAACTTATTCTATTTAACAAGTAAAGAGTATTTAATCTTATTCTGAATTAAAATGTTATGGTTTCAGACTTTCAGTAAAGAGCATTGATAAGCTAATTTCGTTTCGGCTTGTATATCATAAGTATGTATGATGAGTGTGTAAATACTCATCATTTTTGGGTCAATCTGAACTGCAAAACGTCTAAAAATGCTCAGAAATGCATCAAAATACTGAAAATATTCCAAAATTGCATTTTATACGTTTCAGATGCAAAATGTTTAAAAACAGATGAAAAATGAGCAAAGTTTGCATAATTGGCAGTTTCAGTCCCCCAAGTTTCTAAAATTGTCAAAAATAGTCCCTGAGTCAAAATTTCAAAAGAAAAATCACTAAAGGTCCTTTTAATATCATAACTTGTCAAAATTAGTCCTTTGGTGAAAAATATGAAAAATTTGAGAAAATTACAAGTTTGGTCCTCCAAGTTTCAAAATTGGCAAAAATGGCCCCTGGAAAATTGGAAAATGGCAAGTTTGGTCCTTGTACTTTTTGAGATTGTCACTTTTAGTCCTTGAAGCAACTTTTCAGAATTGGCAGCCTAGGCCCTTGTATTTTCAAAAATGGCAACACTAGTCCTTGTCATTTAAACCTTTTGGCCTTGTCACTTAACCAATTGGACCCTGCCTTGCATTTTGCCCCCTGTCATAATACATTTTGGACCCTTGATTATTAATACTGCCTCAGTCAACCACTTGGTCAAACAAAGACCTTGGCGCCAATTTTCCTCCTTCTCCACTTGTTCTCTGCCAAAGCCCTGCTACACTCAACCCCCCTCCTCACCTTATCCCTATCTTGTTCCCTCCAAACATAACAATCCAAGAAATCATTTAATGCTCCCTCTACCCACTCAATCTCACTAAACTGCCAAATATCCCATTTCCCGCCAAATTCAATCAAGGGCCAAAAGTGGTTTTTAGCTCATCCAAGGGCTGTGAAAGAAAGTGGGAAATAATCAGAGCAAGTGGAAAAGAAGTTTGGAATATAAAAGGGAGCAAGATGAGAGAAGTAAAGAAGTAGAATTTAGTTTAAGTTTTTCTTAATGTCGTTTTTTTTAAATCAATGTTTTAGTTAAGTCCAAATGTTGTAATTTAAGCTTTTATGTATCACACTCAAGTTAACACATCATTGTAATGTGCTTTTGATTTTAAATCCAAGAATGGCCGACCGTAATAAGCTTAAAACTGCTTAAGCACGAATGCAATGAAGATCAGAGGAGTATAGTGTTTCCCCAGGTCGTTATGTCCCAGCGAGCTATGCAATGGATTATCAAACGTAAAGTGATCGAGAGATTTGAACGGAAAAGAAGGATTTGAATTATTATAACTACAGAAAAAGTTCATAAACTAAAGAGGCTTAAATGCAAATTAAAGAAAGTTAAAAAGATAAAATATATTAAATAAACGCTATCAATGTAACAGTGACAAACTTGATTGTGGTTACAACCTTTTGAAACTAAACAAGTAAAACGAAAAACTAGTCTTTGGTTATTCGAGATGAAAGAAGACGTAGTTGTTTACTTAAATACTATTGTCTTATGATTTTTTTATAACTACTTTAGTATATAGATTGTTACATATCTGATCTCTAGTTTTCTAAAACTAATTTTACACCATTTGACCCTACTGTTAGTGCAACAAACATGCATATGTTTGTAAAACCCTAAAATCGTTAACGCGTTAAAAAACTATTATACCCCTCGATTAAAAATCCGTAAAACAAAGCCACTCGATAATTCCGCTAAATACTTATGTTATTCAAAATTACATGGGACATTTTAAAATAACACTTACATTAACTTGCAAAATAAATATAACACTTAAAAGATGTTCCATGCTCAATACTAGACTAAATAAATAAAATGTACAAAACTATTTTGTAAAGTAAATTAAGTTGGTGATTTGGTCCTTAATTGTCTCCCCATTTCTCGGCTAGAAGAAACACCCCAAAATCAGTTACACGCTTAAAATTTGTGTCCCATTTACCTTCCTAAATTATCTCACCAATACCCTATATTATCACAATTGTCATCTAAAATAAAACACATTAAAACCCTAGCCTCCCAACTAATAGTCACGGCAAAAGAAAAATATATATATATATCCTCCATCATCCATTGTTCCTGTCAACGTGAAGGGCTCCAAGAAGAAAAGGGTTCGAGGCTTCGTTTAAGGGTTGGAATCACGTGTTTGTTACGAGTGTCGCTTGGCCTTGTCGTGGTTAATCCTTGGTTGTTGGTCGTGGGTCAGAAAGCTCAAGGGAGTGCCTTGAATCGCCTGGTATTGTCCTTGTTCCTTTCCTTTGTGTCACGTTATAAGGTACCATTATGACCTCGTGTTTTCTTATTCGTTTATGAATCTGGTCGTGGTTTATGACCACGCTACGCACACCTTTTGAACAATAAATCATGCTTCACCTAATGTGTTAAAATCAAGCCATAAAGACATAGTATATTGTCTACAGGAAATCATGAACTAACATGTTATATATGTCGAAAAGAGTACATAGAAACCTCATCATAAATATGTCCTATGCGCATGCCTTTTATTCATCTAGCACGTTACTTGAATTGTTAAAAGAAGCTAAGATATATCTAATATAATTGTTACACAAGATCATGAGATAATCCTTACTTCGTCGACTTGCGCACTCTATAAGTCTTGGTTGTATATTGATTCTTGTCGTGTGTGTAGAACAAAAGGGGCTGTAAAACCTGTATTTGTATGCTTTTTTTTAAAACAACAAAAGGTGTCGTTATTGTGATAATGATATGTGTGAATTAGGTGCCGTCTGGTGGAGGGAGTACATGTGTGTCCATTGGCCATAAACGTATTAAACCTGGGTGTTAAACCGTATAAAAGAAGCCTAGACGTATGTGGGTATATACAAAGATTAAAAGAGTTATGATTATATGTTTATTAGTCTCGTTAAATTGTCGAGTCGAAGGGGTTACTGTTGCTGTTGTAGTGTTGTTAAGTTGTGTCGAATGTGAATACTGAGGTTGGGTCAAATGGGTAAGCCGTTTTACATTTTTGATGGGGCGTCGGGAAGATGAGTCGGGAGTTAGTCATGTTATATAATTGATATTTTCATTTTTCAACCTTCACCTTTAATAGTTTGTCACATGCAAACCTTGATCTTCTATAAATTAACACTTTACACCTTAGACTATAATAATAATTTTAAAGAGTTTTGTTATATTTAGTACTTGTCGCAATAAACCTTAAACTTTGATAAATTACACTGTAGACCCTAAATTATAATAAACTCTACATTGACTAAATAATAATATGAACCCTAAAGCTAACTTACTTAAAATGAAAAGTTGCTAAAAGTGGAAACCTGCTAAAAATGGAAAGCCGTCTAAAATGAGTAATCTGATTCTTAATAAGCGTTATCGAATTCATATAGGTTCCGGGCATCGGGATTGATTCATCCTGTGACTTTATCTTCTTGTTTTGATTGCTTCGAATAAGGTACAGATATTCTATCCCTTTTCAGTAGGGGTTTCTCATGATTCATTTACATCTTTCGATATTAGTTTTGAACTGTTATCCTTTGCTTTGAGCCTTCTTATTGGGGCTTCCCTATAACTTTGCTATGCTCCCTTTGATTGAATCTCCTATGTGAACTGTTTGATATGAACCTTCTGATTATGAACCTTTGATATGCATCTTTGATTATGAACTTTTGCTATGGACTTTGATATGAACCTTTGACTTCTAAACCTTTGATATGAATCCTTTTGATATGACCTTGCCTTGACCTGTCAGTTTGAGACCCGAGCTATCACTAGGCATGGGGGTTCCATGTCCGTGTCATTGATGCACCAATGGCATGACTCCAGTGTGTACGAGTGATGTTACACACCGTCCCTTTCTGTTATCTGATTATGAGCTCGATATATATTGTATGGCCACTATCTGTCTGCAGGGGCGTATGGATGCATCCTAGATTTGTTCTGTTATCTGATATGTTGTGATTTGTCTGGTGAATGATGTCGTGTGCAATACGCGTCTTCACAATCTGGGAGCTGATCACTCCATGTCTGTTATATCTGCTATGGTTACTATTGGTTACTACAGGCTACTATGGATATATGATTTGATTTGATTTGTTTTGTTGGCTCGTGGTGGATAACTGACCCCTTTTCCTATGTTTCATTTACCCTACTCTGTTCCTTTGATATACCAGATTTATTGACTGACCTTCCTTACCTTGTTCTCAGTTCAGTTTTATTATTATTGTATCGTTATATCTGTTCACTGGGCTTTTTAAGCTCAGCCGCATTTCTTTTCCTCTGGCAGGTACATAAGCTAGGAGCTGGGGATTTTCTGGGGTTGAGAGATGTGCTGATATAGAGACCATACCTAGTCATCTTAGACTTCATTTGATTTTGTTATTATATTTTCATTCGAAGTTTTCCTTTGGTATCTATGTATTGATAAGTCCCGTTGACTTAAATTTTTGATTTATTTAATTAAGACTTCCGCTGTGTGATTTATGTTCATTGTGTATGTTCTGATATGACACCATACTGTGATACTTCTACCCTTATCGGGTTGGGGTGTTACATGTTGGTCTTTTAAGTTTGACACTGAACTTTTAAAGAATATTTTATGTTTAATATGTATAATGTCAAATAGCTCTTTCATGCTAAAATAATCGAAAACAGATCAATACAAATGAAAATGTAGTACATAGCATAACTTTGCTGCAACATTTTTTATGCACATGTTTATATATGTTTTAATATGAATTACACATCCCAATGTTTATATATGGATTTGACTATTTATTAAAAACATATGATCTTGGTTTAAGTTGTAAACTGCCAATCTGAACTTGTGATAATCTGGATTGTTGTTTTTGACTTTGTTAGAAATACAGAGAGAGCTTAAGCACATTTTGTTATGTTGCATACATCAACTAAAGCTAACAAAGATTATCCTATAACACGTGGAAGCCATGATCTGATCTTGCTACTAGTTTCTTCAGTCACTTGTGGTCAGTAAGTTGATTGCTTTTACCATCGTTTTGGCCAGAGGTAGCAAGATGGTGGTTTGTGCAGGTTGGGTAACGAGTCAAAATGGGTTGGGTTAACAGGCCGTGTTGGATTGATCTGAATCATTCTTGTGTCCATTTTTAAGAATTGCTTTAAATTTGTGACATCTTATACTTGCAGTTTTAATTTAATATGCAAATAATCTGTTAGATATATGTTATTTTGAGTTCTAGCATAGTTTCAGCTACACAGGTTATGTGAACAGCTTATGACAGTATGTTGCTTGAATAATGTAACATTGGTAAGCGAAGTTCCATAGAATATTGTGTGGTTGTTGTGCATGCATCTATATATGCGTTCTTGCTTAATTCTTGTTGTGTATGAAATTGGTAAGAAAAAGAGGTGATTCTTTAGTCGAGAATTGTATAACTTAATATGTTTTCTGTTTTGTGGGAATAATTGTGCAGTAGAGTTGTCTTTTAAAATATTTATATAAAGTTGTGCTTATTTCGAAATATAGCAATATCATATGAATACCATTATATGTGCAGGCTGAAAAAGAGAAAGCTGATAATAGAAAGAAGTTGATGGATCTGGAACACGATATACAATTGAATAAACCCAAGACTCTGTTAGATGGCTTTAATCATTGGATGAGTCGGGTGGAGATTGTGCTGAGTCGTACGCTATTCGTGTTGACAAGGAGGTCTTTCGACAAGTTGACGATTCATACTTTGCAATTAATGCAGGAGACATAGTTGAACTCTTGATGAATCAACAACTCGAGTGTGGCATCCTGACCCTTTTTGAGATGTAAGTGCATTTTTGTTTTGAATATGTAGCTTAAGGCATTGTTCTTTTTCACATAAATTTATGTTTGTGTATTTTATATGTTTAAATTAGGTCATTGTATCACACTATCACCTTAAGGGACGCTCCTCACAGAACATGGTTGGTTTCTTGAACCCTGGATTGATTACATCACATACATGCCTGTTTGAAAAGTGGGCTACCCTAGATTACTTAACTCGAGCACCGGAGGGTTATGACTTTTATCTTGCACCCTATCTACAAAGGTACCATATGTTACCATCTTAATTATCATTTCCATATTGTTCATATGGTTATTATTTTTTTACTAAAACGTGTACACAAAATGCAACCGTCACTATGTGCTCTTCATAATTTGCCCCAAACATGGAATGGTATTTATTTTGAATTCTTCTAAGGGTTCAAGCAAGAATGAGGAAACCTATAGGCTCGCTAGACTTGTGGAGTCGTAAGAATTATCTTAAATTGTTTCAGAATTAACATTTGTTTCTATAAATTTCAACTTACAGACTGTTGATTATTTCCGTTTTAGTGTCGTTGGAAATCGCCGGCTGTTTGATTGGGAGTGTGGGTTTTATGTGATGAAATGGATGCATGACTTTGTGCTAAAGTACCAAAACGACAATTTCCCGAACATAGTAAGTGCTAGTTAAATAACTCAACAATTTGTTTCTTGCACTGAAAACCATCTTATTTGTTTTTTAGAACGATGATGTTTTTATTTAATTAATTTACGTATAGGTACCTTGGAGTGACGAGCGTCCGTTATAGAACAAAGAGTTAAACGCCATCATTGGTGCATGGTTTACATTTGTGGCGTGATTGATCCTATGGCTAGTTACGTTGAATCTTAGTGTTTTTCTTTATAGTTTGTTGAATTCTAGTGGTTGGATTTTGTCTAGGATTTATGTTTTGATGAATTGAAGTATTATCTTAATTTACTTTGTTGATTTTGGCATTTTTGGTTATTTAAATCATTTTATATATATATATATATATATATATACATATATATATATATATATATATATATATATATATATATATATATATATATATATATATATACTTATCACATTTATATTTCTTTATTATGGTGAGTCAAATTGTAGATTATGGAATTTCCAAAAATTGGAAAATTTCCAATTTAATTTTTTTTAATAAAAATGATTTACGAAAAGACAGGTTTTGATATAAAAACATATCTTTTTACTCTATATAAAGATAGGTTGGATGGTTTTATAAAGACAGGTTGTGGGAGAACCGGTGTCAATGTCTAATAAAAACATGTGTGTTTACTCTAATATGGAGACCGATTCTTAGGAGAAAACCGGTTTCGATGCTTCTAACAGAGACAGGTTTAGCAACCGGTTTCTATATGTTTCGATTATGGAGATACCCCCCTTCAGAGAGTGGTCTCAAAACCACTCTTCATGAGCAATTTTGACCGGTTTCTGTGAGATTTTTTGTAGTAGTGCTAAGTTACTCCTTTCTTTAGAAAGCCAAAAGTTGTAAGCAACTAATCACCACAATCACTCCATTATCTTATGTTTAATATTCCTAATCTTGTCAATTTTATGCTATATATATGGTTACTATTTTGATTCATGATGTACATATACTCAATCATATGTTTTAATTCACATATTGTCGTAAAATTAACAAACTAGTAAACTAGTCATATTCTACACATTTGAGACCATTAAAACCAGTTACATATAGACTTGGTAACTTACATATTATAGTAGACAAGATAAAATGGGAAACATAGCAACTTGAATCACCCGAGACGGACAAACGAGTCAAAAGTTATAGTAAAAAGAAGTTAGCGAAAACCTAGAAACACCAAAATGCTTACTGTCGGGTCTGTCCAAAAATTAAGTGGTACTTCTGGTCCGAATCATCAAAAAGTTAAAACAAGAAAGTTTTCCGGAACGATGTTTTACGGCTACCATGATGGAACTCGGCTAAAAAGACCAAACGATATCATTTTTTTGCCTAAAATTTGTAAAATAGTTTTTACCGGCAAAAGTTGGATTTTCACAAGTTAAGTATATATAAACTATGTTATTTTTATAGCAAGTTACATATTAAATTAACAAAACTTCATTCAACCTTCGGAATAGCGTTTACGCAAGTAACCGAAAAATAACCTTTTTACCCTTTTCTGCCGATTTTTACCAAAACTTCATTCTTGACCATGTTAATAAATTGTGATCACTAGTAAACGACGAGAACTTGTAAAAAACTAGATATTTACTAAAAACATGATAAACTTTATGATATAACAATCTTCACTCAAAACATATGTTTTATCTACTAAGTGCTACAATACTAGGGAGCTTCATGTGAGGGGTTTCATTTGGGTAAAACGTATCGACGAGTTGCTGGATTTACAATTTAAAGTGTCCTAGCTCCTCGAACATTTACTACATGACCTCTGAATTATGATGGCCCGAACAGTAGTACGATATCTACAAACTAAATACGTTTTCACATACTAAACTGTTACTATGAGCAAAAAACTATAAATGACTACATCATGATCAACATAGAGACGTATATAGGCTGGTTTATGTTTTCCTAAACATTATTCCAAATCAAAGTCGCAACATTCCATTTTAGGTTGCATGTAGAGATTTCCCGGCTTATCCATCGCATCCGTTAAAGCACTTAAAATCATCAACTCAAGGTGAGTTCATAGCCCCACTTTCTATTATTTAATTGTTTTACAAACCCTTGGGGGGATACATGCTATTTTTAAACCGAACACATTGCTTTGAAACTGTATGCTTATCTGAATGTATTATTTGCACTAAGTACCACTATTGGCAAACTTAAGTCCCTATTATCATGAACCATTAATCACTTGCGGGTGAACGCGAATAATGTGGATAGATCTATCGGGATTGATGAATCCCGTTTGTTTGACCAAGTCCGGTAAACAAACATACTCTATTTGAAGAACCATAGGTTTATTGGCAAATTACCTATTAGGGCAACTATTACTATTATATCAATTTCAATTGACAAGCTGTTAACGTTTTCGGTATCATGAGCTTAGTGAAATACAAAAGCGGGCTCAAGTATCACATACTTGAGGCAGCCGTACCAAACAAAAGCGGGCTCAAGTATCACATACTTGAGGCAGCTGTATCAAACAAAAGCGGGCTCAAGTATCATATACTTGAGGCAGCCATACCAAGCATCAAAGCGGACCAAGCAATAATAATTGTTTTGTTTTCAAACCATTGGTGTGAGTCTAAATAACTCACACTACCAACATAATGTGTTTAACCATCAAACAAACTCTATGAATTTCGCTCAACCTTTGTGTGCCGTCGAGCAACACCCATTTTGACTGTTGTGCCGTCGAGTAACACCCATTTTGAATTTCGCTGCATATAATGAAATTGGGGGTGTTAAATATCTACAACACCCATTTCATCCATCCCACCATCAGGAACACCAACTTCAGTGACAACAACAACAACAACACCAGTAGTCACAACTACACCCCCACTGGCATCATCCTCTTCATCAGTCTAGGATAAAGGCAAAGCCATCATGACCACACCTGAGCCTGTCAAAATCCCCTATACAATACAAGGCAAAAATTATATGCTCAGTCCGAAACAGCTAAGTGCATATCTTGAGAAAGAAGAAAGGCTCAAGAAATAAGCAGAGATGCCTTGGTTATAGTGGTTCATGAGGAAGCTGAGAAAATAGGAATTGATCCTAAGACACTGGAAAAGGGAGAAGCTGGTCTAAAGTTCAAGGCAGCTCAGGATGCTGAAATGGTTGCCTTTAAATGCAAAAGAGATGAAAGAACAAGAGAGATGCTGAAATAAGAAAGGAAATGATTGATCACTACAACTGGACCATGACAAGCAGAAGATCACCTGAAAAGATTTTTGATGTCTACATCATCTCCAAATCCAAACTACTGGCAATGAATGTCTACAGGGGGATGATAAAAGGGACTTTGAAGTTCATGATCCTTTGAAGTTCACTGACTTCGGGATCACTGAGCTTGATGAACTTGGTCACATCATTGAAAAGAAGAAAAATGTGGTGGTCAAGGAATTGATAAAATCCCTCAGCAAACATTATGAAAGACTGAGGGATACACCAACTCTGCTTGGGATACAGTCAGCACTTCCTGAGGCTCAAGGATCTCAACCTCAGTCATCCCAAGGAAAAATAAAAAGGGTTGAATCTGAGACTGAAGCCAAGGTGCCTGGTTTTGATTGTAACAGGGAGCTGACTGAAGGGGTAAAGTTTGTGAACTGCATGGTCATAGAAAAGCCTGAAAAAAGATTTTTCTTCATTGATGTCTATGGGAACCCAGCATTCCAAAGATGGAGTGACATTGATCAGGCTGGAGTGGCTACAATGGCAAGTTATCTAACAGTGGCATCTCAAATCAAATCTCCTGAAAAACATCAGGTTCTGCACAGACCTGAACGCCAAGATAAGAGTCCACCCTGACAAAGAGACCCTTCTCTCCAAGAAGCCAAAGCTAGAAGTGCTGGGAATCCATATAGACTGACATCATTGAAACTATCATTTCATCTTTTGTACTAGTGTTAGGAACTTTGTAATCTGATGAATAAACGATGTATGTTTTTGTTAAAAGATTCAGTGTTCCTTATTATGTTCATTAGTACATTTAGTGTAAGAAGAAGTCATTTGCTCACTTACACTGATCAAACATTTAGGCTATTTGTATATCCAAATAGGAGGAGACTGTTGGGTTCAGTAAATACCCAAACCCCTTAATTCTAGGATTTGAATAGAAAATACCCTAAGTGTTTAGATCCTTAAACACAAATAAGTCACTGAGCGTAAAGCCACTCAGTGAGCTGTCATCGGGATACTCATTAAGAGACAAAGAAGTCTCTCCACTCAGTAAGGTGGAACCTATGGGGTGAAGACTGAGTCAAGAAGAAGATGGTGGATTCAGTGAGTGATGACAATAACTCACTGAATCCCAAAACTCCTCACCAACTACTATCACTGAAGACAATACTGAAGATAAAGACTGAAGGCTAAAGAGACTGAAGAATGAGCGGGACAAGGCAGGATAAGTTTGAACAAATAAAACGAAGTCCTTATCAACCAAATTCAAACTTTCCCTGAATCGCTAACTACCAGGCTCAGTGTCATCACTGACAAGAAGAAAGCAGCCTTGTCACTTACTCTAAATAGCCATTGTAAACAGAGACAAAATACATCAGTATTTTATCTTCTGTAACCTGTCAGTTTGTCCTTTAGGATATAGTTAAAAACCATACATGTATAAATAGTCAAAAGAGATGGAGTGAAAGATTTTAAGCTTGTGCAATCAATTGTGAAAAACACACACAAGCAATCTTTCACTCCTCCAAATACGACTATGTCCCTGAGATAGCTAAGTGGTACCTGAATAGTTGTGTTTAGACTTAGCCTAAGCTTCGTGAGGAGTTATACTATACTTGTCATTTCAAAAGTACTATTTCGCAAGTACTTGGGTAATGTATTCTTTTTGATTCGTTTTAATAAATAATATAAACGTTGAAAATTACTCAGTGTGTTTATCTTGTTAAAACTTATCTTTACTTGCATTACTTCAGTCATGATTCACAATTAGTAGTCTTTAACTATTTTAAGCTACTTGTGAAACGGGAACAACAGATTAAATGATTTGTTCGTTCATTACAAAAGATATTATGCTTATTTATAATAGATTATAGCTTTGATAACAATGTAAATAAACCCTAAATCTAACGAACTTCAAGTTCTTAATTAGGTTTGAGCTTTAACCTATCATCAAACACTTATCTACATTTTGAATGGGAGATTTTTGCAAAGAGATGGACGTATTTAGCGATATATTGTATATTGCTTGGCTATTTCTCCATTTTTATGACGTTTGCTATTTTTTACGCCGTAGCTTGCTTTGTTTTTAGAGGGATCGACAAGATAAATTATATTATATTGATTTTTAGAAACAAATCAAAAAGATTTCACACGAAAACAAGATAGAAAAGTAAATTTTATATAAGGAGTTTTCGACACATCTTTGATAAGAAAGTCTCATTTTAAAGCTTCGTTTTAGGTCTTCAAGACGGTTAAGAGTTAAGACGCCCAGGTCAACATTTCCCGCTTTTTATGTGTGCAACTTTTCAGCGATATCAACGACATGCTAAAGTATCGTAAATTTTGCAATGTCACAAAGAATAACTAGCCAAATGGGAACTTCTCGCAACACGTGTGTCGGTATTCTTGCGGCGTCTTTAACCATGTGGCCGTTTGAACATTCCAACCCTCGAAATGATAAGAGTCCATTGACTTGTAGAAAAATTATAGTTTACTCATAGATCATTGGACATAACGGGGACGGAGCCATTTTAAAGACTTGAAGCTAGAAAATAAAGAGTCACTTGACCTTACTCAAAATACCAAAGACTTTTCAACAGGATTTTCTTGATGAGCCTTCTAAATATTTAAAATTATTACACTAATTCAAATAAAGTAGTCTTTTGTTAGCATAAAATATTGACTCGTTTAACATTTATCGGAATAAAAAAATGGAAGTCATTGATTTCCATCTCACGGCTTTGACTTGCACGTATCTATGTGTAATGTGAGACATTATAGTAAAATGAGATGGGAATTCCATCATTTAATTTGCATACTCAAAATGTTTGTGTTTGCATTTATACTTTTACATCATTTAGTCGAGTGTTCAAATCAATACACAAATATTAAGAGTATAAATGTCATCACACAAAATTTTAAATATGCAAACAAATAGATGGAGTGTGCAAATCATCTCTCAAATAAGATGGTTGACAATTCAATAAGTTGCACAGGTATAAATTCAACGAGTTCTATATTTGTAAAACTAATTATTCTTTGACCTTAAACTCTTTTACCTATTTGCGAGTATAAGTTAATGTCAATTACTTTGACCTCAAACTTTATAAAAGTACCGATTATTGTCTTTATATTGAATCAACATCGTGCGGATGCTCTACAGTTTTATATAAATTAGTTTGATATTACTAAAAGTTAATCTAACAAAATATCCTCGCAATTTATAATATTATTGAAACAGAAAACATACAATGAAAAATATTTATTATAAAAAATTTATTTTTAATGTACCCGCCGCCGCAACTTACGAATACCTTGTTAGTATTAATTATGCGCTAGTTTTTCTAATATATAAGCTGATGTATAATACGAATGGGATTGCATTTTTGTATGTCTCGGGGATCTTTGTATGTCAAAGATGCGAGCATAGACTTATTATTTTTGCCGATATTGTTCAAATGTCTTTTCTATGGATCTCGAATCGTTGTAAATCCAAGATTGACTGGGTTGTTTGGATGCAAAATCCTAATTTTCTTTCTTTGTAATTTTTTCTAGCTTCTTGTTAGCTCTTAATAAAATAACCGTTCAAAACAAAAAAGAAAAAAAAAGAAAGATGCGAGTACGAGGAAGTTCACCAAATAATAAGTCTATGCTCGGATTTGGATGAGGCTAGATATAATTCGTTAATGACTAGATTAATTCATTCGTGATAAAAGTATAAAACAGGTATTGACCTTCACTCGACGCTATCTTCAATTCATGATAACTTTCAAGTCTTCAAGATGACAAGATATTAGATAATGAATCCTCTTTGGTTTGATACAAACGACCATCAGCAATGCCAGTTCATTTTGGAATTTTGGATACACATTTTCTGAAATTGACCTGATTTGCTGATACTTTTTGAGGCAATTCTCCTATTTTTAAATATTTGAAAACTACATACTAGTATTATTATCTATTTATTTTCTTTTGCATCATTACAACTTGGGCATATAACAAAATATGTCATTAGACATCTCCTGGATGAACAAATTTGCTAGTTGACTTCTTTGTTTCCATGTTATGAAAATATAGACACATTCAATTAAATACTTTGTACGTGGCTTTGCACCGTATTTCGGATGTGTTCGAAACCTCCTAAGTTTCTAGATTTAAAGTAGTATATCTCTACTGCACTATCTATATCTATTCTATCTATAAAACAAAAATGATCAAAGTAAAAAGTCAAAAAATTAAATAGAAATATATAAACAATTAATTATAAGCAATTTCAACTATTAATACATATGTGTTTCAAAATGAAACTATTAATACATATCGAAAACCAGATTGACCCAGGACGCTTCAAACCTGACGAGTTTACCCGGTTTAATTGACCCAATTTTTCAACCCAACCCGTTGTGCTAACCCAGTTTAAATTGATCCGCTTTTTGACCGAAACGGTTCAACCGATTGAACCATCCGGGTCGAACCGGGTTCAAGACATTATGTTTAATCCCCAAATCCTCAAACTTTTATTAATATTCGTTTATAACCAATAAATATTTTTATCACTAAAACTATCTGCCGCTATAAAATCTCTTTGTTATGCACACATACTTATCTAGTAAATAATAATGTATAATATTGATAGTATATTTTGCACAATCTCATTTATCTCATGTTCTATTTCAATATTGATCGCTGTGGGATATTTCGAACTCAAATTTTGACGTCGACACCTTTTGCACAATCTCATTTAATAGAGTTATATTCGGTAGTTTAGGCTGCCCACAATAGTCTCGATCGTGACTCGATCGAGGGACAAGAGGCGATCGATTTCAATCGATCGTCTTGCTGTGGGTTTAGTCGATCACCGTGCTTATCAAACAAATAGATCGCCTGCTCGATCGAAACCACAACCAACAAACCAAATCTAACCGTTTGAAAAAATCAACCCGTTGCATATCCAAACAAAACAAAAAAATCATACCGCTTGAACTAAAAAAAAACAAAAACAAAAAACTACCCTATAAATACACAACATATTTACACACTAAACTCACAAATCTCACAATCCTCTCTATCAAAAAATCTCATAATTATCTCTATCAAAATGTCTAAGAAAACACCACAACAAAAAGGCCGAAAATCCCGTTTGGCACAAAACGCCCCGCATATTTTAACACCGGATCTGAATTTCCGGTTAACCGGTGTCTCACCAAGAATCAATTTCCAACCCCCTGCTTTCGAATATCAATCCCAACAAGTTCCACAACAACAAACTAACAATCCATTTTTTCTGAATCGTCCATTTGTTCCACCGCATCAAAACATCCAACAACAACAACAAAGCCACTCCCGTCGAAGCCACCAATCTATGTATGGCTCACCCGAATCTGTGTACCGTCCAACAATGGATTCATCAACGTCTTCATATTCAAATTATCAACAATATTCTCCGGTTAACCGTATCAATCTTGATGGTTTTGATTTCGAAGAACAATTATACAACAATCCTGATTTTTTTGTTGGAACCGACTCGGGTTATCCGGCTCAAGAGTATCACGGTTCGGGTACCGGTTCGGCTCATGGATCGTATCACGATTCGGTTAACATTGATGACGAAGAAGAAGAAGAAGAATGTTGAGAAGAGACGTCACCGGTGAAACCGAAGAAACGAGCTACAAAGGCGAAGAAGAAGGTTGTCGAGAAAGCAAGCAAGAATGATTCGTCGCTTTGGACAAAAGAAGAAGAGATCGCCTTGTGCAATGCTTGGTGTGATGTATCCGAGAATAGTATAACGGGAAACAACCAAAATGCTAAGGGATTTTGGCAGAAAGCCATTGCTTACTTTGAGAATGAGGTTGGTGCATAAAGAACGTACAACTCTATCATTACAAAGTGTAAATATAGGATTCGTCCTAGAGTTGGTCAATTTTGTGCCATTTACAACAATGCTTACAAGAATTACGGAAGTGGTGAGAATGACCTCACTGTTTATACACGAGCGTGTGATGAATACCAAGTAGTGTGTAATCATCCGTTTGTTTTGGAGCATTGTTGGAAGATTTTGAGGGACCATTCGGTTTGGAATGATAATTAGATGCCGGCTTTTTTAAGCCAAGATGAGGGTCGCAAAAAAGCAAGGACTTTAACCGACTCGGATGTGTACTCAGATGTGCCTGCGTCTGTGCCTGATCGACCAATTGGTCGTGATACCGCTAAGAAGAATAAAAAGAAATCTTCGGAGTTTTCGAAAGCTACCTACATGGAAGGTGTTGCCGAGAAATGGAAAGTCATCAAGTCCAAGGCATTCGGACAAACGAAGGAGCTGGCAGACGGATACTATGATTTGAAGAAGAAAGAGCTAGAACAACGGCAACTGGTGTTGGAGCTGGAGCAAAAGAGATCAGAAAGAGAAGACAAAAAATTAGCATTAGAACAAAAGAAATATGATAAAGATATCATATTCTATTGCACGCCAATCGACCCATCTTTGCCTGCACTACAACAAGAAACAATGCAGGAAAAAAAAGACTCGATCAAGGCACGCCACAACCTAGATTTTTAATAAGTGTTGTAATGTTTTAATAAGTTTCGTAATGTTTTTATTTTATTAGAATTATTATGTAACATTTTAATTATTAATGAAATTTTAGTTTATGTTAAAAATGTTTTTTGTTAAAAAAAAAAAAAAAAAAAAAATTGAACTTTGTCGCCCTTACTGGAGCACCTAATGCCTGAAGGTCGCTGAAGAGAGAAAGCTGACGTGGCAGTGAAAAATAAGAGGATTGAATTCCCTTACTAGGGGCAGCCTTAAACATCATAAAATTTAAATTTTGATGCTTTCAACTATTTAACAACATTTTGAATTGTAATTCATAACGACTTTTTATGAATGTTGTTTCTTAAAAAAAATGTAAACTTTGTTTATATTTAATGACAATCACTGTCAAAAAAATGTATCTACACACTACTATATAACACACCATTTTTAAAAACTATTTTAATTATACTTTGATTATTTATGTTATATATGTACATATTATACGAAACAATTAACAACAATATCACAACTATAAATATTTGCTGCTACAAAATTCAATTGCTTGCACAAATACTTACCTAGTTTTATTGATGTATAAAAGTTATTTAATATGGACTCGTTTAGAGTCACTTTATTTTGCTTACCCATAAATTCATGCTTACCAAGGGATAAATCCTCACCATCCATCTAGTTTAATCTAATGGTGGTGATTAACCTAAGATTTATTAGATAAACCTAAGTCCAAATTTTTTTTCTTGTCTTTTTGCCTTTCATTTTTATTCACATTTGTTTTTCTTCTTCAAGTTTTTTTTTTTTTTTTTTTTTTTTTTTTTTTTTTTTTTAAATTAACGTTTTTTTTTTTTAATTTGCGTTTTTTTAATTCGTGTTTTTTTTATTTGATTTCATACGTTTTCATCTGTTTTCATACGTTCTTATACGTTTTCGTCTGTTTTCTTACGTTTTCGCCCGTTTTCATCATTTTTCTTTCATTTTCGTCCATTTTTCATATGTTTTCAGACGTGTTTTTACTCTTTCATACGTTTTCGCCGGTTTTCATGCGAATTCGTCTGTTTTCTTACGTTTTCGTCCATTTTCTTAAGTTTTCGTTCGTTTTCATATGTTTCTGACTATCACAAGTGAATTATGCGGTATTCAGAATATCACTTGTGATTATCTGAATATCACTTTGTGATATTCTGAAAAACACAAGTGATATTTTGTTAATATCACTTTGTGATTTTCTGAATATCACATTGTGATATTCTAAATATCACTTGTGATTTTCTGAATATCACTATGTGATATTCTGAATATCATTCTGTGATATTATGAATATCACTTGTGGTTATTTGAATATCAATTTGTGATATTCTGAATATCACTTGTGATTTTCTGAATATCAGTTTGTGATATTCTGAATATCACTTTGTGATATTCTGAATATCACTTTGTGATATTCTGAATATCACTTTGTGATATTATGAATATCACTTGTGATTTTCTGGATATCACTGTGTGATATTTTGAATATCACGTGTGATTTTCGTGTTACAAAACATTAGTCGAAAATCACTTGTGATATTCAAAAAATCACTTGTGGTATTTAGAATATCACAAGTGATATTCTGAATATCATAGAATATCACATAATATCACTTGCGATATTCACAGTATCATTTGTGATATTAAGAATATCACATAATATCATTTGTGCTATTCAGAATATCACTTGTGATATTTAGAAACGTTTAAAAACGGCCGAAAACATTTAATAACGGACGAAAACGTATGAAAACGGACGAATATGTATGAAAACGTAAAAACGCGTATGAAAACGGACGAAAACGTATGAATAATGGACGAAAACGTAAGAAAACGGGCGAAAACGTATGAAAACGGACAAAAATGTATGAAAACGGACAAAAACGGGCGAAAACGGACGAAAAATAGGTGAAAACGTATGGAAACAGACGAAAACGTATGAAAACGTATGAAAGGGAAGAAAAAACGCGAATTAAAAAAAACGTAAATAACGTGAATTAAAAAAAACAAACAAACAAAAGAAAACATGAATATTAAAAAGTGTGAATTTAAAAAAAATGTGAATTAAAAAAAAACTTGAATATTTAAAATAAAAAAACGTGAATAGTTAAAAAAAACCAAAAAAAAACAAAAAAAGAAAGAAAGAAAGAAAGAAAAATGTGTATAAAAAAACAAAAAGACAAGAAAAAAAAACATTGACTTAGGTTTAGACATACTAGATCAAACTAGATAGATGGTGGAGATTTGTCTGTTAGTAAGCATCAAAATAAGAGTAAGCATTTAAAAATTTCTTGACTCGTTTAACATTTGTGAGTTTCAATATTGTAAGCTAGAGTCAAGTTGATATAATTGGTTTGATTTTCTAGATTAGTCTTGGTTTATAAATTTGATAGTTATCTATACTACGTAGTACATATGAACACAAATACGTTTATTTAAAAACTCTTAATATAAAAGCTATTATATTCGTCTCATGATAGATGTCTCTTTTAACTTTTTTGAGTTTTCAATATTTAATTTTGATCATAAATATTTTTATTTGTGTTATATAATACTTAATAAAAATATATAAATAGATTGGGTTTTAAATGTATTTCCATTAGTATAATTTTTTTCAAGTAGAGGCACTTTATTTTGCTTACCAATAAATTCATGCTTACCAAAGGACAAATTCTCACCATTTATCTAGTTTGATCTAATGGTGGGATTAACCTAAGATTTAAAAGGTAAACCTAAGTCTATGTTTTATTTCTTGTCTTTTTGTCTTTCTTTTTTATTCAAATATTTTTTTTGTCTTTTATTTTTAA
Organism: Chrysanthemum seticuspe; assembly: GCA_019973895.1. Classification (NCBI taxonomy): domain Eukaryota; kingdom Viridiplantae; phylum Streptophyta; class Magnoliopsida; order Asterales; family Asteraceae; genus Chrysanthemum; species Chrysanthemum seticuspe. The sequence goes on from BPTQ01000006.1 coordinate 292,747,755, forward strand.
ATTCAAGTTTTTTTATTTAACTCGTTTTTTTTTTTTTAATTCGCTTTTTTTCTTTCTTTTTTTTTAATTCACACTCTTTTTTTTAAAAAATCGCGTTTTTTATTTACGTTGTTTTATTCTCGTTTTTTCTTCACCTTTATACGTTTTCGTCTGTTTTCATACGTTTTCATCTGTTTTCGTTTGTTTTTGTCTGTTTTCATACGTTTTCGCCTGTTTTCATACTTTTTCGTCCGTTTTCATACGTTTTCGTCAATTTTCATCAGTTTTCTTTCATTTTCATACGTCTTCATCCGTTTTTAGACGTGTTTTTACGCTTTCATACGTATTCGTCTGTTTTCTTACGTTCATTTGCATTTAGATTAAACAACTTAAACAAGTTGATTTTGCTTTAAACACATAGTTATTTAGTGTACTTTTGTTTATTATTTAAGTTGTGATTGAATTTGTCTATTTAATAGATACATTGTGAGTATTTCAATAGGTTTTACAACGGGATTTGAAAATATCTATGGTTGATCAGTGAAGAAGCTATGGTTAAACAAAGCACCACATCTTTATAAACAAACTGAAAAAGCTCAAACACATGTTACATCACAGGTGATATCACGTGTGGTATCACACCTGATTTCACAAGTGATATCATCTGTGATATCACACATGATTCAACAAATAAAAGAAGCTGACATATCTGTGATGTCACCAGTGATATCAAATTCTCCTCCAAAAAGTTAAACATAATGAGATACACGAAAAATTAGCAATAAAAGTGTGGTGGTTAGTAGTTATTCAAAAAATCACAAGTGATATTCTGAATATCACAAAGTGATATTCAAAATATCACAAAATGATATTCTGAATATCACAGAATATCACTTGTGATAGTCCGAAACATATGAAAACGTAAGAAAACGGATGAAAACGTAAAAAAACGGACGAATACATATGAAAACGGACGAAAACGTATGAAAGCTTAAAAACATGTCTGAAAATGAACGAAAACGAAAGAAACCGGCTGAAAACGGACGAAAACGTATGAAAACGGCCGAAAATTGACGAAAACGTATGAATAATGGACGAAAACGTTAGAAAACAGACAAAAACGTATGAAAATGGACGAAAACGTATGAAAACGGACGAAAATATATGAAAACGTATGAAAATGTATGAAAACAGACGAAAACGTATGAAAGCGAAGAAAAAAAAACGCGAATTAAAAAAAGGTTAAAAACGTGGAAAAAAAAAGACGTTCATAATTAAAAACGTGAATTAAAAAAAAGTGAAGAAAAATAAAAAGACAAAAAAAAGTGAAGGAAAAAAAACAAAAAAGACAATAAAAAAAACATGAATTTAGGTTTATCCATTAAATCTTAGGTTAATCTTCACCATTAGATCAAACTAGATGAATGGTGATGATTTATCCCTTGGTAAGCACCAAAATAAGAGTAAACAAAAGAAAATTCCTCTTTTCGAGTATTATATAACGCAAATAAAAATATTAGTAATCAAAGTTAAACAAGAAAGATTTAAAAAAGTCAAAATGAATACTTATTGTAGGACGGAGAAAAAATAAAATTATGACTATGCCCCTGCTCTTTATTCCCCGTATAAACTACTACAAAATATGAAGTGTTATTATACCAACATACTTCCATTTTTAAAAACACAATACAATTTATTAATAATTTAAATCACAAACTTTCTCCATTCCTGCTTATTGCACATTGATATGCACACACAAACTAACGATATTATACTCTGACGTCGCTATGCACTGTAATAGTCTAGCATAATCAAATAGGTTTTGAACCGCTGGGAGAAATACTATTACAACAAAATAACACCAAGAAAAATACCAAAACTAGGAGTTATTTCCAACTAAGTTATCAAACTGTTTGTTGGCATTAAAACATAGTCAAGTTTGTTTAGTGCCGATTTGAGACTTTTCGCTAAATATTTAACGATCATCCGTTAAGTTTAACATTTCATGTCAACCACCACCAATAATCACTATCGCTACCACCAACCACCTTTGCCACCACTAACCATCGTCACCGCCACCAAGCCCACCCACCACCACCTACCACCACCTCTGCCACCACTCACCTCCATCATCCCCCACCATGATGACGACAATGGGTGGGGTTAAAGGTGGCAGGTGGATATGGTGGTGATGGTGGTGGCTGGTTGGGTTAGTAGTGGTGACAGTGTTTGTTATGGGTGACAGTAGTGGGTGAAAATAATGATCGATGTGGTTGGTGGTGGCGGTGGTAATTAATGACGATGGTGGGTGTGGTTGGTGGTGGCAGTGGTAATTAATAACGATGGTGGGAGTGGTTGGTGGTGGTGGCAGTTGTGGTTGTGTTCGATATGGAATGTGAAACTTAACAGGAAATTATTAAAATATTTAAGGGTAAGCCCCAAAATTTGCCAATAAGAAAAGTTGCTTACCTATTGAATAGTTTGATGCTTTGATTGAAAATTACTAAGTTGGGCAAGTTTTTGTACTTTACCTTTTATACATGAGCTTTGCAAACCATAATTCACATGGTTATAGTATAGTAAGGCATTTTTATCTTTTTCTCAATGGCTAATTTTCAGTCTATCAACTATTTTATAAATCTTATCTCACATGTGTTTTAAGCGAGACTTGAGTCCAAAACTTTTAGATTATTAAGCCACTCATATACTGTTGGACCAAGAGATCTTTGGTTATAGTTAGTCATTTTACAAATATTCAAACAACAATGGACAAATATCATATCATTGCATCTCAAGTTTAATCGATATAACTATTTTGCAAATCATAGCTCATTGGTTATAGTTAAGCATTCCATAGTTTAGAAAATTAACACTTAACAAACTCATCTATATTCTAAAATTTTACTCATCAAGTAATTCCAAACACAAAATATGATATTAGAAACCGAAGATTCGCTAACCATTTATTGTTGGTTATATAATACTTAAATACTTAACTATAACTCTGTGAGTTATAGTTAGCCAAACACTATACATTATACGCCATTGTCATTCCTCAGCACGTGTATTATGCACGTTAATTCACTATAATCAATCTTTTAAGTAATTATAGTTATAGTTTTTTTAACTTAAATAATGATAGTTTAACTTTAATATTAGGTTATTCTTTATAATCTTGTCTTTTTGCTAATTTACATAGGAATTTATAAGAGCACACGGTGTGGGCTTGCCGTGAGGGCTCGCCGTCCTTCGTTTTGACACCGCCCCTCCTCGCCGTCCGTCGCCGTGGGAAGTGTCGTCGTCTGCATGACGAAGAGGAAGCTTGTACTTTTTTTTTTCTCTCATTTTTTTATAGATAGTGATATTGTGGAGGTTTTTAATAAGGTGATATTGTGGAGGTTTTTAATAAGGTGAAGTGTTTTTAGAGATAGTGATATTGAAAGGTTCGTAGAGGAAAAAAAATGCAAACATAAACGCATAATGATGAAACATTTAAACTGAAACTTGAAAAATTAACTAAAAACATGAAATACATAATACGCTTAAACATAAAAAAACTACATAATCTCCGTAATAAAAACAACATAAAAACATGAAATACATAATAAAACTACTAAAAACTTAAAAAAAACGAATCATCTGAGTCCCAACCCTCAGAACTGGTTGCCGGAGAATTAAACTCTCCATTAAAGTATCGACGCTCCATTATGTCGAAATAGTTGTCTTGGAGGTACTGAGCTTCCCGTGCTTCTTGCTCACGGCGAGCAGCCTCTTCACGTGCCTGTTCTTTCATAATCTCCCTAACGTTTTCTTCATCTTGTTCTAGTTGCCGGAGAAAAGCCTCACTTAACCCGCTGGGGTGGTTTTGAAAATCCACCTGTGGACTGTTCATAGGTGGAGTTGGAACAATTGGGAGGTATGTGATGTTTTCAAAACCCACCGGAAAGACATTTTCCGGTGGTGTTGAGTAAACTTCAAACTCTGGTAGAGTTGGAAAGCTGGTTTTCGGCAAGTGATTTGGAGTTGGAAAGCTGGTTTCCGGCAACTTCTCTGGGCTGGGGAATTGCTGAGAAAAATATTTGCGAGACATTTGTTGTGTGTGAATTGTGTTAGTTGTGTGTGTAATCTGTGACTGGTAGGATACTATATATAGGCTCATATAATCCCGCTGAAAACTAAACCGTTTGAATTTAAAATTTGAATTTGAATTTTAAAGTATCCCGCTCCTATTTGAATTTGAATTAGCCCGCTCCTATTTGAATTTGAATTAGCCCGCTCAACAGTATACGGTTTTTGAATTTGAATTTAAAATTTGAATTTGAATTTTGAATATGAATTTTAGAATTTGAAGTTGAATTTGAAAACCACCCTTATAAATAACAATTTATAACCACCATTTTTTCACATCTACATCAATTCGGAAAAAAAAAAAAACACACAAATGTCTCAAACTCTGAAGTGGAACAAGTCTGAAGAAATATTGCTTGCGCAAGTTTGGATAGAAATTTCGCAAGCTATAGATATGGAAAATAACCGTTCCGAAAATATTTTTTGGAACGACGTTATGCATATGTTCAATAATCAGACAACCGATGACCATCGTACAAAAAATTCAATCACGGGTAAATGGACGAGGATTAACATCGATTGCAAAAAGTTCAACGCAATTTACAAACAGTTGCAGCGTCGAAGTGCTCAAAATGACCACACTCATCTCGAAAATGCGAAACTAAACTTCCAGCAACAATTTGGTGGAAAGGAGTTCAAGTATGTTCACGTTTGAGAGATTTTGAAAAATTGCCCGAAGGATGTCGAAGATTAAATCCAGTAGTATGTGTCGTATTTTTTTTTTACTCGTGTTGTTTTTTTTTCCGTATCGTGTTTTTTTTTATCATTATTGTGTTATGTATTGTATTTTTAATTTGAATGAAATGAATTTAGTTTATTTGGAAATGAAAATTGAATAAAAAAAATAAAGTGGTAGTGGTGAGCCCCAAATAAAGAGATTGAGGTTTGTTATGAGTGAGGAAGATGTTTGTTGTGGTTAGTTGTGAAAAAATGGGATGCTGATGTGGCGCTGAGGTGGCACGACGACGAGCCTAAGGCTTGTCGTGACACCTAGTGCTCTAACAACCTAAAATCCTGCATCTAATCTTTTTGTGTTATCTTTCTTTTTCGAAAGACAAATTACTGTTTCACTTGTTTCATTATTTACATCACAAATTTGTCTTACATATCTAGACATGACTACAACCTTGTTGAGAAATATTTTCACGCAAGAAGAAGTATCATTAAACCTTTGGTTTTCTATTTTTTCATGTTTTTTCTTTGCAGTAGTAATTAAGTAGTGGCACTTATAATTAAATTTAAGTTATCTCTACTTTTTTTTTTTTTTTGAACAATGGCATCATTCCATTACAAACCTCACAAATGGAGGAAGATACAACATAACAAGTTACAACGGAACCAAACAAGTTCAGCCAAACAAGACAAACACCATAATAGTTGCGACAGCCCACAGCAACACCATTCAAAGGTGGGGGAATCACCCAAGTGAGCTTTGACTGATACAACCATATAAAGGCGCAGCTTGACAAAAGTACACTAAGTACAAAATACAGGCATCCAAAAAGGAGCCCGAACAAAAGCCAAACAGATCTAAAATCAAACCCCTACGCAGCAGCAAGCCGGCGATAAGACCACAACAGATCTGAGCAGAAGAGGCCGGATGCCCCTGATCTGAGCAGAAGCAGCAGTGGCAGCAGCGACAACAGCGGCATCGGAGGAGATGGCAGATCTGTGGGCAAACCCTTTATTTAAAGAAAGAAAGTACAAAAAGAACGGTTCCGACGGCCGGCCGTAGCCGACCGCCGGAAAAGGATCAGATTTTATGGAGAAGAAGTTTTTTAGTGAGAAGGAGGAGAAAAAGTTTTAAGAGAGAGAAAGACTGTAGTTATCTCTACTTAATCGTAACTTATTAACCGTGATATGCTATACATTTGCATTTCTGTCCACCAGAGGCGGAGCCAGTAGGGTGGCTAGCGGGTGCTCGGCCACCCCCAACAGCCCAGCTATCGTAGCTTGATTTCCGGCCACGCTTCACAAAGTCTTCAATATTGGCCCTAGGCGAACCGAGCGATGGCAGAAGGCATCAAATTATGTTGTGTTTATGATGGAGAACATCCACTTATATTTGTTTTTTGAACAAAGAGCTTCATATTCAATGCTTAAAAAAACAGAGTTGGGGTTTGTTTCTATGGGGAAGATGACCAAAAAAGACACCTACGTGTTTACTTGTGGGCCAAAGAAAAAAAGCTTTTGTATCTACTCCCTATGACCCTATCTAGATGTAAATTTTCGTCTATGCCCTTACAGTTTAAAATTTGTCTATATAACCCCAGTCATAAATATGCTTTTAAATTTTTGGTTAAAGAAACGTATATGCTATTAAAATGAAACTAAAAAGAATAAAATTATTTGAAGTGTCATTTACAATCTTATCTATTACGTACCTTTTTGAGATTTGAATAGTACCAAATACGGAGTACTTCTTAGTGACAATTTGTTACGTATAGTTTGGACTTTAAGAATTTCATCTAAATAATCCCTAAACAAAAAGACTTATTTGATGAAAATAAAAGAATAGTGATACATTCGAAAAGGATGGCACAACCTTGTTATTGCTATTGTAAGGTACTCGCACGTTATAGCGGCGAGTACCCTGTGATTAAAGTTTAAGTTTCAGTAATATAACAGTGACGGACTGATTAACTGAAGGAAAAAAATGATCAAAGTCCCACTTAATCCACTCGTTTTTTCGGTTTCGATTGGTCCTCTTCGTTTCGTTTTTGAACGGCTTTTATTGGCTAGCCGAACCGATAGCTACTTCGGATTATGGTTGAAACCGTTGGTTCGGTCCGGTTTTTCAAAATCATATGTACCATCAACTTATTAGTATAAAATTGTTTAAAAATTAATGTGTTTAATGTTATATTATTAATTTTAAGATTTTGATATGTTAGAAAAGTACTTTGTGCTTTATAAGATAGATAATCAAATGAAACTAGTCATTCTTACTAAGAGTTTGAGCGACCTATTAATTGTCTGTTCCTGTTATATAACAAGTAATTACGGCCCCCTTTAACTCAAATTCCTGGCTCCGCCCCTGCTGTCCACGCCTAAAAAGATAGTAGGTATAAAAGTGTAAATTTGAAACTTGAAAGTGTGTGGAAAGTGATGGTGTAGCATAAAAGTTAAAAAGCATGAGAGTTAAAAAGACCAAGGTCAGGAGAATATATTGATCTTGTTGGCGTCATGGGGGACGTAGTGTGGTGTTGGTGTACGAGTGCGATGATGTCAATTAATCATGTTTATATATGGAATCCGAGTGGAAGGTGTTATTATTGCATGTGTTCTATTTTGACACATATTCCTCCCTGCCTGCTTTTGAATAGACCTACACCAGTCAAGCAAGCCTCTTTACCAACATAGTCAATAAATGAGAAGTGATTTGTACACTCATACAATTGATTGGTACACTCAAATTATAAGTGTCTTGACATTTATACCCTCATATTATTTTTATATGTTTTCACCCTGTAAGGGTATAGATGTCCAAACACTCATAATTTGAGTGTATTAATCAAATATGAGAGTGTACAAATCACTTCCCATAAATAATCCTCACTATTATCACCTGACTATCACATTTAACTCATATGTCACAGACTTTTAAAACTATCACATTTCCTTCGTAGCAAAAATTAATTACTATAGTTATGGTATTTTAGCTAAATGTTTTTTGTAACGTTTATACATACAATATAAAGTAATCAAAATATATTAAAAAAAAGTGGTAACAACGACAATTAAACTCCAAAAAAAATTTAGTGAAACTAAAAATAAAACATAAAAACAATTAATTGTAACATTCATCTTTTTATATAATACAAGGTATTTTTTTCTAGCATTTTCTACACAATGTTATATAAATAGTTGAAAGTCACAAAACTTTTTGATTCATTTAGGCACGCATCACTTTTTGATTGTTTTGTTGAAAAAAGAGAAGTAGTGGCATTTGCCCATTCGTTCACCAACGTCTTCACTAAACCTTCATCCTTGCAAGTTGACTAGGATGTTGATGATGTCGACTTCTTCTTGGCTTTGTCCCTACCCACTCAGCAAACTTCTCTCAGTTCCTCTTCCTCTTCATATGCATCTTCCTCTTAATTTGTTGCGTTGTTGAGATTAAAACCACCCCTGTGCTGATTCTTATGTATTGCATGAGGTTGAACCAGATGTCTTTGACCGTTAATCTTTTAAAATTCCCAACACTATGAAGGTTGAAATCCGATAAGGGTAGAAGTATTATAAAATGGTGTCATATCAATGCATACATAATGAACATAATAAAGCAGCGAAAGTCTTAAATAAATACCAAAGGAAGAATCCAGCCAACACGGCTCAAACGTTACATAAGTTCATCGAGAATAAAAGGAAAAAAATCCAAGACATAAATAAGCATAATCCGAGTCTAAATAATGTCAACATAATCAAGCAGGAACTAAGATGACTAGAGCCATAAATCCACATAACCGCTCATCACTCAACCCATAGCTAAGATCCCAGCTTCTAGCTTAATTACCTGCCGCATGGAAAGAAAACGCGGTTGAGCTTAAAAAGCCCAGTGAACAGATATATATAACAAAACGAATAATCGAAGGATAAGTACTGAGGATAATCATATCATAAGGTGCAATGGAAAAATCATAAGGCATAACAAAGGATAATGAAAAGAAAGAGAAACGGAAGGTCAGTCATCTACCACGAGCCCATATCATATCATACACATATCATATCATATCAGTTGTATTCGGAGGGGTGACCTCGGAATACCATATATAATGGAGGGGAGACCTCAAGTAACAGTGGAGTGATCAGCTCCCGGAAATGTGAAGACGCGTATTGCACACGACATCATTCACCATATAAATCATATCATATCATGTTAAATCCACTAAAACATATCATATCTAGGATGCATCCATACGCCCCCAGGAACATATCATAGTGGCCAAATCATATACATATAGTGAGCTCATAATCATATCATATCATAATGGGGACGGTGTGTAACATCACTCGTACACACTGGAGTCATGCCATTGGTGCATCAATGACACGGTCATGTTACCTTCATGACTAGGAACACATATTTGGCTCGGGTATCAAACTGACGAGTCAAAGCATAATCATATCATATCATAAGGATTCATATCATAGTTCATATCAAAGTTCATGTCAGAATTCATATCAAAGTTCATATCAGAATTCATATCAAAGTTCATATCAGAATTCATATCAAAGTTCATATCGAAGCTCATATGAAAGATTCATATCAGAATTCATATCAAAGTTCATATCGAAGCTCATATCAAAGATTCATATCAAAGGAAGCATAGCGAAGTCATAGGGAAGCCCTAATAAGGAGGCTTAGAGTAAAGCATAACAGTTCAAACGAATATCGAAAGATGGAATAAGAATCATGAGAAACCTTAAGAGGTAAGGTCAGAATATATGTACCTTATTCTGAGCAAATCACAATGAAAGTAAAATCAAGAAAGCAGATCAATCCCGTCGCCCGGAACCTATATGAATTAGATAACGTTCTATAAGAATCAGATCACTCGTTTAAGACGGCTTTCCATTTTTAGCAAGTTTCCAATTTTAGTAATCTTTCCATTTTAAGTACTTTCTATTTTAGGAAACTTTCTATTTTATGCAGATTTCTATTTTTAGTAACTTTCCAGAAATAGCAGATTTCCATAATTAGTAACTTCCTATAAATAGCAGGTTTCCATATTCAGTAAGTTTAGTTACTTATCTCAAGTTAAATAATGAAAATGAGTATTATTATGATTTAAGGATCATTTATGACAAGTTACAAAAGTTTAGGGTTTAAAATGTCAATAATGCAAAGTATAGGGTTAAAAGTGTAAATATAGCAAGTTTACTCATTTTACTCATTTAATCCATTTAGTTAATATATTAACAAGTTAATCCATCAAGTTTCATAATTTATAAAACAAACCCTTAACTTTATTAAATCATGTAATACAAAACCCTAGTTTTTGATTATGATTAACGTATAGGTTTTAACACATGTAGACTTGATTATCATAAGATTACACAACTCCTAGGTGATACCCCTTTTTGGGTCGTGACATCCCTCATCCAAAAACATTTTTGTACGCCCCACATTTAACCAAAACAACCTCGCAAATCATTTGTTATCGATTCAATTTATCACATACGTATTCACATAGTTTCATAAGCTCATTTAACCCTTTGATATATCCCATATGTGTCGACTTAATGAGAGGCCCAAAATTAGTTTTGTATTAAGATTAACATGCCACATATCATTCGAATCATATATGTTTAGAGTCATCATTTTATGTAATCCATTTTATCATTTCATGTGACAAACATATTCATTATTTCATGTGACCTATTTTCGTATAACAAGCCCTAGAAAGGACTCCATAGCCACGATTTGAACAAGAAAACAAAAGGAAGAGACGTGATATGATGATACGTTACCCTAATAGCGTGTACGTGACAAGGAAACAAGAAATAAACCACCACGATCAAAACCAAGCCTCCCTTGGCTATCACAACCCCACGACCAAAATCCAAAACCCACGACCAAGCTTCAATTCGAACCAAACACGATCACAACGTCCACCAATCAATCACATACGATCACGAGCCTCATAGGAACACCTTGTTTGTTTGATTTTTCGGATGGAAATGATGAAAACAAAAATGTAGCCGCCACTTAGATATGAAAGAGAGACTTAGGGTTTTCTTTGTGTGTTTTTGAATGAAATGGAAATGTGTAAATGAGGATAAATGAAATTGATATGGAGAGTAAATGGGAGAGCAAATGTGGCCGGCCATCAAGGGGGGGGGGGACCAAAATTATGACTTTCCAAGCTTATCACTTCATTATGAATGTAGTCTCCTTTGTAGTCCAAGTGAATTGTGTACATATTGCAACATGATTTGGTACCTTAGAGTTTATTTTAATTGTGTACATTTACTTAATAACATAAGTTAAATACTTTCATTATTTGTGTATATTATTGATGAGATAAATTGTTAAATGATGTTGACGAGTTTTCCCGAGTTTACATAATTATTAAGTTGGAGGGTAAAAGTGTCATTTAACGCGTTTGAGATTTTAGGGTTTTACAACTCTTCCCCTCTAAAAGAAAATTTTCGTCCTCGAAAATTGAAAGGAAACGAAGAAACAAACGAAGACGTACCAGATTATGAAAAGAAATGTGGATAACTAGCTCGCATCGATTCCTCGGTCTCCCAGGTAGCTTCACGCTCTGGGTGATTCTTCCAAAGAATTTTAGCAAACGGGATTACTTTGTTTCTCATGACTCGATCTTGTCGATCTAAGATAGCTTCGGGTTCTTCCGGTAAAGACATATCCGACTGAATCTGATCCAAAGGATAGAAAACCACGTGTAACAGATGATAGTTGTATCCCCGCAGCAGAGATACATGGAACACATCATGAACATGAGATAACTGAGGAGGTAGAGCTAGACGGTAGGAAACCTCCCCAACACGATCCATAATCTCGAAAGGTCCGATGAATCGAGGAATGAGCTTGCCCTTGATTCCAAAACGCTTAACACCACGGAACGGTGAAACTTTCAGAAAAACACGATCACCAACACGAAACTCCAAGTCGCGCCTATGCTTATCAGCATAACTCTTTTGCCGTGAACGAGCCTCCTTCAATCTTTCCCTAGCAATCGCCACCTTCTCATTAGTAATCTCGATGAGTTCTGGACCTTCAATCAAACGTTCACCTACCTCATCCCAGCAAATAGGTGCTCTACATTTCCTCCCATATAACAACTCATACGGTGCTCCCTTGATGCTAGCGTGCCAACTATTGTTGTAGGCAAACTCCACCAAGCACAGATACTCATCCCAGTTCCCAGTCCATTCCAATGCACAAGCCCTCAACATGTCCTCAAGAGTCTGAATGGTCCTCTCCGTCTGACCATCAGTTTGAGGGTGAAAAGCGGTACTGAATTTAAGACGCGTACCCCAAGATTTCTGCAGACTCTTCCAAAACTGTGACGTGAAGCGCGGATCTCTATCAGAAATAATAGCAGTAGGAGTACCATGCAATCTAACAATCTCTTGCTGAAAAATCTCCGCCAATATACTAACACGATAATCTTTCCGGATAGGTAAGAAATGAGCGGATTTGGTTAGTCGATCAACAACCACCCAAATCGCATCATGTCTTTTTCGAGTAGGAGGCAAACCCGTGACAAAATCCATGGAGATTTCTTCCCACTTCCATGTAGGAATATCTAACGACTGCAATAAACCACTAGCCCTCTGATGCTCAATCTTAACCTGCTGACAGGTCATACACTTGGCCACAAACGAAGCCACATCTTGTTTCATACCATTCCACCAGAAATGCTGCTTAAGATCCCGATACATCTTGGTAGAACCAAGATGGATAGTGAAAGGGGAACTATGAGCCTCAGACAAAACAGCTTCACGCAAAGCAGGATCATTAGGAACACAAAGTCGACCCTCATACCATACGACTCCGAAACCATCAACACTGAACTCAGTCCGCTTACCCGCCTCGATATTCTGAACCACATACCAAAGCTCACCATCATCCTTCTGAGCTTCCTTAATCTGTAACATAAGGTTGGACTCTACCTTCAAGCTAGCCCAATAACCATCATAACCCCGGAAACAAAATTCCACATCCATAAGCTCAAGATCGTGAAGAACCCTGGGTTCAATCTCCAAACTAGCTATCATACCCAACTTTCGGCTTAGCGCATCAGCAACTACATTAGCCTTACCCGGATGATACTGGATGTTAGTGTCATAATCCTTAAGAAGCTCTAACCACCTCCGTTGTCTCATATTGAGCTCCTTTTGTGTGAATATATACTTTAAACTTTTGTGGTCAGTAAAGATATCACACGATTCACCATACAAGTAATGCCTCCAAATCTTTAAGGCAAAAACCACCGCAGCCAACTCCAAATCATGCGTGGGATAATTTTCTTTGTATGATTTCAATTGCCTCGAAGCATAGGAAATCACCTTACCATGCTGCATCAATACACAACCCAAACCTTTCTTCGATGCGTCGCTGTAAATCTGAAAACCTCCGGAGCCCGATGGAAGTGTCAAAATAGGCGCAGTAACCAATCTCCGTTTCAACTCCTCAAACTCTGTTCACGCTCATCCGTCCATTCAAACTTTTCTCCTTTCCTCATCAATTGCGTCAAAGGTAACGCCAATCAAGAGAAACCCTCAACAAAACGACGGTAATAACCAGCAAGCCCCAGAAAACTTCTAATCTCCGTCACAGTAGTAGGTCTCGGCCATTTTGTGATAGCTTCAACCTTAGATGTGTCCATCTTGATACCATCAGTAGACACAACATGACCAAGGAAAGCAACTTGGCTCAGCCAGAATTCGCACTTGGAAAATTTTGCATACAACTTCTGCTGTCGAAGAATCTCCAATACAATACGAAGGTGCTGCTCATGCTCATCTTCACTCTTAGAATACACGAGGATGTCATCGATGAAGACGATTACAAATTTATCGAGGTACTCGTGGAAAACACGATTCATAAGATCCATGAAAACTGCAGGTGCATTAGTCAAACCAAAAGGCATAACCAGGAACTCATAATGACCATAACGAGTACGGAACGCGGTCTTAGGAACATCTTGCTCCTTCACACGTAATTGATGATAACCAGACCTCAGATCAATCTTAGAGAAAAATTTTGCACCTTGCAACTGATCAAACAAGTCGTCGATGCGCGGAAGAGGATAACGGTTACGGATAGTGATACGATTCAGCTCGCGGTAATCAATACATAACCTCATACTCCCATCCTTCTTCTTAACAAATAACACCGGTGCGCCCCAAGGTGAAACACTAGGCCTAATAAAGCCGTTCTCCAATAGTTCTTGCAACTGTTCCTTCAATTCCTTCAATTCGATCGGTGCCATACGGTAAGGAGCTTTAGATATAGGTTCGGCACCAGGAATCAAATCGATGCCAAATTCAACTTCCCTAGCCGGAGGAATACCAGGAAAATCATCGGGAAAAACATCAGAAAATTCACGTACAACAGAAAGACTTTCGATGGTTGGAACTTCAAGAGAAGTATCCTTAATGGATGCCAGAAAACCAAGGCAACCATGCGAAATGAGAGTGCGGGCTTTCATAGCCGAGATGATCTTAGCTGACTTGAGCGGTTGAGCACCATGATAAACGAAATCAGGTTGGTCAATATTACCAAAGATAACATTTCGAGCATAACAGTCAATAGTAGCCCTATGCAAGGCCAACCAATCCATACCGAGAATAATATCGAAATCAAACATATCCAAAGGAAGAAGATTAGCCGAACGAATACCATCATCGAAACGTAGGGGACAATCCACATACTCACGATCAATAAGCACATGGGTTTTCATAGGGGTGGAAATAGAGATTCGGTCTAACAAAGGTGTGGGTGCCATATTTAATTTCTTCACTAACGAAGTTGATATCATAGAATGCGTCGCACCGGTATCAAATAAAGTAAAGGCAGAAATATCACCAATATAAAGAATGCCAGTAATGGTACCTGAAGAGTTCGCCGCTTGGTCCCGGGTAACAGAATACACACGGCCCTTGGTCGGAGCTGGTTTAGCCGTGTTTCCTGGTGCAATCAGCTTTCCTTGAGGGTAGTCCTTAACCCTATGAGCAGTAGACCCACATGCATAGCAACCACCTGTGGCCTTGAAACAAATGCCCGGGTGAGGCTTTCCACAAGTGTTGCAGAGTGGAGGAGGAGGCAAAATCTCGGCGGGCCTCCTATGATATGAAGAACCAGAAGAACGGTCCTGCTGACCACCACGATTAGATTGATCCCGAACCTGACGCTGACCCCCGCCATCACGACCCTGACGGTCGTTTCTTGATCTGTCGTACCTCTGTGAACCCTGTGCCCGAGTGTCCTGACGTCCACGGTCGTGACCACGGTTGTGCCGACCCCTAAACTCCTGAGTATGGTCCTGTCGACCCCGAGGATAAATATGATCACCGTCCCTGTTCCTCTTGTTGAAGCCCTGGTCCTCATGTAGCAACTCAATGTTGTGGGCAGCATCCGCAACTGCAGCTACCTCAGTGTACTCGTTATTAATCACCCTGTCCAACACCCCTTTCTTCGATCCCCATTTGAACTTCCGAGCCTGACGACGTGCATCTCCAGCAATATCACCTACGAACCCAACCAACCTCATAAACCGTTGCATGTACTCATGGGAACTTTCCCTATCCAGCTGACATATGGCGTTGTACTCTCTTTCATATCGCTGCTGTTCTGATTCAGGAAAATACTGTTTGTAGAAGATATCCCTAAAAGTATTCCAAGCACAAGTATCTAGAAAGTTCTCTTCTTTGGACAAGAGATAGGCCTTCCACCAGTTGAGGGCATCACCCTCGAGTTTGAAAGTTGCTAGTCTGGTTTTCACCTCATCACCACAACCCAGCACATTGAATAGCTTCTCCATGTGCGTGATCCAGTCCTCTCCATCATTAGGTGAAACTGCCGAGCAAAAAAGGTAGAGGTGGCAATTTGTGCCCAAAATCAAAAGAATGGGCCAAATGGGCAAACTTTTAAAAGATTTGGGCACATTTGGGTCCCTCCTTTTTTTGAAATGGGCATGTATTGCCCATTTAGAAGTTAAATGGGCATAACGGGCACATGTTTTTCTCGAACATTAGATTATTTTTAAAGAAAAACTTACATTTTATTTTTTAAATATAAATGAGGTGTTACGTTCGATGAATTTATTTCGTCATTTTGGGTCTTTTTAAAAGCGATTCGTATAACATGAGCCCGTTTGGCCCGTGCCCGTTTAGCCCGTGCCCGTTTGGCCCATAGCCCGTTTGGCCCGTAGCCCGTTTGACCCGTAGCCCGTGCCCGCCCGACCCGTAGCCCGTGCCCGCCCGGCCCGCCCGTTTTGCCACCTCTAAAAAAAGGATTGGCTTAAGTTTGTTGAAGCGTTCGATCCAAACATGAATGGGTGTAGGTGGGTTAGCACCCCCATCATTACCCCCACCGGAGGAGCTAGCGCCATTCCGGACGTTATTAGTGATGGTAGCAACGATCTCGGGCATAGCAGTGGCCAGAGCGCGTGCAATCAAAGCTTTGAAGTTAGGATGACCATCCCCGTTATCGTCGCTGTTCCTTCGAGTTTGGACCATCTGAAGAGTTCATTAAACGATTAGCAATTGTTAGGAAATAAGATGAAGATCATGAACGGAAATGACGATAATGAACCTAGAATCTACCAAAACCTCACCAATCAAATCTTAAGCTCTACAGATTAACGCTTATGGTCCATATGTCACAGGTCCTGACTACAAGTCGTAAACCTGGGCTCTGATGCCATAATTGTAACACCCCAACCCGATAAGGGTAGAAGTATTATAAAATTGTGTCATATCAAAGCATACATAATGAACATAATAAAGCAGCGGAAGTCTTAAATAAATACCAAAGGAAGAATCCAGCCAACACGGCTCAAACGTTACATAAGTTCATCGAGAATAAAAGGAAAAAAATCCAAGACATAAATAAGCATAATCCGAGTCTAAATAATGTCAACATAATCAAGCAGGAACTAAAATGACTAGAGCCATAAATCCACATAACCGCTCATCACTCAACCCATAGCTAAGATCCCAGCTTCTAGCTTAATTACCTGCCGCATGGAAAGAAAACGCGGCTGAGCTTAAAAAGCCCAGTGAACAGATATATATAACAAAACGAATAATCGAAGTATAAGTACTGAGGATAATCATATCATAAGGTGCAATGGAAAAATCATAAGGCATAACAAAGGATAATGAAAAGAAAGAGAAACGGAAGGTCAGTCATCTACCACGAGCCCATATCATATCATACACATATCATATCATATCAGTTGTATTCGGAGGGGTGACCTCGGAATACCATATATAATGGAGGGGAGACCTCAAGTAACAGTGGAGTGATCAGCTCCCGGAAATGTGAAGACGCGTATTGCACACGACATCATTCACCATATAAATCATATCATATCATATCATATCATGTTAAATCCACTAAAACATATCATATCTAGGATGCATCCATACGCCCCCCGGAACATATCATAGTGGCCAAATCATATACATATAGTGAGCTCATAATCATATCATATCATAATGGGGACGGTGTGTAATATCACTCGTACACACTGGAGTCATGCCATTGGTGCATCAATGACACGGTCATGTTACCTTCATGACTAGGAACACATATTTGGCTCGGGTATCAAACTGACGGGTCAAAGCATAATCATATCATATCATAAGGGTTCATTTCATAGTTCATATCAAAGTTCATGTCAGAATTCATATCAAAGTTCATATCAGAATTCATATCAAAGTTCATATCAGAATTCATATCAAAGTTCATATCGAAGCTCATATCAAAGAATCATATCAGAATTCATATCAAAGTTCATATCGAAGCTCATATCAAAGATTCATATCAAAGGAAGCATAGCAAAGTCATAGGGAAGCCCTAATAAGGAGGCTTAGAGTAAAGCATAACAGTTCAAATGAATATCGAAAGATGGAATACGAATCATGAGAAACCTTAAGAGGTAAGGTCAGAATATCTGTACCTTATTCTGAGCAAATCACAATGAAAGTAAAATCAAGAAAGCAGATCAATCCCGTCGCCCGGAACCTATATGAATTAGATAACGTTCTATAAGAATCAGATCACTCGTTTAAGACGGCTTTCCATTTTTAGCAAGTTTCCAATTTTAGTAATCTTTCTATTTTAAGTACTTTCTATTTTAGGAAACTTTCTATTTTAGGCAGGTTTCTATTTTTAATAACTTTCCAGAAATAGGAGATTTCCATAATTAGTAACTTCCTATAAATAGCAGGTTTCCATATTTAGTAAGTTTAGTTACTTATCTCAAGTTAAATAATGAAAATGAGTATTAATATGATTTAATGATCATTTATGACAAGTTACAAAAGTTTAGGGTTTAAAATGTCAATAATGCAAAGTATAGGGTTAAAAGTGTAAATATAGAAAGTTTACTCATTTTACTCATTTAATCCATTTAGTTAATATATTAACAAGTTAATCCATCAAGTTTCATAATTTATAAAACAACCCCTTAACTTTATTAAATCATGTAATACAAAACCCTAGTTTTTGATTATGATTAACGTATAGGTTTTAACACATGTAGACTTGATTATCATAAGATTACACAACTCCTAGGTGATACCCCTTTTTGGGTCGTGACATCCCTCCTCCAAAAACATTTTTGTACGCCCCACATTTAACCAAAACAACCTCGCAAATCATTTGTTATCGATTCAATTTATCACAGACGTATTCACATAGTTTCATAAGCTCATTTAACCCTTTGATATATCCCATATGTGTCGACTTAATGAGAGGCCCAAAATCAGTTTTGTATTAAGATTAACATGCCACATATCATTCGAATCATATATGTTTAGAGTCATCATTTTATGTAATCTATTTTATCATTTCATGTGACAAACATATTCATTATTTCATGTGACCTATTTTCGTATAACAAGCCCTAGAAAGGACTCCATAGCCACGATTTGAACAAGAAAACAAAAGGAAGAGACGTGAGATGATGATACATTACCCTAATAGCGTGTACGTGACAAAGAAACAAGAAATAAACCACCACGATCAAAACCAAGCCTCCCTTGGCTATCAAAACCCCGCGACCAAAATCCAAAACCCACGACCAAGCTTCAATTCGAACCAAACACGATCACAACATCCACCAATCAATCACATACGATCACGAGCCTCCTAGGAACACCTTGTTTGTTTGATTTTTCGAATGGAAATGATGAAAACAGAAATGTAGCCGCCACTTAGATATGAAAGAGAGACTTAGGGTTTTCTTTGTGTGTTTTTGAATGAAATGGAAATGTGTAAATGAGGATAAATGAAATTGATATGGAGAGTAAATGGGAGAGCAAATGTGGTCGGCCATCAAGGGGGGGAGGACCAAAATTATGACTTTCCAAGCTTATCACTTCATTATGAATGTAGTCTCCTTTGTAGTCCAAGTGAATTGTGTACATATTGCAACATGATTTGGTACCTTAGAGTTTATTTTAATTGTGTACATTTACTTAATAACATAAGTTAAATACTTTCATTATTTGTGTATATTATTGATGAGATAAATTGTTAAATGATGTTGACGTGTTTTCCCGAGTTTACATAATTATTAAGTTGGAGGGTAAAAGTGTCATTTAACGCGTTTGAGATTTTAGGGTTTTACATTGCAAGTTGACTAGGATGTTGATGATGTCGACTTCTTCTTGGCTTTGTCCCTACCCACTCAGCAAACTTCTCTCACTTCCTCTTCCTCTTCATATGCATCTTCCTCTTAATTTGTTGCGTTGTTGAGATTAAAACCACCCCTGTGCTGACTCTTATGTATTGCATGAGGTTGAACCAGATGTCTTTGACCGTTAATCTTTGAAAATTCCCAACACTATGAAGGTTGAAATCCGTTCTGTATTCAGCATGATATTCATCAATTGTTTTGTCGAAGACATATTCGTCATTGTCGCTCTCTATAACCACATTACGGCAAGTGGACCAAAATTTAGCAATTTTTGGACGCATAGGTACGAACGCCGGTTACCCTCATTTTTGCTCAAAGTAACCTAATACCCCCGTCCAAAATCCATCCGCTTTTTTCAAATTCCCTTTGTCTCTGTCTTCGGATGAATGAACCATCCTTAGCACAATGCACTTTCCTTGGTCGTGGCTATGGAATGTTACGTATCCATTCGGCCCCACATTTTTTTAGATGGCTTTCATTGACGTCTTTTTTACGACTTCTTCTTTTACGACCTGTCTTCTTTGTCGAGAAAGTCATCACCAACGGGGCTAGACGGAGAATATAGAGGTTCACAACTTCGCATAGGCTCAAAATCCTCAGCATTGAATGGATTAATGAGAGAAATACGTTGAGATTGGTTCGGATGTGGTGATGAAGAATTACAAAATGTTTTTTGTAATGTAGGACTGTGATACATTTGTGGTTGATACATATTTTGTTGCGATTGGAATATTTGTAGTTGATATATTGTTTGTTGTTGTTGTAGATGTATGAATGGTTGGTTGTGGTGTCGTGGTTGTTATTATTGTAGTTGTTGTGTTCAGTAAAGAAAAGTTTAAGCTCGAGAATGAACCCCTACTCTCTCTGTGTGACTAAGACAGCCGGAATGATCCCAAAATAAATAAGATAAAAGATCTCTCAAGACCCTCCACGAGTAGATATTTAGTATTGAATAGTGTCAAACCCAATCCCAAGCAATAGTCAAGAAGAAAAACTCAGGACTAGGAAAGCAAGGCAGAGACAAGGAAAGCTAGGGTGATAGCCCTATAGATGAGTAATAGGACAGGGAGCGCTCGAGTTGGAAATTGAAATTAGGTGTTGAGTCGTTTTGTTGTCGACATTGTTTAGGGGTTTTGTATTTTGGAGTAATTTGAGACATTTGAAGTAGAAATATAAAAGATGGAATAACTTTTGAATCTGAGAAAAATATGAAAGTGTAAGGGGGTATTTATAGTTACATAAAATGATAAACATTTAATATATATATATATATATATATATATATATATATATATATATATATATATATATATATATATATATATATATATATATATATATATATATATATATATATTAATGCCCAATGGTCATAATGAGACCGTTACTCATTATTCCCCCTCTTTTTCGTTAGGTGACGTGCTTCACCTAACCAAACCAAAAAATGCGCTAAGTATACCCCCGTCATAGTGCTCACATGTGAAGGGTACCTTTTCGCTTTTGAAGGGTGGGGACTATAACGCCTTGACTTATTACTTGTCAACCTACTTGTTTTTGTTGTCATTTTAATTACTAAATATTATAGTGTCTAACATACTTTGCACATAAATTTGACCGGATGAGACTTGAGTATTGTAACAACTGAAATTTTCAGGTTATCATTTATCCATAAACTTGAACGATTTACCTTGAACAAATAATTTCTTGATTTAACATTAAACTGTTAGATTTACCTGCGTACAACGAAAAAAAACTTTGAATGTATACTGGCACTAGCCTAAGATTAGTATACATCAACTAAGTACATTAACATTCTTATAAGCATACTTTATATGTTATTTGTATTTGGTTTCATAAGTTTTACATAAATCACCTTAAGACTTGCATTAAGTCTCATGCATGCATGCATTACTTAACCAAACTCACCACCTTTGCATTATACACTTATACATATACTTATAACCTTCAAAATTAAATTTCCCTCCCCTTTTTATTCCTCCAAAATCAGCCCTTATATATACATACATCAACATATGCTTTTAAACTTATAAATCCCACATTTACTCCTTTTTTTATTAAGTCCTAATAACTCAAGCCAAGGTCACATGCATATCCCCCTCCCATGCAAACCCACGACTCCAAGCACCCTCAAAAGCACACCTCTTGTCTTTTTTTCCATTTACTCATACACTCCCTTGTGACACCATGTTATACCATTCAACCTTCCTTTTAAGATCGTTTATGAGCTCTAGGGATAACAACAACAGCGATAAATAGAATGCACAACGGAATACGAAAACATCGTTTGTTATTATTAAAGTTCCTCGCCATCATCTCTACTCTACTAAACACTATTCTACTAACACTAACCTAGGCGTTTACATTAGAGAACTTATGCCTAGGAACACACACATACACTTTGGTTTTCTACATCGTGACACACTTAAAACCAATTCCATGTATCTCTTTATATAATAGAGATACTAGGGTTACAAATGACTACAAGGGACTAAATAATAATTTCTTCTTTAACAAGTAAGTCCCTAACTAAATAATAATTTCTTCTTTAACAAGTAAGTCCCTAGTGTTTCATTCTTCATCATTTGAAGAACTATTTCTTTGTCTTCTTTAGTCCTTCATCTTTCACACGTTTTGTCTTATCAATTCAAATATAATTCCCAACACTTCCAAAAGTTTACCTATATAAGGACTCTTTGCTAGCCATTTCTCACACACTCAAAAAGTAAACTCCCTCACCATTTTCTATGCATTTTCAACAGCAAACAAGGGCTAAGTAAAGGGTATTCAAGTATTGATTTAAGTTGTTTTAGGGTTGGTTAAGGAAGCTTGGGTGTCGGAACTTCAAATTAGGTGTTTCTAGGGTTTATTTGTGATCTTGTGCACTTTCTTGACACCAAATATCACCAATACTTATAAGCATCTCATCTAACTCATTTTCATTCATGTTTTAACTTATATAGCATGATTTCATATAACCTTGTTAGATTTGTAGTGTTGAAAGTTTTTTAAACTTAGTAAAATAAAACTCTAACTCTACCAAAAATATTAGTCGACTTGTGTGCATGATTTAACCACCTTAAAGTAACCTTTTAGAAACTTTCTTGGCACCACATTGTAATATAAGGCGTTAGGAAGATTTCAATACGATTTTATATTTTCTTTTAGAATATTTTTAGTATTTTAAACACTTTACGCCAAACCGGTTGTCAAACATGTCCCGTTTCTGAGTACCTAACACATATCACTTAGATGGTGGACCTAAACTCCAAACTAGAAGCTGTAATTTAACTTTTTTAAAAATCTAAGGCATAGATCTAACTCCAGAAGTTGGAATTTTGAAAATTGATTGAAAAACGAGTAAGCTATAGCCCCGTGAAGTCGGGTAAATTTTCTGTCTAAAATTGTTACAGAAGGCCAGGAGCTTTTAGGGCATAAATCGGTATCTAAACATGTTTCCACCAACCTAGGCCTTGATTCCTTGAAAGTAGACATTTTTATCTATGTCTAGGGCTTTGAATGACCAAATCAGACAAGAAACGGAGAAGTTACGCCAATTTGAAGTCGTAGTTATATTTCAAACATCAACTTTATTTTTGAATTTTTGGAACTAAAAACACGTTTGACTTGTTTTTCTTGAAGGATTTGACCTTCGAACATTTATAAAACTTTACTACAAGTATATGAGGGTGATAAAACTTTATAAAACTCATATGCATATAGTACATGTCATATCATTCCTAAGGCGCCTTAATTATTTAGGCCGAGATTAGGATTCATTGTTCGTTAAACTTGTGCACTTATTCTGTATTCACTAATTGTTTTGGTGAGTTTTTGCGGCCCCGTTTTTATACGTTTCTTTAGGGAAAATGACGCTCAAAACATTTTATACTTCTATGATGTGCTACACTATTATTATACTTCTTGAACATGATGTGCATTCGTATTTCGATATGTTTCTTAATGTGTTATTCTTATTCTTTATTCTTTCACAACTGTTTAACTTTGTGTTGGAGCCAATGAAGAGGTATTGATAGTACTATTGGGTTGACGCCTCCACCCTTGTAGTTGGTATAATAGTCATTTAGACCAACTGTTATCCCTTATTCTTGACCTTGGGTGAATATAATCTGACGTTATTGTGTATTCTTTGTCATGAGGTTTAGTTGTGCCATTGTGTGTTATATTAAGTGCTTGCATATATCGTTCCAACACATGTCTTACTTATAACCCACAACAATGTTATGTGATACTAAACATGCTAACTCACCAACCATGTGTTGACATTTTCGAGCATCCTTTTCAGGTAATGCTAATGTTTAAGGAGCCTAAATTTTCAAGATTTTAGTAAGACTACTAAGAAGGCCTTACGTAGTTATAAGACCATCTTGCATTGGGGCATCGTGGATGGTTATCATTTGTTACACCTAGTTTACTCTCGGCTTGTATGTTTGTTCTAGACTAGTCTCGGGTTGTAGGAGGTAAACTTTACATTGTGGTATAACTATGTTTGTCGTGGAACTGACTAGTCACGACCCAAGTTTCCTTATGTGTCGGGCGACGTCATGACACATTGTATGAAATCATTTAATTTTTCTCTATTTTGTGTACCAATGTGTTATAACGATTTCGTCCATTACACTCCGTGTTTCAGCCTTAGACCAGGTGTGACAAGTATGATATGTTAACGAAACAAACTCTAATAGAAACGAGTAAGGATTGATTGTTTCACTTATATGCATGTGTTATTGATGTACTTTTTTTATGGTAGGTTTTAGAAAACATGTAACAATATAACTAATGGGTCTTTGTTTTAGTAGTTGATAAGGATTTAAAAAGTACGTTTTTAGGGGACCATTTAAGCCCTAAACTAATGTATTCATAATAAAATATTGCCTAAATTTGTTCATTTTCACTTTTTAGGTACTTTGGAAGAAATCATGCATATTTATACGAAAATGGATGAAAATGTGAAGAAAATGACCAAGTCATGAAAAGTCTAAAAAGGGACACCAGACTGCCTCACAACCCACAAGGTGATGTTGTCACTTGCAAACGGAGATACCAAAACAGCCCAGAATTTATTAGAGACGGCTCAGTGAAATATTGAAGAAGTAACAAGTGACGTCTTCACTTGTTAGGAGAGCTGGAATTTTCTGTGAAAATTATAACGTGACGGCTTAGAAAAATCAAAGAGGGACGGCGCCATAGAATTATGGACGACGTCTAATGTTACAAAGTGACCCCGTCAGAAGGCTGACTTGGAAGAGACGAAACCCTAATGGTGGCGACTTGACGACGTCACAGTTATAAAGTGACGCCATCACACATGTAAATCTATATATAGTTTTAGAATTTTCTGCATTTAGTGTGCACATTTGGAGGATAACTTTGGTGTACGAGTTTTATTAGGTTTTTACAGTAATTTTAGGGTTTTAACACCCTCATTCATTAAGATATAAGTCTCTTAATCTCTTCTATCATCATGTTTAATTCATGCTTGATTATGATTACTTGTTTCTTTATCTTTAACATGGCTAGCTAATTTAACATAGTGTTTGCTTAGATGTAATGAAACTTAGTTGTTAACTATTGATTGTCATCTCTTGTTTAAGTGGTTGTTACACGTTAGGTTAGAAAAACTTGCTTCTTCCTTTAGAGTTCCGAGCTTGAATGTCCTAAACAACGTATTCATGTCCTAGAGTGCACTAGTAGACTTTTCATTGTGTTTATTGCATGAATTGCTATTGTTGATAATAGAAGATTTGAGGGAGATAACTTAAGTTACTTGGCGATCCCGGTTTCTTAGAGGAGATCAATACATTCATAGAGTTAAGGCATTTGGCACCTCCCTACGAATAATGGAATACAACGCGCCAATTAAACAAAGATGTGGCAATTCAACTAATCAATAGGAGATAACTATGGAGTAGTGAAATCTAAGTAAACACATACTTTATTTTGCAATTTAGTTTAATTCTAGTTTTAATTAGTTTAATTAGTTGATAATCAAAACCCTCAATCCAAATACCGAAATTTTACTTTGCTTTCATAAAATATAAAAATACAAAAAGAATCATCCCTCACCTTAAACCTATTCGTCATACATCTCAACCTTCCCAACACTATTCCCCTAGAGGACGATCAATCTCCCGAGTCTTACCTATACTACAATACAACGGTTAGGTACACTGCCTAGGAGGATTGTAAAACTTCTTTCGGAGGCTTACATCCGCCGCATTAGTAGTATTCGTGAGATGGTCATGTACTTAACCGAAAGTTTGTTGGTTCAAATCATGTGAAGTACAACAATGAGACTAAACATGTATCAATTACACTGTGTTCTTAAGTTATTTTTAGGAAGGAAAGTGATGGGAAATGAAAGAAATAAAAATAAGTTTTGTGTTCTTTAGGTTTTTTTAGGGTGGAAAAGAATGGGGAAGTAAAGAAAGTTGAGGGAAATGTGGGTATTATAGTGGCACAACTTTCACCTCAAAATTAGGATGAAAGTAGAGTAAGGGAGGTTTTTTTTTTTTTTTTTTTTTTTTTTTTTTTTTTTTTTTTTTTTGAATTTACTTAATTGCCCTTATTTGCCTTTATATGGATTATTTAAGGGGTGTTTGTTTAAGCTTATATGTGAGCTTACGAGCTTATTTGATTTCGGCTTATATTTCATAAGCCACAATTTTCCCGATTATTAAGACTTTTGGGCTTATATAAGCTTATGGTATTATAATAAACTTATATAAGCCCACAAGATTCAAAATAAGCCATAAAATAGAGACTTAGGGGGGAGGGAGTGGGTTCGGGTAGGCTCGTCGGGTAGGGGTACCCGAGCGGGTACACCGTCCCCTCCAAATCGGGTTCCTCAATCGGGTTTAGAAATCGGTATGTGAAGCCGAGCGTGAAAGTGGGAAATGATTTGAATGTTTCGACCGTTGGAGATGGGTTGACTAGCCAACGGCTAGTTTAAGCAAATAAAAAAAAAATCCCCTTTAAAACCAAATAACATACACTCATTTTTTTCAAAAAAACACACACTAATCTCTCAAAAAAAAATAATTACCAAAATGTCTTCTGATTCTTCCGAATTCGAATACGTTATTCCGTCTTCGTCCGACGAGCTATCCACGGGTAGCTCGTTGCAACTTATGCTTCAAGCGGCTCAGTATCTTGAAGACACGACAAGCTCTAGCCGAACTAGCGTAAATCGTCAACGGGCAATAGGTCTTCAAACTTTAGAGAATGATTGGTTCTTTGAAACACCAAAGTACAACGAAGAGTACTTTAAAAAAAATTTGAATGGAGAAAAGCATGTTTTTGCAAATAGTGGGCGACATTGAAGCGAGATACCCATATTTTCAAGAAGGCTATGACGCGCGATTGAAAAAAAGTTTCACGGCGAAACAAAAAATCACATCGGCCGTTAGGCAACTCGCAACCGACAATCCCCCCGATGAGTATGATGAATATTTATGCATGTCTGCAAGAACGTCACGTGAAAGTCTTGATTATGTTTGTGAGGCCATCATTGAGTTGTACGGTCGAGAGTACCTACGTAGGCCGACAACACACGACCTTGCTCGCATTTTCCAGGCCCATGAAGCGAAGCATCACATCCCTGGGATGCTTGGTAGCATCGACTGTACACACGTCAAATGGAAAAATTGTCCTAGACATTTGAGAGGGCAATATACGAGAGGTGACTATGGTGTTCCCACTATTATGCTTGAAGTCACCGCGTCACAAGATATGTGGATTTGGCATGCTTTTTTTGGTCCCCCGGGGTCAAACAACGATATCAACGTATTGAATCAGTCTGACTTGTATCTTACAGATCGAAATGGAACGGCGATGAACAGTTCATTCCACGTGAATTGACGCTTTTACAAACGCGGCTACTATTTGACAGATGAAATATATCCTAAGTGGTCCACATTTGTTAAAGCATACCCGTATCCAACCGACCCAAAGGAAAAGAGATTTAAGAAGTTACAAGAGGGGGCGAGAAAGGATGTCGAGCGAGCTTTTGGTGCTCTCAAAGGAAAATGGAAAATTCTCGATCGACCTCTCCGAGCTATGACCAAAGCGAAGATTGCCAATCACGTTCATGCGTGTGTTATTTTGCACAATATGGTTATAAAACGCGAAGGGAGGGCAATCTCACCGGTTCATATAATGGATGAGCCGGTCCAGCCAGTGTTCGACGACAGTGTGGTAGCGGAGTTACTAAACGAAGTTCTCCATGACCGACTTCGATATGATCTCACGGAGCACGTAGCACGTCAATACTTGCCGCATCTCGATGATTAGTTGGGTTTTTATTTTAATCTAGTTTTTTTAAGTATTATGTTATGTTTCTTTTTTTTAAGTATTATGTAATGTTTTTATTTTTAATGAAATGGTATGTTTTTATATTAAATATTGTATGTGATTTTATGTATGAAAAATAAAATAAAATAAAATAAAATAAAATAAATCAGGTACTAGGGTACCACTCCCTCCAAATCAGGTAGTGTTAGGGTAAAATTGGGTAGTTTTGAGTTGGAGGGTTTTTATTGGATATAGGTGATGTGACACATAGAGTATTAGGTGACCACTCCCTACCCCCTTATAAAATATAAGCCAAAACACAAATAAACTTATAAGTCACATATAAATTAACTTAAACAAACACCTCCGTAATTTATGAGCATACGAAAGAACGTAAGTGTAATATTATATTTATCTCACTTTTACATTTATTTATTTATTTATTTTTTACTACTAAAAAACAAGACATAAATTAAAAACTTTCATTCTTTTCCTGCTCTCTTCTTTACTCTATTTTACTTTTGTTTGCTTTCCTCTCTTTTATCAACTTGAGTAGAGTTGTGTCTTGTGTGTATGAGTTTGAATATTATAAGTAAATAGTATATTAGACATACTTCTTGTAAATAATCAAGTTATTAAAAGAATTAAAAAGTATTAATGATGACAAGCTCACCTGATTAAAGAGACGGTGTCTTTGTAACTTAAACCGTGTAAAGGTATTAGGATCCAAGACACAGTAAAATGATTTCATGTCGGGTTGTACCAAGAGGCTTTTTGAAATTTACATCTCAAAGCATGCATGCTTCAATATTACTTTCAAATATTCTGAAGCAATTCTATAAATTTACAATACATCCACTACAGTTAAGTGTAATCAAGAGTTTTCATTTTTTCTAGTAAATAGATGACTAAAAATATCTGACGCTTAGTATAAATTAACGAAGGCATTTGTACGCTAAATCATCGATAATACATTTACTATGTTTTTTTCTTATTAAGATCGAAGCATTCCAATTTATGTACCGATAAGTTTATACATGTGTCAAGTTAAGGCTAAACACTTTACTCTTAAGTAAAACTTTAAACGTTCTAGTTTTAAATATAAAAGTATTTAAAAACTTTTAACGTAAAAAAGAAAACGGGAATACTTTAGATGGAAAACTGACTTAAATTAAGTATTATTTTATTGTCATTTGGCATATTTAAAATGTATACCTATCTTTTTAGTAGTACTCCACTAGTGGTAGGTTGGATCGTTCTGAGAAGCTCATATTTAACTATTACTCCGTACTTTTAATTATATTTGTTTAATCTGCAAGTGAGAGTTAAATACTTTTAAGTTTTATATTGGTTATTAACTTATTATCCACTTGAAGTTGATACAAACCTGTAACCATAGTTAAAAAAGGATTAAAAGATTTGAATTTTATACGAACTAGGTGGTGCTTTATTGTAATCAAGTTCGGCAAAAAGAAACCATTAGAATTTAGGATGGTAAAGCGATAAAAATAAACCAACTCAGTACAATAATAAGTGTGTTATGTACTTATAGGGTGACATTATTAGTTTTGTTACTTTGTACTCACCCGTCTTAGGCTAGTCCCAGTCGTGACCTGGGACAACCTGGGTCTTCCAGCGTCACGTCAGTTTTCTCTCTCCAGTGACCTAAGACAACCCGGATGCCCCAGTCGACGACCCAAGGATTTTTATTTATTTATTTTTTTTAATTCAAACATTTTTAACATTAAATTTAAATTTCATTCAAATTAAAAAAAAAAAAACATTACATTACGAAATTAAAAAAAAAAAACATTACACTACGAATTTAAAAAAAAAAAAAAAAAAAAAAAAACATTACAATACGAAATTAAAATAAACACTACAATACTTAAACTAATAATCTAAATTGTAACGTGCTTTGATTGCTGCCTTAACTTTCTCCAACTCTTCTAGATGGCGGCCGGTCAAATTTGGGTCGATTGGGGTGTTGTAGAAGATGATGTCGGACTCCTGTTTTGATATCCTCAGGAGCTCAAGTTTTTCTTTTTTTTTTTTTATCTCGAGCTCTTTTTCCCTCAACCGTAACCAAGTATCTTCTAAACCCTGCTTATTTTTACCTTTATCCTCTTTTGACGGCTTCTTGGTCTTTAAGAAATTTTTGGCCAACGATTGCATAAATGAGTCTGATGGAACATCATCATCACGAGAGGAGGAGGATGCTTTCTTCCTTCCTTTGTCACGACCAGCCGGTCGTGATTCTCTAGTCGCTTCCTCAGCAGAATCATCAACGTCATAGACATCGAAAGGATCACGAGCTTGGGTTGAACCAGAGGTAGTGGTAGAACCATTTGTTTTCTTCCGACTATTTGTTGATAAAGCCGGCAACTCAACGTCCTTCCAAGCAGCATGACCCTTTAAAACCTCGTAGCACTCCTCCAAAGTGAAATAATGACCGTACGTCATACGGTATTCTCTAAGAGCTTTTGAAGTGTCGTCGATATCATTCTCACCGCTTCCATGGGTATTCTTGATATTCTCCATGATAGCACAATAATTTCCAACCCTGTTACGAATCCTGCTCTTCCATTTGGTAGTGATGGAGTCATAGCTTCGGTCTTTGCCAGTTTCTTTCTTAAAGTAGTCGATCACTAACTCCCAAAACTTGAAGCGGTTCTGGGCGTTTCCTCTCGCCGCGTTTTCCGACACATAAACCCAAGCTTTACAAAGCACCACCTCTTCCTCCTTTGTCCATGGCTCTGCAGGCTTCTTGTCTTTCCCCTTGCTTGTTTCCGGCTTCTTGCCTTTGTCCTTAGCCTTTGAAGCACGTCTAGATGGCTGCTTTGGTTTGATGGGGGACATCTCTTCAGCGGAAGCGATTTTCTCATCATCAGAATCATCAACGGGAATGGAACCATGGAACGAACCGTGGTGCGAACCGTGACCCGAACCTTGTCCCATCGAAGCATCTTGACTTGGGTAGTTTTGTGTCGGATACTCCGGCATAAAATCTTCCAAATTCATGTCTAGATTAGTGCTTCGAATCGGGGAATAAGGTTGATACGGTTGAGAAGGATAAATGAAGTACATGTTTGGATGGTACGACGACCCACTAGGTTCTTGCTGGTAATCGTGGTAAGGACGTTGCTGTAGGACAAAAGGACGGTTAACATAAAACGGTTTTTGGTTTTGATTTGGTTGGGCTAGTTGTGATTGATAATCAAAACCTTGTGGACGAAAGCGAATAGGCCGGTTTTGTTGTGGTGATAAGCCGGTTAACTCGAAGTTGTTTTCCGGCGAGAAAATCAGATCCGGGGCATTTTGGGGTAGTCGTGATCGTCGGGTTTTTGATTGTAGGGTATTTTTCTTTGACATTTTGGAGTTGGATAAGAATTAGATTGAAATGAATGTAGATGAAAATGGTGAGTTGTGAATTGTGTTTGAGGTGAAGTGGGTATTTATAGAGTGGTAAAATGGGTTTGATTTTTTTTTTTTTTTTTTTAGTTGTATGACCAAACGGTCATATTTTTAAATTTGTATTAAATGTTCATGTCTACGTTGGTAAAATGGGAGAAAAGATAGCGTGAACATCGAGTGGATTTGGAACCGATATTCGAAATCTTGGGACCACGACCGATGTGGCAACCGGCCACCACAACCATCCCAACCGATGTCCAATCGGTCGAGGTTGAAAAACATGCGTGCCCAACCAATGTTCAAGGCTCGATTGCGTCCAGCGTTATGAAGTTTATTTTCATTGCTGATATATATATCAATATATGGTGTGTTTGGGGAGGGGCTTATGGGGCTTGGGCTTTTAAAATAAGTCGGCTTATAAAATAAGTCTCGTTTATCATGCGGGCTTATGAAATCATAAGCCCTTAAAAGGGGCTTAAAACTTTAGCCCTATAAAAGGGGCTAAAAACTTTAGCCCGAGGCTTATGAATCATAAATTACATATTTACCCACAAAAATAATTAACATATATCATAAAACTCATTTAATTATATCATTTTTAGTAATTTTGCAATAATAAGCCCCAGCCCCAGCAAATTTGTCAAACAAGTCTACAAAATTATAAATTTCAACTTCGGCTTATAATAAAAGCCTTAGCCCCAGCCACAGCCCAAGCCCCAGCCTCAGCCCCAGCCATAATGGACACTTATTTTGATACACAAGAACACTTATTTTGATACGGATAATAATTTATGGTATAACAGTATACCTAATCGACCAAGCAAGCTAGTGAAAAGGGTTAACAAAAAATACCGAGAAAGACATCAAAATTGGTCTCAACCATAACCCAACCTTATGGGTAAGGTCAAGAGGTAAAAGGAGTATCAACCAAAACGAAAACAAATGAAAAAAAAAAAACAAAAAAAAAACAAAAAAAAAACAAAACGGATTAGTTTAATCGAAATGCTCATAGGTTAATCATAAGTTTGAGATTACGATGTTGTTGGTACGAGTATTTCTTTTTTTGAGCAAGTTGGTACGAGTATTTCATATAAACAAAAGTTAGAAGAAAAGACTTTTATGTACATTATATTATTTATCTACTCCAAGTGTTACCATTTAAAATGATTAGTTTTGTATAATATTCATCTATATCCTCCACTTTTTAGCTTAAGACAAAGATTAATTTGTTAACAAACATACAAAGTGGTCCTTGTAGCCTTGTTGGAGATGAGGTTGATCGGTGCCATAGACGCAGACGCATCGATTTGTTTCAGTGATTGTAAAGGTCCATTGTTTGCCACATTATAAATTTTTTAAGATACATACCTTTCGCGACAACTGTCAGACGCAATGATCAAGTATTCTGATATCAACACAAGAGGTCTGCGGTCAAGTACTCGATATCAAAATCTTTAGTGTGGTTCTGATGGCTGTGGACGGGTCAAACATGATCCAAACAAGCAAAACCTATAAACTGATTTTGGGAAAAAAAAAATTGTTTCATGGTTCGAATTTGGCCTATTTGACGCTTTATGGTTTAATACATTCCATAAACGAGGTTCTGATGGCTATAGATTGGCCAAAACATGATTCATACTATTAGAACCTATAAAATGACTTGGACCAATTTTCTTATAGGTTACATGGTTCGAATTTTGCCTAATCGATGCTTTGGACATGTTTGATAGCAAGCATTTGCGAGTGTTTTGTAGTAACTATTAACTAGCGACTAGCGGTTTAAATACAAAGCTTGTATGTCAACAAGCAACCAGCAGTTGAATTTAGTATAACCGGTCTCATTCAAAACACTACAATAAAAAGCATTTAGATCTTGCCGCTAGCGTTGTGGCTCTTAAATTACATATGTACCCTAGTATTTATTTAAATAATTTTTATGCTAATGTGTGTATATCTAATTTCATTTTAATTTTATAATTACAGCTGCTACCAAATACTTATATTAAACAAATAATTATTGCTTTGAGTCATGTTAAAGAAGGAAACCAAATCCAAACATGTTTATATTGTCCCTTGGGTACCAAACAGTTTATAATCACGATCTTAACTGGTTCATCTTTAGTTTTGTTTTCGGTTCAAATCCAAGTTCTTTTGTAGGTTAGGCCCATGAAGAAACAAAATCCACTTTTTTTATAACATGGGGATTATTGAAATGTGAAACCCAAACTAGAGGTGCAACATTAAACCGGTATTCAAAAAAACCGACCCACAAAACCGGAACCGGTTTTCAACAAAACCGGTTTTTACTAAACCGAAACTGGTTTTCTAAAACCGAACCGGTTGTACCGGTTTTCAGTTTTTATAAGGGACCGGTTTTTTACCGGTTCTAAAACTGGGTTAAACCGGTTTTTTGAAAAAACCGGTTAAAACCGATTTTTTTTTTTTTTTTTTTTTTTTTTTTTTTTTTTTTTTGTTTTGTCGAAAACCGCTAAAAACCGGTCAGCGCAAAGTCAAAAGAGCCGTTGGATTTGAATACCGGTGAAAACCGGTTTTGAAAACCGGTCAAAATCTGACCGTTGGAATTCAAAACCGGTTTTCACCGGTTTTTAAAACCGATCAGCGCAAAAACGACCACTGTAGCACAGTAGCCGTTGGGCTTAGTTTCTTACCGTTTTTTTTTGTTTTTTTTTTTTGATTTTTTGAGTATTTTGAAGCTAGAACTTGTAGTATAAATATGCGTATTGGGTTGAGGCTTAAAACACATCAAATCTCTCTTTAATCTCTCTAAATCTCTAATTTCTTTATAATGGAAAACACACAATCACAACAAGCTTCCACTAATCCTCCCTCCGTTGGGTCTTCCCGGTCACGAAAACATTACACACAAGATGATGTTGCTCATGTTAAACCAACCGCACGAAATCCCGAGGTTTTTAATCATATGGATTTGTGTGTTATGAAGGATGGGACGGAAAAGGCGCGTTGCAAAAAATGTTTGAGCTTTTATGCTTCCGGGGCTAACACTACACTAAAGGGTCATATAGCCAAATGTTCCGCGGTACCTCAAAATGCCAACGGTACTATTGGTGAGGATGGTCAAATTTGTGTATATGATAATGATGCGCTTCAAAGAGATTTTGCGGGGTGGGTCATTCAATATACTTATCCATTCAACCTCTTCGACAACGCCAAGCTTACGGCCATCATCAAAAAGAGGCTACACTCGCGGTATAAACAAGTAAGTCGTACTAAACTTAGAAGTGATGCTTTTAAATTATGGGAAACGGCTAAAAATGATATTATTAATGGTTTTCATGATTATAAATATGGTGTTTCTATAACTACGGATGTTTGGACCGCACCACATGGTTCGGCAAATTCTTATCTCGCCGTTACGGCTCATTGGTTTAATCCCGAATCTTGGTTATTAATGAAACGGACAATTGCTTTTAAACTATTTGGTTATCCACATACGGGATCTAATTTAAGAAAAATTTTACATGACACTTTAATTGAATATAATTTAGATGATAAAGTTTTTACGATTTCACTAGATAATGCATCTAATAATACTAGAGCTATGGAATTGTTAAAATTACGTATAAAACCCATTTTAGATGGTGCCTTTTTTCATTCCCGTTGTGTTGCTCATGTTATAAATTTATCCGTTCAAGCGGCATTAAAAATATGTGAAAGATTACGTTTGACATTTAGGGGTATGTTAACAAATATATATCGCTCGAGTAATGAACGACAAATGAACTATAAACGTTTTCGTAAACAATGTGGTGAACCATGGCTAGGACCGAAATTTGATACACCTACTAGGTGGAATTCTACTTGCATTATGTTTGAAAATATATTACGACAACGTACTACTTTAGATGCTTTTAATGAATTACTTGTTGAAAAAAACCGTTCTACTTCGATAGATGACCAAGATTGGCAACGACTACATGCTTTAACTATTTTTTTACAAGTTTTTAAAGAGGCAACAACTATAGTATCGGGTGTTTATTACCCAACTAGCCCATTAGTTTTAAATCAAGTTTATGCTATGACGGAAAAATTAGACGAATTAAAAGACTCACCTACTCAAATGTTTAGAAAAATGGTTAAAGTTATAAAAAAGAGATTTATAAAATATTTTGCTAGTTTACCTTTGGTTTATACTTGTTCCGCCGCACTTAATCCATGTTTAAATGTTGGAGGCGTAGAACTTTTAATAAGAAGAATAATGGAAAATTTAGAATTATCTTTTGGGTTGGACGGTGAAGATCCCAACTATATAGAATCTCAAGTTTTTAAATTTAATGATTATTTTAAAAAATTGTTTGAAATTTATGCAACAAAATATGGTCAACACCCAAACCCAATTCTCGACCCAATGCGGGCCGGTTCGTCCCGAATGACAAGGGACATTAACATAAACCTTTATAATACTTTACGTGAAGACGCTACAAAGCGTCAACGATCATCGGCCCCGACAAGCGAGTTGGGACAATATATGGCTACAAACTTTTTAATAACTTTAAGTCCCGATGAGTTTGCAAACTTTGACATTTTGGCTTGGTGGAAAGAAAGGGAAATCCAATTTCCAATTTTAGCCGCTATGGCTCGTGACTTATTAGCGGTCCAAGCTTCGACGGTAGCTTCCGAATCGGCCTTTTCTCATAGTGGTCGAATTATATCGGATAAAAGGACAAAACTTAGCCCCGAATCCGTGGAAGTATGTGTATGTTTGAAAGATTATATGGACGGAGTAGATAGGGTACAACATCAAATATCGTTGGAAGGTTCGATTGAAGAAGTTGAAGAAACTATAGCACAAGAAGAAGATGACATGGGGATATCACCTCCGGCTACCGAATTAGATGACGGTGAATTTGAACCATTTGATGTTGAAGAGTTAGATGTAGAAGAATTTTTGGATGATTTAATTTCTTGAGTATACACGGGTGATGGCAATGCCGAAGCTCGATATATTTGAGTATACTAATATGTTTTTGGGTGATGGCCATGCCGAAGCTCGAAATGTATTAGTATTTATTTATTTTTAGTTCTATAATTGTATTGTTTAAATAAAAGTTATGATTGTATTCGAAATGTATTAGTATTTTATAGTTTTAGTTGTATGATTGTATTGTTTAAATAAAAGTTATGATTGTATTCGAAATGTATTAAATGTTTTAAATTCCGAAAAAAAACCGAACCGGTAAAATACCGATAAAAAACGGATCCGAACATTTAAAACCAAAAAAACCGAACCGGTAAAAAACCGATAAAAAAGCGATTCCGAACATTTGAAACCGAAAAAACGCGATTCCGAACATTTAAAACAGAAAAAAACCGATTCCGGAAAAACCGAAAAAACCGAAACTGATTTTTGGCAAAACCGGTTTTTTAAAAACCGGTTTTCCAAAAACCGAAAACCGGTAAAAACCGGTTTTTGTGCACCTCTAACGTCTAACCCAAACATTAAAGGTTGAAATAAAAGATTATCACAACTTTACTACGGACCAATTCGCATATGCATATTTATACGAATCATTCCTCTACGGGCCAAATATATTTGGAATGCTATCCATACATGGGCTACAATTTTATTTGGCCCAACAAGTAAGCCACATATAGCTGAAGTGTCATTAAAAAAATCAATTACCACAACAAATACTTTTCTCACTCAATTACAGAAATAAACACTTTCAAAAAAGTTTATCAAAATCTACATTTTAGATGAGCAAACCATTTGAGCCAGCAAACCATTTGCTCTTCAATTCATTTCACCCATATATCATCGTTACAAGACAAAGAACATGGAGAGCAAATACTTTGCTCTCCCTCCCAATTGCTTTCCATCTCGCTACAAAGCAAAGAACTACATATAGAAGATGTTCAGGACTATGAACTACATATAGAGACTATCTTGATGGATTTCTTGATAGTTGTTGTCATGTTTTGACATTAAAAGGGGTGAAGTGGATGTGTGTTTTTCAAGTGATTGTTGTTACATTTAAGAATAAGCTTGAAATAGATGGTTGCAACTAAATACTCCGTAGATCGTTAGCCTATACCAAAACATATATGTCTTACATAACATTCTTTTAAGAATATAAGAAGTTTAAACATGTAAAAAAGATAAGAGTGAATTGCAAAAATCATCCCCGTGATTTGGTCAAATTGCATGTTCTGTCCTTACTTTTTTAAAAGTGCAGGCACCGTCTTTGTTGAAAACCAATGAGTTAATTTTCATCCTTAGCATAAACAAAATGACTAAAATGCCCATCTCTCAATTTTATTAAATAGAAAGAAGAGGGTAATTTATTAGCTCTTCTTTTAGGCCTCTTTAGTTAGACCGATGTATCAAAGCTCTTTCTTAATTCAGATAATTACTAAATTAAATGACTATATTTTAGGAAATTAGAATCAATCTTCTACAAATCCTCCCTAGATTCAAATTCCCTCAACTTCAGCTTGCCGTCTTCACTTCAAATGATAATCCACATGATCTAATACACTTGTATCGTCGCTTTCACAACTGGGACAAACCGCTTGATCACAACCATAAAGACTTTCGACACAAGACACCAAACCAATTGCTCCACCGAGCCACTATCATCGTTGAACCACACAACATCCACATCGGAAACTACGCCAACCGTGTCCCTTTCACAACCTATTCACCGTCTTCAGTCTAGATCATCTTCATCATTGTAAACATTGCAACTTGCCTCGAAAGAAATTCACCAACACAACCATCTGGCAGAATATTCGACGAGCAATATCTCTCATATAGTAGTTCAAATGAATGATCTCTCCGATAAGATTGTAGATCTATGTGTCTAGAACCGATCCCCAAATATCACCAAGACCAACGGTTAACGAACCCGCACTTTCAATTCTACCACCGCTGAATAGAATATGATGAACCAAGCACAATCTCTTCGTCCTTCTCGAATCGGCCTCCTCCGAGTTGTATGATTACTTCTCCTCGAACATCGACTCTGATGCCACTTGTTGGCATCTTACACCACGACAATGGATCACACAACGATAGCCAAAAAATAAATTAAATGAAAAACAGTATACACACTTTTTACGTGAAAAAACTTTCAAAAGAGAGCAAAAACCACATGACATGTAGACTACCACACAAGACGGATGAAGACTCTCATAAGGGCTTTCCTTTTTTTCTCCTCCTCCTTAGAAAACTCTAGCTAATGAATCCTATATGTATAAGAAAAAGCAATAGCTTACTAGCTATCCTAACGTTGTTCCCAAAATTAACTTATTTCTAAATTACTTTTATTAAAGAGATAATTCCATATTTACCCAATTTAAACATGAAAATATCATATATACCTAAAATTCAACTTTTGAATGCATGATGTACAATGCATTTAAAGCATGTTTTAGATAAATATGACATTATCATGTTTAAATTGGTAAATATAGAATTGCCCCTTTATTAAAAGGCGACCACACATGTATTCTTAATTTAGATAATATATTTAATTAAGTTTATTTTAGAAAATTAGAATCAATTTTCTAGAGAGTCAAAAATCATTCGTGTGAGATCCGTACGAAATAATAAATATCTAAAAAACAATACAATGCATCCTAGCCTTGCATCTGCATTCATTAAACGGCGCACATGATACCAAAAAAATAACAAAAGCAGGGGCAAAAATGTCATTCCAGATTGTTTAATATAAAAACTCATTTTCACCTTTTTTTTAAAAAAAAAAAAACAACATATCTTGCAAACGATAAATCTTCAAGCTACAAAAATACATATTAGCGACGAGAATTAAATTATATTTCTATCGATATGCACTTTAATAAACTTTCGACGAAATGTATTTTTCAAAATTTTCGCCCAGAAAATTCACATGTGACTTGTAAAATCACACGTGGTTTGTTATTTTAAGAATCATGTGTGATTTTATAAATCACAAAATCATATGTGATTTTAGCCGGCTAGCAATGTCAAGTCGGAAACACAACTTACAAAAAAAATCACATGTGATTTCACAAGTTACATGAGATCATTAAAGTAATAAATCACATGTGATCTTTAATATCAAATCAACCTATCTCTTCTTTTTATAAAACAAATTCGTAAATCACGTAGGATTTTGTGTTTTTTTTTGTTCCCTTTATGAAAAAATGTAAATCACGTATGATTTACTCTTTGCTTCTATAAACTGAAACACATGTGATTCTGTTTTAATCTAAAAGTGAGTAAATCACACGTGATTTTGTTTTTTGTTGTGAATCGTGTGTAAATCACATGTGATTCAGTTTTTTAAAAAATTAGGTAAAATCACATGTGATTTGCAATAAATCACATGTGATGAGGTAAAATCACATGTGATTTGCGGTAAATCACTTATACACTAACCACACCCTATGACTCTTAAACAAACTTTGTTACGTTAAAAAAACAAAGCATAAACATAACATTAGTGTCCTGACTTAAAAATCTAAACTCAAAAGGATCTATTTAGCCAAAACAATTAAAAAAAAAAAAATCTAATTCAATTCGACCCTTAAATAAATACAAACTGTCAAAACAAACTCATCTACCCCACCCCGGGTCTCACCCATAGCGCGTGTCACCCACTCTCCCACCACTTAATTAAAAAAATAAAAAATAAAAAAATAAAAAATATCCATCTTTGTGTGTGTGACTAATAATGGAATTAGGAGGTCAAACTAGGAGGATACTGAAGTAGGAGGAGGAGGAGCAAAACAAGTATGGAGAACAATGATGACGTGGCTATCTTTCTTATTTCAGGTCATTAGAGCTAATCCTTGTTTGATTAATTATTCTTCATCGAAAGATTTTGAACCGTTGTCTGTTGTTGAGTTGTCGGAATCTGCTTCTCCTCCGCCATCTGCCATCCGCCGTACATATTCCGACGACCTGTGATATTGACCCGTCTCAAAAGCTCAATGTATAATGATGCTGCTTCCTTCCTCGCTCCTCCGCCGGAACAATCTCAACAGTCGCCAAAAATCTTTGTTGCTGAGAGTAAATGAGAGAATGTATGTAAAATGAAAAATTGAAATTAAATGAGTAATTGAAGACGGTGTACTCGACCTTTTACTGATGTGTTTAGTTTTGAGTGATATTATAAAAATGCCCTTTAATAATTAATTATATTAAAATGAAGATTAATTTATACTTCTTAAATTTAAAATAAATGAACCTGTTAGGATTTCTTGATTTGATCTTATTTCATCTTTAAATAATTATGGTTCTTCAATGAACTTTTGTCTTCCTATCATATCAAACTCTTGATCGAGGGACATATACTAATTTCTTTTGTTACATATACCAAATCATTTATTTTGCGCATATAATACTGTTAATTTAACTTTCATGATATTTTGGTTTGGTTTTGTTTTCATTTTACTAGTCCTTGCCTTATAAATTCTTCGGCCTTTTTTCCGTTTTTTGCATTATCAAGTCGGTTCGATGTCATATGCGGTGCAAAACTATTATCAACAAATGGACAGTGTCGTCATCATTCAATGACTCAAAGTATTTGTATATGATGTTCGGTGGATGATTACGCGATCTCGCCAATTGTATATCAAAATACGGATTTGATCGGGTAGGTGTGCCATTATAGAAGATGTTCAGGACTATGAACTACATATAGAGACTATCTTGATGGACTTCTCGATAGTTGTTGTCATATTTTTGACATACAAAGGGGTGAAGTGGATGTGCGTTTTTCGAGTAACTATTGTTACATTTAGGAGTAATCTTGAAATAGATGGTTGCTAACTTGCAACTAAATACTAGTAGATCATTAGCCTATACCAAAACATTCTTCCTACGTCTTAAAATTATGATCCTCAAATAAGAAACATGTAATTTAAAAAAACTAGGACCACTACACTCTTTTTGGATAAGAGGGATTCACCCTTTTATCATCTTAATCGATCAAATATCATCTTAACCCACTAAACTTCTTTTTTGAAGTTGACAAAAAAAAAATATATATTTTTATTTTGAGACATCCTAAAATAAAAATGAATACTATAATTTCCGAACGAAAAGAGTAATCTCTTTTATATAACATTCTTTTAATTTTTGAGAGAATATAAAAAGTTGGGTAAACTACACCATTCGTCCTTGTGGTATACATTGACCGACAAGTATCGTTCTTTGACAAAAAAAAAATGCATCGTTAAGCCTTAAGTGCGAAACGTTACTCAGCGTTGGTCCCTCACCCTAACTGGCGTGAGTAACGGGCGTTAAGCCTATTTAAGTCGAGGGTATTTTTGTCTTTTCCCACCCACACCACTTTTCCCACCCACAAGATCTTTCCCGCTTCTTTTATTTCTCATTTCCCACCTTATATAACCATCTCATCCCACCTAAACTTTTTTATTTTTCTTTCTTTCTTCCATTAACACCTCTATTCACAATAATTGAAGGTAAGAAATGGTGAATTGTCATTGTGGAAGACGAGCAGTGGTGAGAACATCATGGACCAACATCAACCCAGGACAAAGGTTTTTTGGTTGCCCAGATATGGTGCGCATCATGTTATT
Organism: Chrysanthemum seticuspe; assembly: GCA_019973895.1. Lineage (NCBI taxonomy): Eukaryota > Viridiplantae > Streptophyta > Magnoliopsida > Asterales > Asteraceae > Chrysanthemum > Chrysanthemum seticuspe. Next base: position 292,789,586 of record BPTQ01000006.1, read on the forward strand.
TAGTGAGTAAGAACATGGTTTTGATTGCTTTTATGATGTTATTAACTATTATTGTTTAATCTTTTTAACAGGGATCATATTGTCCTTTCCTTGATTGGGTGGATCCCCCAATGTGTGCTCGATCTGTAACATAATACCCGGACTATTGAGATCACTGAACAACCATCGAGGACAAATCCAAGAGTTGCAGGAACAAAGAGCAAGGATGAAGAAGTGTCTTTATGTTTCTTTGGCTCTTTTGTTGATGTCTGTTGTGTACAATCTCTTGACTTAAATAAGGTTTTAAGTTAGGTTCTTTAATGGGTGTCTAGTGTAAGTTAAGGTTATTTTGTGGTGTTTAAGTTCTTTTGTGGTGTTTAGGTGTTTAGTGGATGCTTTGTGGTTTCTATGAATGAATCAAATGAAGTTGTTGGTATTCTTTTTGTGTTGAATGTATTGAACCAAACCATATGATGAATGTTACCCATTAGCAAATAATGATAGTCAATCAATTAAAAGTCAAAGACTTGTGTTCTTTTAGTCACTGAATTACAAAAAAGTGACTCATTACCAGAAAGTGGAATAGACCCATTACTTGTTAAGTCAAATAGAACCATGACAAGAAAGTGAAATTACATATTCTTGAAAACACAGATTCTTGACACATTACCAACTAGTAAAAGAATTCAACTGCATATTTAAGTGCAATAGAACCATTACCATTACCAGATACAAGCTAAATACAAAAGAAGTCAAATAGAACCATTACCATTACCAGATACAAGTCTAATAGAACCATTACCAATTACAAGCCATGATCATACAAAATAGCCCAACTGCATCTAATTTTTGCAGACCAAATATCAACCAAGTCATAATCCTACTGAGACCATGTCCAAATACTGATAAGTAGTCATAATCCAAACACAAGAAACTGAAATAATACATAAACAGAAATATCAACCAAGAACAACAACTTTCTTCCTTGGTGGACCTTTCTTCTTCTTTCCATCATCAACTGCAACTCCTTTACCTTTATCAGCATCACCAGGTCTTCTTGCAGAGTTGTCATATTCCCCATAAGCACTTCTAGTTTTCCTCTTCTTACCACCTCCCTTTGACTTTGATTTTCTTGGTCCAGTGCAACTCCTTGAGTTGTGACCTCTGGTTCCAAACTTGTCACATGTCACAATCTTGAGTTTCCTTGTCAGCTTGCCATCCTTGGACATATTCACCACATCAACCTCTGCCCTAGACTTCCTCCTTTCCTTTCTTGGTCTTCCAACCTGTGGTTGATGTTTTGGTGGTAGCAGAGTTGTTGGTACATTACACTTAGGCCAATGAACTGGACCTCTGATTGGTTTGATCATGTATGAGTAAACCTTCTTCCATGTATCCAGCCTTTAACATGGAAATGCATTAATAATTCTACTGAATTCAGGCAATGTAAATGAAGTAATTGTACAATCAAAAAAAGTTATTACATACCTATAACATGGATGTACCCATTCCTCTGGTAATCCTACTGATTGATTGTTAAGTGCCATATTCCAGTTTGTTGCTATGGCATGTTTACAAGGTATCCCAGTTAACTCCCACTTTCTACAGGTACATGTCCTCTGCTACACATTCACCACACACTGATCATTCCATGGACCACTTACCTCATAATAAATACCTCATCCCAAGTAACTGTATACTTATTTGCTTCATCACAGTTCAACTTCAAAATCTTTGTAGCAGTAGGTGTGAGTGGACCATCACATCTTTCAATCAATTTATTCACATTAACTATTCTTTTCATTAGATATGACCTTGCAAACTCCAATGTTGAAATGATTGCCTTATCTCTACCACCAACAAGCTTTCCATTAAAAACTTCACACATATTGTTCACCAATACATCTGTCTTAGCTCTCCTTATTAAAAATTCAAATTTTGGTTAAAGACTGTAAATGTTATTTGGACTTATTCAAACAATCACCTAAATGCAGACTTGAAGTTAGTGCAAACAATCACCTAAATGCAAACAATTACCTAAATGCATACTTGAACCTGTTTGCAGACTTGAAGTTAGTGCAAATTCTTTCAAGTTCTTTAGCAAACAACACCTAAATGCAAACAACTATCTAAATGCATACCATTTTCCTATTTGCAGACTTGAAGTTAGTGCAAAGAATCACCTAAATGCAGACTTGAACTAAATAAGTTAGTGCAGTGCTGAGGCTATACCTGAGAAATGGCTTTTTGCCCAGTGCTGAGGTGGAATCTTCAATAACCACTCATAAGCAGCCTTGCTAAATGCTTTGAACTCATCCATTGCAAGCTGAAACTCTGGCAATGTTGTTTTTGTGGCACATTTCCATAACAGGTCTTTGTAAGCTGCACCACTCCATTGCAGCTTCATATTTTCATGAATGTGCTTGACACAAAATCTGTGCTCAGCACAAGGAAACAACTTTGCAAGTGCAGGAATAATACCCTACCACAAATAATCAGACATATGTTACAAACAGATAATTTACATCACATAAAAAGCATTAAATGTGAAAAGAGAATCATACCTTCTGTCTGTCACTAATAAATGTGAAATTGGAATTTCTATAAAGGTCCAAGTCATCTCCCAATTGTGTAAGAAATCATGTCCAAGAATCTGTGTTTTCAGTCTCCACAATCCCATATGCCAAAGGGTAGATCCCATTATTTGAGTCAACACTTACAGCAGTAAGTAATTAACCAGGGAATGGACCCTTCATGAATGTCCCATCTAGTCCAAGTATTTCTCTCAATCCAGCCTTGAATCCTTCTTTCAAAGGCCCTAAGCACACATATATTCTTTTAAAAACCCTTGTTGGACATGTATGATCTGCCTCAGCTTGAACCTGAATCTTCACAGTTGTGTTTGGATTGGCTTCCATAAACTCTAATGCATAACTTCTGAGCATCTTATATTGATGAGTATAATCACCTCTAACTTTCTTTTCAGCCTCTGACTTTGCTCTGAATGCTTTGCTTTCTGAAACGGCTAACTCATGCTTCCTTTGTAATTGCTCTTGCACAGCTCTGACATGTATTTTAGGGTTTGATTGGAGTTGTTCAACAAGTTCTTTAGCAAACCATTTTGATGTTGCATACAAATTACTTTTGGATTGTAAGCACTTACGAATAGATCTATGAGTTTTGACCTGCCATGTATCACTGTTTTTAATTTTGGATACTAGCAACACCAAGGGACATTTATTGTCATCATCCTCTTTCCTACTTTTAGGTTTTCCACCATTTATTATTATCTCTTTTGTCTTTTTTGATGGACTAGTGTATTGAACCCCAACAGCCTCACAAACCTTTCCCTTGGTCCACTTGACTTTTGACCCACATGCATTAACTGACTCAGACCCATTATCAGGCCCATTATCAAGCCCATTACCAGACCCAATAGCTTCACATGTGGGTAAAGTTGGTATAATACCCCTGCACACAACCCTCACTCTTTCCTTATCATTTTTTTCCATCCTAATTTCCCTCCTTGTTTTAATTGAATGCTCCTTAACTAGGTCTTTTACTTGTTCCCTGTTTCCAAAGTTCTTTCCCACATAAAAGTATGTCTTGTACACCTGGGTAGAAGCATGTGCCTGTTTCCTAATCTGTTTCAACTTCCTTTTTCTCAACCTATCAAGTTCATTTTCCTCATCTGAAGCACTCTCAAAATAATCATTATCCATAACTTCTATATCCTCCTGTGCTTCTTCATTATCAGATATTTCATCTCTATTCCTACATCCCATGAACTCAACAGTTTCATCAATGTTGCAACGAAAGTCTTCCATGTCAACATCAACCTCTGAAACATAGTTTTCTTCATCCAAAATGTAATCACTATCCTGGCTATCATCATCACTAGAATCTGAGTCCTTATTCCCTTCACTATCCTCACTAGAAACACTGGTTTCATTCCCTACATCACTATGATCCCCATTATCCCCATCATCCATATTATCAACATCTAAAGCAACATTTTCCATAGTATTTAGATCTAAATCAACATTTTCAGGTCCATGTTTTAATATATCATCTAAATCAGCAAAAGGATCAAAGTTTAGGTCTTGTGGAGCTTCATAAGGGTCATAAGAAAAATAAAAATCATTCACAAACTGACTATCTCCCTGACTAGGTACAACCTTAGCAGCACTACTTTGTGTACCTACATCTTTAGTGACACTACTACCTTGACCTACATCTTTAGTGACACCACTACCTTGACCTACATTGACACTACTTTGTATACCTACATTGCCTGCATTCTCATCTCTAATGCTATTCCTAACAACTGGTGTAATACCTGCTTTGGACAAACTTGGTTTATCTAACTCTTCTATCAAAACCCCTTTGTTTTTCAGTGTTGAAGTAAAATAAAGGTCAAGATTTGTTCTTTCATGCTCAACATATATTTCAATGAATTTGTGACCTTCTTCAACATATTTTGACAAAAAAAGAACATCTTGGTCACTGGATAAAGGTTGTAGGTCACTATCTAAATCACCACCAGGTTTTAGAAAATGATAAAACATTACTTTATGGCCATCATTACCTAAGTCTTCTACAATGGCATCCATCTCATGCACAGAAAACTCATCAGAGTCTAACTCATCTACAATCTTTGAAAAGCCATTCATGTACCTCCTACCAGGTGCTACAGTGAAAGAGCCTCCATAATGCACCCTTATTGAAAACGCAATACGTACGTCAGCTGAAAAAAAATTATGATTAGGGTTTATTCAATTTTGGATCAAATTAACCATTATTCATCAAACAAAAACAGAGTATCAGTTAGAAGACTTTGGATAAACAAAAAATTGCAAAAAATTAGAAAACTTACCATAAGCTACATTTGGATCAAAGTCAACATGTGATTCTCGTATTACATACCCCAACAGTACCACCATTTATGTGTTTTTCAAGCTTGCAGGATTATGGAGATGGTTTATGATTCGATTGAGGAGTGTTGGTGTGTGTTTTTAAGTTTCTGGGGGTTTGTGAATGAAATGAAAGGGTACATGAAGGAATTAATTGAGGGTGTAGGCGGGAAAAGACAAAAATACCCTCGACTTAAATAGGCTTAACGCCCGTTACTCACGCCAGTTAGGGTGAGGGACCAACGCTGAGTAACGTTTCGCACTTAAGGACTAACGGTGCATTTTTTTTGGTTCAAAGGACGATCCTTGTCGGTCAACGTATACCACAAGGACGAATGGTTTAGTTTACTCTAAAAAGTTTAAACATGTAAAAAAAGATAAGACTGAATCGCAAAAATCATCCCCGTGATTTGGTCAAATTGCATGTTCTATCCTTACCTTTTAAAAAGGAGGTGATTTGCACACTCCTATAAATGATTGGGATACTCACATTTTAGTGGTTAGACATTTATATCCTCACATTATTTTTAATTATGTTTATTCTGTAAGGGTATAAATGTCTAAACACTCAAAATTTGAGTGTCTTAATCATTTTTGAGAGTGTACAAATCACCTCCCTTTTTAAAGTGCATGCACCGTCTTTATTGAAAACTTACAAGCGCAATTTTTGTCCATAACCTAAACAAAATGACCAAAACGATCATCCTTTTCTTTTATTAATTAGAAAGAAGACAAAAGTAATGTAGTCATTTCACTATGGTCAAGGATGAAAATTACACTTGTAAGTTCTTCTCAAAGACAGTGCCTGCACTTTCGAAAAGATATGAACAAAACATACACTTTGACCAAACCACAAGGACAACTTTTGCAATTTACTCAAAAGATAAAGTACATTTATGTACCAAAGTTTTACTTTCTTTTTTGGGCATTGATTCTTTCCAACCCAGATCATTTATGATCCAAAACTACAGTATTGTCCTGTTAACATTTATTATCTTGATCTGGCATTACATCATTAACCTATTTTTCATAAAAGTTAATTTAATATAGATCATGGATCCAAAAGTTAGGATGATTAACTAAAGTACATAAGTATCTTATTAGAATTATGGTAATACAAGTTCAATAGTCTTCTAGTGGCCATGTCATATGTTATAAAAAGTTATCACATACCACAAGTCTGCAAATTGTAAAAGAATATATATATTTAAAAGTGACTTTAAATGAGCAATATTCTATCATCTATCTGTTATATGTGCGTGTACATTTCTCTTTATAACGTTTTTAAGGTGAATAATAGTTTCTTTTCATGTAAGCACACCATATTATAGTATGGTCTATCATCTAAATTAATAATACTTGAACACAGATATCATTTTATTCTTGAAAGTAATGGCACCAATGCACAATTGGCAAAAGTTCAATATAGAACCAAAATTTACCATAGATCCAATCAACCAATAATAGCCATTCATTTTTTTATTATGATAAATTTTCACCCTTTTTTAAAAAATTAAATATCTCGCAAACCGTTAATCGTTACGCGATAAAAATTATACCATCGTGACGAGAATTAAATTATCTTTCTATAGATATGCACTACTATATATTTTTAACAATTTTTTTTTTTTTCAAAATTTCGGTCAACAAAAATCATATATGATTTGTGAAAATCATATATGATTCGATTTTTACGAATCACATATGATTTTTGAGAATCATATATGATTGTAAAAATCATATATGATTCGTAAAAATCGAATCATACATGATTTTTTAAAATCATATATGATTCGTAAAAATCATATATGATTTTTTCGGACGGAATTTTTGAAAAAAAATGTTTGTCGAAAATATGTAAAAGTGCATATCTATAGAAAGATAATTTAATTCTCGTCACGATGGTGTATTTTTTATATTTTGAAGATTTACCGTTTGTAAGATATGTTGTTTTAAAAAAAAGGTGGAAAATGATTTTGTATTAATTTAGATAAAAAATAGAGGGTTATGATTGGTTCATTTGTTCTATGACAAATATGAGTTCTATATTGATCTCAACTCATGCACAATTAGATGCCAAACAAGCTATTTTGGCTCACACAGAAAGAATATATGATTAAAATACATTAACATAAACTTAACAAGTGAACTATTAATAAATTCAAAGAAAAAAAAAAGACTTGTTTGACTTCAGTGTGAAAGAATGAAATTTTATGGTCTCCTAACGTTTCCGATTAAAATATTTAAAGCGTATTTCATCAGGAAAACAAAAAGAAAAAATAGTTAAGCGGCTTTGACTACAAGTCAAAGAACATAGTACAAAAAAAGTGAAAAAACTTTTCCGTAGTCATCAGTAAATTAAACTATTTAATTATTCAAAAAAGAAAAAAGAAAGTAATAAACGCTAGTCTAATGCATATGAGGAATTTAGGCACATAAGATTTTCTATGATTCTCCAATCATAAATAAAAGTGATCCCAAAACACGTCATTTTCCAAACCTCATGAAATACATACGATAGTTACTATCACTTGCCTTTTCCTTAGTAACTTTTAACACAAAAAGAAGAAAAAATAAAAAATACTATGTCATGATAACTTACGGATCCGAGGAACAGTAGGATGCCATATAAGTTCAAATGAATTAAGGTGGTAGTTGTTATTGAGAGATTTTTATCATTACATTATAAAGTGTAAAATAGTTATTTGCAGCGATTTTTATTTTATTTATTATATTAGTTTTTTTTTCTTTAATAATCTATAGACGATTTTTTATCATATTAAAACGACTTCCATCTTTTTTTTTTTAAAAAAAACTCCATCTTCTTTTCTCTATATATATCCATTACATTTTCAAAAAAAAAAAAAAAAAAAAAAAAAAAAAAAAAAAAACTCACACACACAACTTCTCTCAACTTCACAAAATGTGGTTGATAACCTAAATAAAGTAAGACGAACAGTCATTAGACGACTACGAAGGGAACTAGCTGCTGAGATAACATTGACAAATGAATTATTTACCGAGTTGGGACGTATTCTTGAGCAACTGCAAAGCCGTACTCCAAAAATAGAGAGGTTGCGTTCCATGCCATTGGACCAGCCTCTTTTTAGCTACATTCTACACACTCTCCTTATGAGCCAGAAGCATATATATGTGTTGCCACCAATTTGAGGATAATAAGAGAGGAAGTGTTGCGAAGCGTTGCTGAGAAACAAGAATTCATTGCAAATTACAAAGCAATATAAAAGCTCGAACCATGTTTAGCTGACGAAGTTATGTGTTTTAATTTTCATATCATAATTTGTATTTTATTTCAATAGCGTATTCTACTTTGCTGTTTTAATGAATAAAAGTTCGTATTCTACTTTGTATCTTTGTACTCGAAAATAAATTTTCATTCATTTAAATGAAAATAGATATTACAATACAAAATTTAAAAAGCAATACAAAAACACAATGCTCCTATTTATTTTTTAGATGCATCCAAACAAATTTAGATTCAATTGTTGTTCTAATTTTCTCGTCTTTCAAAACAAAGCATTTTTTTTGAACGACGATTTATAAAAACACTAGCAAGGAGCTAGATCAAACAAGAACAATATAAGGGTTCTTAAGCCAATCGTCCCACTTGAACGACGATTTACATCTAAATTTACACCAATAAAAAGAACTAGAAACTAAATTATCAAATATCAGCGCCTTTTTAGGGATCTTCTTATCGAATAGAAGCTTGTTACGAAAGTTCCACATATACCACCACAAACCATAGTATAAGCCCTCAAGAACGTCTTTGAGTTTGGATTGAATCCGAATAGAAACTAACCAAACTCGCCATTCCTCTTAATAATTCACATCTGAGTAGTCGATATTCCACCAAGAAGATATCTTACGCATAATGTGTCTCACTACAACGCATTGAAAGAAAATATGGTTTGTCGATTCCACACCAGCATTACAAATGGGACAAACAATCGAATCAATATCCATTCCACGACGAGAGATATTAAAACGCGTTGGGAGCGCGTTAGATTTAACTTTTCAAGCTATGATATTCACCTTGATTGGCACGGATTTAACCCACCTAGTCGGCAAACTAACATCCTGAAACCGATTCCCATCAATCTCTTTTCGAATTGAAGCAACCGAAAAGACCCCATCACTTTCTAATGTCCAAACGTAACGATCTTCGCACGGCACGAGAGTAGTCATCCGAGAAATCTCAGCCAAAGAGTTAAGTTGCATCTCTTCAATTCCACTTCTCGCTTTTCTTCGAAATGAGTTATCTAAACTTGAAGCATTCAATTTCGAACTAACAGTAGCATTCTTATCCAACCCGAGAGCGTACAAACATGGATATAGATCTTTGATGACACCGCCTTCATACCAATTGTCGACCAAGAACCGCGTATTCTCCCCATTCCCCAGTTTCAATCGGATGTAATCTGCAATGATAATACCCCGACCTTGTAACACCCTTACTTCGTGAACTATCGATGTCCAGCAGGTTCGAACACCACCAGTAACATCCTTGTTCAAATACCCATCCTCCCCATAAATAGCCTTAATCACTTTAGTCCATAAGGAACATATTTGAGAATAAAACCGCCAAACCCACTTGAGCATGAGACCTCTATTAAGGGCAAACAAACTTGATACCCCTAAACCCCCTTTATCCTTCGGGGTTAAGACCTTGTTCCACTTTACCCAAGCAGCTTTGTTACTCTTCGGATCCTGGACATTAAAGAACCGACTACGAATAGATTTAAGAATACTCGAGGGTACCTTAAAAATAGACATATGGAAGATAGGCATAGATCATAACACGGACTTAAGAAGAGTGAGTCTGCCTCCGATTGAAAGGAGTTTCATCTTCCATCTAGAAAGACGAGATAACACCTTATCCACCACTTCTTTCCAAGCTTGCTTCCTTGACATATTTCCCCCAACTTTCGTACCCAAATAAGTGAAAGGAGTCTTAAGGACAAGACACCCAAGTTTAGAAGCCACATTTTTAACCATCTCATCTTCAACGTTAACACCCATAATCTTACTTTTACACATGTTAATACGAAGACCAGAAGCCCGGAAAAAACAATCCAAAACTCGAACTAACGAATCGATATTGAGCTCACTCCATTGGCCAAGAAAGATTGCATCATCCGCATAAAACAAATGAGAAAAATTCACCATGGAATTAATTTTGATCCCCGAAAACAAACCCGCATCTACCACATGTTGAAAAGAAATATGCAAGCTCTCCATAATAAGAATGAATAGAAAAGGGGATAAAGGATCACCTTGCTTAAGACCTCTAAAAAATTGAAATTCCTCCATAGGACTACCGTTGACAAGAATGGACCCCCTGGATGATCTAAGACAACTTTGAATCCAAGTACTCCATCTTTCACAGAAACCAAATTTATTTAACACATCATCCACGAAATCCCATCGGACCGAATCAAAACAAAGCATTATGCATCTCGTAATCGAAACTAGATTCTTGTTTCAAATTAGCGTCGATCAAAGCATGTTTCTCTTGTGGAATGTCATTGCATTCAGCGTATGTTTTTCTCAGATTATCTTTAGCTATGCTTGTATTATCAAATTCTACGGCTAAGTTCATAAGGGCTTGCTGACGAACTTTATCCTCGACGATTTGTTTCTGAACCATAGCTTTGATTTCGTCAATATTGTGTGGAAGTAAATAAGTCATTTAAAAAAGTTGGTGAAAGTGTATATAAATTGTGTATAAAATGATAAAATAAATGGGGTATTTATAAGGTAAAATAGTTTAAATTTTTAAAAGTTTTTTTATACAAGTACCAAACGGCACAATTTTTGAAACACATATACATGCTTTGACAATGGTCGAGTTCACGACCAAAATACTCTTCCGACCGAGCTCGACCGACACCTCCACACAAAATCCGATCGACTCAACCGACCGGCGAGCAAAGATCGATCGACCTTGGTGCGCCCAGCCTTAGATTCACATTATCATAAAAACTTTCTTTTATTTTTTTATTTAGTTTTTCACCTACTATTGCAACATCTTTTGGCTCTTTCATTAATTTTTATTCTATTTATTATCATTTAAAAAATAAATTAATGTTTGTCTTTTCTTGTGATGTGTGAAGTTTGATGCGGGACTCAACTCTCGTGATGAAAAAAAAAAGACTATTCCGTTAATGAGCGGTGTGAGTTTTTCTTGGTTCTTGCAAAGAAAGAGGGTTTCATTCTCTTTTTTCTCGCTCTACACCTCACACACTTATCATCAAAATGCAATTTTGAATATAAATTAGCGTGCTTTTTTTGTTTTTAAAACCAGTGTTTACTATCATTCAAACAAAATCTAAACACCTTCAATAATTAAACATGTTAATACAAATAAACCGTAAAAACGTTTATTAATATTTTGTGATCTCTTTGTGTTTTGTTGATAACAAGTATAATGTTATCTTAAGTACAATTATAAGGATACATGTTATTTTTGTAAAGCATTTACATATAGCCATTTAAATACAAAAATGTTGTAATTAATCACTTGTTGTAAAAGTTTATTAGGATGGGTAAAAACCACAGCCCACGGATCATATCCATAACCCATTGACCCATACCCATTTGACTAGATACAATGTATTCATTAGATACATTGAATCTAAAGGAATACCCATGGACCAACCCATAACCCATGACCCATAACCAAAAAACCCATGGGCAAAGAGGAGCGTCCCACGGATCCCCAGGTTTACACTAGACGGATCCCTTGTGGGAGGGATCCGTGGGATCCGGGGAACAGTGGCAGAAATTGCCTATAAATAGAGAGTCATTTCTTCATTCTAACTTACCCCTCTTCTTACTAATTGTAACCACCCGCATTTACAGGTTACTTTTCATTTTCGAGATTTTACTATTCACATTTACTATTCATTTTTCACTATTCATCAGTAAAATTTTTATTTCACATTCTCGTAAGATAAATTATTTTAGTAATGTCCTGAGAATTCGACAATCGTTAGATCATTTTCGCAAAGGTTATTAAGAAAAACATCGTTATAAAGTTTCATTTTGGACGGTCCATCGTTTAAACATCACGCGCATAACGAAAATCAACTCTGATAATTTTCCTAACATCAGATAAATTCTTAGATCACTCATGATTAATTTGAGAATTTTTAAGATTTATTTTTATGTTACCAAATAAGCCCTGCGCTGAAAAACTAAACTTACGTTTTAAACAATTCTACTTACATCCAGACTTAACGATTCCTGCACTGTGTTTCTCATATATTTTTAACACTTTTACATTTTTGGAAAAGTCAAACATATTTCCCTCCTCCTTTGACCGTAAAGGAATTAATCTTGTACGTTCTACATTTTTGCATAAATTGCGTAACTTATAAACTTAACAAATAACTGTTAAGTTATCCCGCGTATGAAGAAAACCACATTTTGACATCTCATATCACTTTTAAACTAATTTTAGTCTACTCTAAATAAATTCACGGTCGTTTCCCTGAAATTTCGTTCTTTTCCGATAAACTGCGAATTACGCGTTTTTGACCCGTGTTTCCAGCTTTAAGCAGCGTTTTTGCACCCAATGAGACTTATCACTCATTTTATATTTTTAGATGGAGTATAATGATGAGTCTCATCATTCCTGTAAGTTTTGTATTTTTACGATACCCGGTTTTACGTTTTATGGCTTAACGACTTACAGTTGGCATTTAACGGAACCAAAACTTACTCTAAACTCATGATATTATCAAAACTTATCATCTAAGCCATCTAGAAGTATTGTGTCCGACCTAAGGGGGGAGAGTCATCATATTGGTGGCTTAATCCTAACCATGGATCATTTTGATCATTACAAGTGTCCTAACCTAACCATGGTTAATATTTAACCCAATATATGGTTAACCAAACTTACCCTCCTATAAATAGGAAGTGAAATACATCATAAACTCCCTCACTTACTGATTTGGGTCGTTCATAACTTAAAACACTCACATCTTCTATCATTTGATCTATAAACTCCAATTTTATGCAAGGAAGTTCCAAAGATCAAGCTACTTCATCAAATCTCTAGCAAGGTTAAGTGATCTTCTTGAGTTTAAATCCACTCAAGTCACTTAGTACTTAATCACCAACTCTTCAAGTTTGCAAGGGTGCCAAGGTGTGGAAAGCTAGCTCAATCCAAAGTCTAAAGTGATCAATCAAAGTCCTATCCTTACTAAGTTACTCCTTTCTATTTGAAAGCCAAAAGTTGTAAGCAACTTATCACCACCATCATCTCATCTTTATTATTCATAATCTTAACTATTTCATGCTATATATATAGTTACTATGTTGATTCATGATGTACATATACTCAATCACTTGTTTTAATTCACATATTGTTATAAAAGTAACAAACTAGTAAACTAGTCATATTCTACACATGAGAGACCATTAAAAACAGTAACATAAGGACTTTATAACTTACATAATATGATAGACAAGATAAAAAGGTAAACATAGCAATTTGAATCACCCGAAATGGACAAACGAGTCAAAAGTTATGAGCAAAAGAAGTTAGCGAAACCTAAACGCCAAAACTACCATCTATAAACTATATACGTTTTCACATATTTAAGATCTTTCTATAAACATCATATGATAATTGACTACATCATGATCAACGTAGGAATATATATATATATATATATATATATATATATATATATATATATATATATATATATATATATATATATATATATATATATATATATATATATATATATATATATATATATATATATATATATAGGATGGTTTATGTTTTCTTAAACATTATTCCAAACTTAAGTCGCAACATTTCTTTTTTAGGTTGCACGTAGAAGTCTTCCGACTTATCCATCACATCCGTTAGTACTTAACATCATCAACTCTCGGTGAGTTCATAGCCCCACTTTCTATTACTTAACTGTTTTACAAACCCTTGGGGGAGATACATGCTTTATTTTAAACCGAACACATTGCATTCAAACTATATACTTATCTGATTGTTTTATTAGCACTAAGTTACCGCATTTGCCAAACTTAAGTCCCTTAATCATGAATCATTAATCACTAGTGAGAGTGGGCGCGAATATTGTGAATAGATCTATTGGGATTGACGAATCCCGTTTGTGTTGGCCCCGTTAAAGGCAAACAAACGCACTATATTTGAGTAACATTAATTTCACCTATTAGGGCACGTACCAACAATTTATCCAATTAAATTTGGAACACGTTAACGCCTTGATTGCATGATGCTTAGTCTAATAATAACTGTTTTGTTTTCAAACCATTGGTGTGAGTCTAATTAACTCACGCTACCAACATAATGTGTTCAACCATTTAACAAACTCTATGAATTTCACTCAACCTTTGTGTTGACAGTTTTAAGCATGCATTTCAGGTCCATAATGTCGGAAGCTGGCACGGAAGGTCAAGATCAAGAAGGCTATATAAATAAATAATTTATCATTCACAAAACATCAAAAACTTTATATTGATGTGTTTTGTAATCAATGGAACCAACTGGGACCTATTTTGTAAACTCTGATATATTTGAATGATAAAGCCTTTTTAAAACGACTCCTTTAGAGATCGTTTTCTATTATTATGACTGTTGTGCCATCAAGTAATACCCAGTTTGAATTCCGCTGCATATCACAAAATTGGGGGTGTTACAGATTGGTACCAGAGCCATAGTTATAGAGAAACGAGTCTAAATTAAGACTTAAACTATAACTGCTTTTACAAACAAAAACATTTTATAGCCTTCCGTTCTCCGTGCCTTCCATCCTCCAGACGATTATGGACTTTCAAGACATGTTATAATAACATGAACATATTAGTATATTGATATATACACTTGAATTATTTAAAGCATTCCCCTAAATATTATAACTATTTTAACATCATAATACTTATTGTAGATATCATGTCTTCTTCCGCCTACCCCATTATTATCCCGTCAGACTCAGATATTGAGGACACTTTTTCATCTACCAATGCGCATATATCACTAATCCTACCGACCTATACCCCGACATCTTCGAACTACTCTTCATCATCAGACGATAATTTCTATCTTATTGAAGCATTAACCTCGTCTCAAGAAACTATTACTTTTCCATCACCACCACCACCATTTCCCTTTTCCATCCCTACATGTGATGAGTTGGATCACTCATTGTGGATAGTACCACGACCATCATTGATTCAACAAGAATGTCAGCATGGGCACTATAGCATCTCAGATCTAATCAACGCATTCCTTCATGACACACCAAACCAAGAAGTTGCCAATCAACTAGAGTTACTAGGATATTCTAAACCTATAATAGACTAGTGTGATAATACTAGTTATCTTTTGTACTTCTAAACTGATTAGACTCAGTTAGAAAAATCTATGTAATCCATGTAATAGCTAACAGTAGTAAAGCGTTGTAATTTCTAAACTGAAAGTTTCAGTTAGTAAATTTTGAAGAAGCTTGTAATAGGTTTCGATTTTGTAAATCAATCAACGTTATATGAATAAAGACTCTTGTTTTATGCTATCATGTGTTATGGTTTAAACCTCCAACGTTATTATTCTATCATTCCAGTCAAAAATCGTGCTTATTTTACCAACCCTCTATTTACGAAATATCTTTTATATGATAGAAACATGACGTCTATAAGACAAAACTACAACTCAAAAGCCATTGAACAACTTTTTCGCCACAGAACATACAAATTTCCCTACTAATACATAAAATACAAATTCCTAAATCAACCATTCAGTATCAACCTCATGCCCAATGAACTCGAAAGTTTCGATGTTATAATTAGTATGGTATGGTTATCTCAACACAAATAAGAGAATTATTTGTAGTGAGAAAAAGTTGTTCACACTCCTTGTAACAATGAAACTTTGGTCATCCGTGGTGATCAAAGTGGAACTCGCTTAAACATCATCTCATGTATGAAAACCATGAAGTACATTGAAAAAGGATGTTACGCATTTCTAACTCATGTTACCGAGAAGGAATCCCAAGAAAAACGACTTGAAGACGTTCCTATCGCTCGTGATTTCCTGAAGTTTTCCCTGAAGACTTACCCGGACTTCCACCATCACGCCAAGTAGAGTTTCACATTGATTTAGTGCCAGGAGCGGCGCCGGTGGCCCGCGCACCCTATAGACTGGCACCATCCGAGATGCAAGAACTAGCAAATCAACTAAAAGAACTTTCGGACAAGGGATTTATCCGACCTAGTTCCTCACCTTGGGGAGCTCCCATCTTGTTCGTGAAAAAGAAGGATGGATCGTTACGAATGTGTATCGACTATCGTGAGCTAAACAAATTAACCATAAAGAACCGATACCCTTTGTCGAGAATCGATGATCTATTCGATCAACTACAAGGTTCGACCTATTATTCAAAAATAGACCTTCGATCGGGTTACCATCAAGTTAAGGTCCGAGAAGAAGATATTCCAAAAACAGCCTTTAGAACTCGCTATGGTCATCATGAGTTCCAAGTAATGCCGTTTGGCTTGACGAATGCACCAGCAGTATTCATGGATCTCATGAATCGGGTGTGTAAGCCATACTTGGATAAGTTCGTGATAGTATTCATTGATGATATTCTCATATACTCCAAAACCGAAGAAGAACATAAAGATCATCTGAGAACGATTTTAGATTTGCTCAAGAAAGAGAAGTTGTACGCAAAATTCTCTAAATGTGAATTCTGGATTCAGTCAGTACAATTCCTTGGGCATGTTATCGATAGCACGGGTCTACATGTTGATCCCGCAAAAATTGAGGCTATCAAGGATTGGCCAACACCTACAACACCTACAGAAATTCTAGGTTTGGCCGGTTATTATCGAAGGTTTATTGAGGGTTTTTCCTCCATAGCCAAACCTTTGACTACGATAACTCAGAAAAACAAGAAGTACATCTGGAACGAAGATGAAGAAGAAGCTTTCCAAATCCTAAAACAAAAACTTTGTAGTGCCCCTATTCTAGCTTTGCCAGATGGGATCGAAGATTTTGTAGTCTATTGTGATGCTTCGCACCAAGGATTAGGAGCCGTACTCATGCAACGAGAAAAGATCATGGCTTATGCTTCACGACAGCTCAAGAAACATGAAGAAAACTACAATACTCATGACTTGGAGTTAGGAGCAGTAGTCTTTGCACTTAAGATCTGGAGACACTATCTATATGGTACTAGATGTACTGTGTTTACCGACCACAAAAGTCTCCAACACATTCTCGATCAAAAGGAATTAAACATGATGCAACGACGATGGTTAGAATTGCTGAGTGATTATGATTGCGACATTCGTTATCATCCGGGAAAAGCCAACGTAGTAACAGATGCCCTGAGCCGGAAGGAAAGGGTTAAACCTCGACGAGTTCGAGCTTTAGTCCTAACCATCAATTCAAATTTCCCTGCTCAAATACTCAATGCTCAAGCCGAAGCGGTGAAACAACAAGACATTGAGAAGGAGAAATTGGACGGCATGATACAGAAGAAATTTGAAACCCGTTCTGACGGAACTTTATGCTTCCAAGGACGAAGTTGGTTACCACTTTATGGTGGTCTACGAGATTTAATCATGCTTGAGTCCCACAAATCCAAATATTCCGTACATCCAGGATCTGATAAGATGTATCATGATCTAAAACTACTCTATTGGTGGCCAAACATGAAAGCCGACATTGCCACCTACGTCAGTAAATGCCTTACTTGTTCCAAAGTGAAGGCTGAACACCAAAAACCCTCCGGTCTCTTACAACAACCCGAGATTCCGATATGGAAATGGGAACGAATCACAATGGATTTTATCACTAAACTCCCAAAGACATCCAACGGTTATGACTCCATCTGGGTCATAGTGGATCGTCTCACAAAGTCCGCACACTTTATACCAATCAAAGAGACTTACAAGATTGATCAGTTGACTCGACTATACGTCAAGGAAATAGTCTCAAAACATGGTGCACCGATCTCTATCATATCTGACCGAGATGGTAGATTTACCTCAAACTTCTGGCAGTCACTCGAAGACGCCTTCGGAACAAACCTAGACATGAGTACAGCGTATCACCCTCAAACCGATGGTCAGAGTGAACGAACCATTCAAACGCTGGAAGACATGCTTCGAGCTTGTATAATCGACTTTGGAAAATGATGGGATAACCATTTACCATTGGTCGAATTCTCCTACAATAACAGTTATCACGCGAGTATCAAGGCAGCACCCTTTGAAGCACTTTACGGTCAAAAGTGCCAATCTCCTGTCTGCTGGGCCGAAGTGGGAGATGTTCAACTCACTGGTCCAGAACTCATTCGTGAAACAACAAAGAAAATTATACAAGTCAAAAATCAGTTACAAAAAGCAAGAGATAGACAAAAGAGTTATGCCGATGTACGACGCAAACCCTTAGAATTCCAAGTTGGAGACAAAGTTATGCTAAAAGTCTCACCTTGGAAAGGTGTCATACGATTCGGTAAACCTGGAAAACTAAACCCAAGATGCATAGGACCATTCAAAATCCTAGCTAGGGTTGGTCTAGTGGCGTACAAACTTGAGCTCCTATCGGAACTCAGTAATGTACATCCCACTTTTCATGTATCCAACCTAAAGAAGTGTTTATCCGATGAATCGTTAGTTATTCCACTCGACGAGCTCAAACTCAGCAATGATCTACACTTCATTGAACAACCTGTGGAGATCATGGACCGAGAGGTCAAACAACTAAAACAGAGTCGAATACCAATTGTCAAAGTTCGCTGGAACTCCCAACGTGGCCCAGAATTTACATGGGAACGAGAAGACCAAATGCGTCGAAACTACCCTCACCTTTTTGAAGGAGCATCAACATCAAGTAACAAATAAATCACGAGGACGTGATTTCTCCAACGGGGGGAGACTGTAACCACCCGCATTTACAGGTTACTTTTCATTTTTGAGATTTTACTATTCACATTTACTATTCATTTTTCACTATTCATCCGTGAAATTTTTATTTCACATTCTCGTAAGATAAATTATTTTAGTAATGTCCTGAGAATTCGACAATCGTTAGATCATTTTCGCAAAGGTTATTAAGAAAAACATCGTTATAAAGTTTCATTTTGGACGGTCCATCGTTTAAACATCACGCGCATAACGAAAATCAACTCTGATAATTTTCCTAACATCAGATAAATTCTTAGATCACTCATGATTAATTTGAGAATTTTTAAGATTTATTTTTATGTTACCAAATAAGCCCTGCGCAGAAAAACTAAACTTACGTTTTAAACAATTCTACTTACATCCAGACTTAACGATTCCTGCACTGTGTTTCTAATATGTTTTTGACACTTTTACATTTTTGGAAAAGTCAAACATATTTCCCTCCTCCTTTGACCGTAAAGCAATTAATCTTGTACGTTATACATTTTTGCATAAATCGCGTAACTTTTAAACTTAACAAATAACTGTTAAGTTATCCCGCGTATGAAGAAAACCACATTTTGACATCTCATATCACTTTTAAACTAATTTTTGTCTACTCTAAATAAATTCATGGTCGTTTCCCTGAAATTTCGTTCTTTTCCGATAAACTGCGAATTACGCGTTTTTGACCCGTGTTTCCAGCTTTAAGCAGCGTTTTTGCACCCAATGAGACTTATCACTCATTTTATATTTTTATATGGAGTATAATGATGAGTCTCATCATTCCTGTAAGTTTCGTATTTTTACGATACTCGGTTTTACGTTTTATGGCTTAACGACTTACGGTTGACATTTAACGGAACCAAAACTTACTCTAAACTCATGATATTATCAAAACTTATCATCTAAGCCATCTAGAAGTATTGTGTCCGACCTAAGGGGGGAGAGTCATCATATTGGTGGTTTAATCCTAACCATGGATCATTTTGATCATTACAAGTGTCTTAACCTAACCATGGTTAATATTTAACCCAATATATGGTTAACCAAACTGACCCTCCTATAAATAGGAAGTGAAATACATCATAAACTCCCTCACTTACTGATTTGGGTCATTCATAACTTAAAACACTCACATCTTCCATCATTTGATCTATAAACTCCAAGTTTATGCAAGGAAGTTCCAAAGATCAAGCTACTTCATCAAATCTCTAGCAAGGTTAAGTGATCTTCTTGAGTTTAAATCCACTCAAGTCACTTAGTACTTAATCACCAACTCTTCAAGTTTGCAAGGGTTCCAAGGTGTGGAAAGCTAGCTCAATCCAAAGTCTAAAGTGATCAATCAAAGTCCTATCCTTACTAAGTTACTCCTTTCTATTTGAAAGCCAAAAGTTGTAAGCAACTTATCACCACCATCATCTCATCTTTATTATTCATAATCTTAACTATTTCATGCTATATATATAGTTACTATGTTGATTCATGATGTACATATACTCAATCACTTGTTTTAATTCACATATTGTTATAAAAGTAACAAACTAGTAAACTAGTCATATTCTACACATGAGAGACCATTAAAAACAGTAACATAAGGACTTTATAACTTACATAATATGATAGACAAGATAAAAAGGTAAACATAGCAATTTGAATCACCCGAAATGGACAAACGAGTCAAAAGTTATGAGCAAAAGAAGTTAGCGAAACCTAAACGCCAAAACTACCATGTATAAGCTGTTTTCAGTTATGTCTTTTTAAAAGTGGTACTTCTGATCCGAATCATTAAAAAGTTAAAACATGAAAGTTTTCCAGAACGATGTTTTCTTTCAATAACTTAGAAGCTCGGACCTTGAAAACGCATAAATAGGCCATAATCTTTCAAAAACAGAAACTGCCGTAAGTAAAGTCTCACATCTTTACTTTTGTCACAACTAAAAGCAAACCAAGAGGCCTAATAGCCATTAGCCAAGACCACGGCTACAGCTAAGGCCAAAGCTAAGTCTCAAGACCATGGAAGTCAAGACCAAAGTCACGGCAAGGCCATGGCTAAAGCCTCAAGGCTTGTTTGAAACGACGAGAACTTTTAAAAACTAGATAGTTATTAAAACATGATAAACTTTATGTTTTAAAAATCTTCACTCAAAACATATGTTGTATTTACTAAGTGCTACAATAGTAGGGAGCTTCATGTGAGGGGTTTCATTTGAGTAAAACGTATCGACGAGTTGCTGGATTTACGAATTAAAGTGTCCTAGCTCCTCGAACGTTTACTGCCTGACCTCTGAATTATGATGGCCCGAACGGTAGTACGATATCTATAAACTATATACGTTTTCACATATTTAAGATCTTTCTATAAACATCATATGATAATTGACTACATCATGATCAACGTAGGAATATATATATATATATATATATAGGATGGTTTATGTTTTCTTAAACTTTATTCCAAACTTAAGTCGCAACATTTCATTTTTAGGTTGCACGTAGAAGTCTTCCGACTTATCCATCACATCTGTTAGTACTTAACATCATCAACTCTCGGTGAGTTCATAGCCCCACTTTCTATTACTTAACTGTTTTACAAACCCTTGGGGGAGATACATGCTTTATTTTAAACCGAACACATTGCTTTCAAACTATATACTTATCTGATTGTTTTATTAGCACTAAGTCACCGTATTTTCCAAACTTAAGTCCCTTAATCATGAATCATTAATCACTAGTGAGAGTGGGCGCGAATATTGTGAATAGATCTATTGGGATTGACGAATCCCGTTTGTGTTGGCCCCGTTAAAGGCAAACAAACGCACTATATTTGAGTAACATTAGGTAAAAATGGCAATTTTACCTATTAGGGCACGTACCAACAATTTCTCCAATTAAATTTGGAACACGTTAACGCCTTGATTGCATGATGCTTAGTCTAGTAATAACTGTTTTGTTTTCAAACCATTGGTGTGAGTCTAATTAACTCACGCTACCAACATAATGTGTTCAACCATTTAACAAACTCTATGAATTTCACTCAACCTTTGTGTTGACAGTTTTAAGCATGTATTTCAGGTCCATAATGTCGGAAGCTGGCACGGAAGGGCAAGATCAAGAAGGCTATATAAATAAATAATTTATCATTCACAAAACATAAAAAACTTTATATTGATGTGTTTTGTAATCAATGAAACCAACTGGAACCTATTTTGTAAACTCTGATATATTTGAATGAGAAATCCTTTTTAAAACTACTCCTTTAGAGATCGTTTTCTATTATTATGATTGTTGTGCCATCAAGTAATACCCAGTTTGAATTCCGCTGCATATCACGAAATTGGGGGTGTTACACTAATTCTATCATATACTCTCATTCTCTTACAACAAAAGATCACTTGATCTAGAGAGTACTTCCTTCTTTCTTTCTTTAGTGATTCTTATATAGGTCTTTCTCTAAGGAGAGATCACAAGCATTCTACAAGTCATCCAAGCAAGGGGTCCTTGATTGATTTGTTCCTCCGCAAGATTTCTGTAGCAAAGATCTTGTATTTGATATTTCACATATTTTTTGTGTAATAGTCGTGTTGGTTTGGTCCACCGTGTTACGGACTCGGTATTTAGCTTTGTACCGGAAAAAGGTGTAAGCAACGTTGTGAAGGCTTCTACGCCAAGTTGAAGGAGTTTGTTGACATAGTGCTTGAACTCTCGAGTAGGTGACTCGGGGAGTGGAATAGGGCAAGGAAGGGTGTCCTTGTAGCCGAACCACTATAAATCGGTTGTGTCATTTCTATACTTTCTCAACATCCATACGATCTCACATATTATCGAATCTAAAGTTTTTGAAAATAACTTAAAATCGGCAAAACTATTCAACCCCCCCTTCTAGTTTTCCACAATTGGCATCAAGAGCTAAGTTTATAAAAGTTTTAAAGTAAACCGTATTTTAAAACTTTTCGATCACTATGGGTTCTGAAAATTACAAGGAAGGGCAATCTATGCAACGTCCACCACTACTTGAAACTAATGGTTTATATATTGAAAAAATAGATTCGAAACATATGTGAAGTCTAAAGGTATTGATCTTTGGTACATTATTGTTGAAGGCGATTTTGAGGCTACCTCAAATGATGATAAAGGAAATTTAGTTAACATACCTCATGATAAACTAAATGATGAAATGAAGAAAAAGCTTTCTAAAAATAGTGAAGCTAAAATGGTTTTGTATAATGCTTTACCCAAAAAGGAATTCGAAAGAATTTCTATGCTTAAAACCTCTAAAGAAATTTGGAATTCTTTAGTTGTAACTCATCAAGGTAATCAACAAGTTAAAAATAATAAAATTGATTTATTTGTTCAACAATATGAACAATTTTTAATATCGGATGAGGAAACTATAGATCATTTATTTGCTAATTTTAATACTATTATTACATCTTTACAAGCACTTGATGAATCTTTTTCTAGCCGTAACCAAGTTAGGAGATATCTAAGGGCACTTCCATCTAAGTGGAGATCCAAGGTGACGACGATCGAAGAGTCAAAAGATTTGAAAATCCTCACCCTTGATGAACTCATAGGAAACTTAAAAGTCTACGAGCTTGTCCTTGCTAAAGATTCGGAAGCCTCAAAGGTTAAAGAGAAACACAAATCTCTTGCCCTTAAAGCCAAAAAGGCTTCAAGCGATGAAGAGAACTCCTCTTCGAATAGTGACGACGAGGAGTACGCTATGGCGGTAAGGGACTTTAAAAAGTTCTTTAGAAGGAAGGGAAGATATGTCAAACAACCGTATGACGATAAGAAAGGCTTTCGGAAAAGCAAAGAGGACGAGAAGCCAAAAGATGATCGTACTTGCTTTAAATGTGGGGACCCAAACCACTTTATTTTGTAAGTGTCCCAAACGGGATGATCAAAAGGAGTTCGTGAGCGGCACGTGGGGAATGAGCGACGAGGAGGAAGAAGAAATTTGTCTCATGGCAAATGACGAGGTATGTCACGAATACTATAGTAGCTCATCACTAGATGACGACTCATTACATAATGATTATGACAAACTATGCAATATTAGCTTAAAACTAATTAACAAAAACAAGCTTTTAAAAAGTCAAAACCAACGTTTAGATAAAGAAGTCATAGAATTAAAAGCAAAACTGAAACGTCTAGAAAAGGGTAAAATAGCAAGTGGTGAATGTGAACTTTGCGTTCAACTTCAAACACTAGTTGATCAACTAGATTCTAAAATTGCTAGAATGAGTACGAATACTTTAGATATGATATTAGATAGTGTTAAAAGCGGTAACAACCAAAAAGGTTTAGGTATTCAACAACTTGATCCATCAACTAGTGAAAACAAAGAAACACAATTTGTTAAGGCACTAGAAAAACCAGCCACTGTTGTGACGGATCCCACGGATCCCATCAAAAAGGAACCAGCTAGTGTTAAGCCAGGGATCCGTGGGTCTGCTGTAGCAAACGGTGGTAATAACGTAGCTTCTTCATCTAGAACAGATTTTGTTATCATTAATAAAAAGAAACCAACTCATTTCACCACTAGACAACCACCTCCAAAATATAATCCTACTTTTGCAAGAAACAAAGCTCCATCTTTTTCAAAACCTATTCCATCTAGGAGACCTAATAATGTTTACCCGATAAGTAACCATCAAATGGGATGGAACCCAAATATGCAAAATGGTTTTCCTTTTCAAAATTGCTCCATGAAATGCATACTCATCTTATCCATACATGTCTAACATGAATGGAATGTTTAACACTAATGGACCCATGAACAAATAGGGACCAAACTTTTGAGTTATTTATTTTCTTAGGTATGCTTAAAGGTCGACCTAGACCCGGATGAATGGGTCAAGGATAGCGGGTGCACGAGGCACATGACCGGCAATAAAGATCTATTCTCCACATATGAATCCTTCAATGGAGGTAATGTGGTGTTTGGAAATAGCAAAAGTAAAATCATCAGTAAAGGTACGATTTCTAACAAATCTCTAACCATTAACGATGTGTGTCACGTAGAAAACCTAAACTTTAACCTCTTAAGTATAGGACAAATATGTGATAAAAAGTGCAATGTACTTTTTACCGAAACCGGTAGTAAGATATTAAAAAATGGCGTAACCATAGGAAGAGGAATTAGGAAACATGGAGTCTATGTCATTAAAATTGGTAATGAACCTAAAGACAAACTTTGTCTTACCTCTATGGATAATACTTCGACCTTATGGCATCGAAGATTGGGTCATGCCAATATGCGACTTCTTCAATCGCTATCATCCAAAGATCTAGTAAGAGATCTACCTAAGTTAAAATATGAACATCACTTTTATGATGCTTGTAATGTAGGAAAACAAGTTCATTCTAATCATAAAGCTAAAAACATGATGTCTACAACTAAGTGTCTAGAATTACTACATATGGATTTATTTGGTCCATCCGCTATCAAAAGTTGTGGAGGCAACTACTACACTTTGGTCATAGTGGATGATTACTCTAGGTATACATGGACAAAATTCTTAAAGAACAAAACAGAAACGTTTAATTATTTTGAAATATTAAGTAAGAAAATCCAAAGATGTTAGCCTTAATAGTTTTATTAGAAGTGATGGTCATTTACGTTTAGGAACTTTGTAACGTGTGTTAGATATCGTGCTAGAAAAATCAACGGGCTCGTGGATTGGACTAAGCTAAATGGGTATTAGTTTAGTTAAGTTTGCCTTATATCCAATCCAACCCATGTCCAAGCCCACGAAAGCCCATAGAAAGCCTTTTAGGGCATCATGTATTCCAACTATAAATACCCCTCAAATGGTCATTTGAGGGGTGTGCTTGTGTGTGTGTGTGTGTATTTTCTTTGGAATATACAACTTATAGTTTTCATCTTTATCTTCACATACACGATCCATATAACATCAAGTCACCATCTTTCTCATCTTAATTTCTTTCATCTTCACGCATAGTTTGTGTTTGTGTTAACGTGATATACGTGTTGGGTTTTGTGATAAAGTTGATATTAGTAAGGTCCTACAATTGGTATTAGTAACCTGGCTCTGATACCAATTGTAGGACCTTACTAATATCAACCTTATCACAAAACCCAACACGTATATCACGTTAACACAAACACAAACTATGCGTGAAGATGAAAGAAATAAAGATGAGAAAGATGGTGACTTGATGTTATATGGATCGTGTATGTGAAGATAAAAATGAAAACAATAAGTTGTATATTCCAAAGAAAACACACACACACACACTTAAGCACACCCCTCAAATGACCATTTGAGGGGTATTTATAGTACAAGTGACTTGATGCCCTAAAAGGCTTTCTATGGGCTTCGTGGGCTTGGACATGGGTTGGATTGAATATAAGGCAAGCTTAACTAAACTAATACCCATTTATCTTAGTCCAATCCACTAGCCCGTTGACTATTCTATCACAATATCTAACACATGATATAAAGTTCCTAAATGTGAATGACCATCACTTCGAATAAAAACTATTAAGGCTAACAATCTCCCCCTAAGGGGTGGTCAGTCAAAAGATGCTCCTCCTGTCTATGACGCCAACGCAGTATCTGAGGTACCAATCATTGATCCATGCTATAACAATGTCATATTTGATGTGTTTACTCATGACGAACAGCATTCTGTGACGCCAACACCTACTTATGATACATACATGGATAATCCGAGTTGTAGCAATACTAACTCTGAAACTCCATATGTGGATCCTAGTGGAGGCTATGTGGCACAAAATACTGAGACTGATGAGGAAACACGTGCTTATTTTGAATCATTAATCAATAACTGTGGCATTGAAATTGAGAAAGTTAAAACGGTCAATCGCGAAGTTAAGGCCGCGAATGCTAAATTGACCGCTGAGGTTGAGAGTTACAAGGAGAATGCAAAAGCCTTTGAATTTCATGAAAACAAAGAATCAGAATTAGAAATTGGTTATCGAAATTTGGTTTCTAAAGAACAACTTTTGCAAATCAAGTATAACACACTTGATGTGAATTTGAACTTAAAAATTAAATCTTTAAACAAGAAAATTTCTGATTTAAATAACCAACTTTCTAAAGAAAAAGAAATATTTTATAATCTTGAAAAAGAGAAGAAGCAGTTGATTACTGATTTTTCAAAACGAGAAGATTCTCTTCTTGATGAAATTCTTGATAAAAATGAAAATATCCAAACTTTGGAAAATTTGATTCTTAAAACGGGTCATTCTGCTCAAACAATCATGATGCTTTCTAATCAAGTAAATCCACGTTTTCACACTAATCATAGAATGGCACTTGGTAACGACCCTTCTTCGTTCCTCAAGAAAGCTCAGAAATCTCAGAATGTGTTAAACAATGGAAATGTTTTACATGCTAAGTCATTTCATCTGAATGTACTGAACCTATGAAACTTGCTAAGTCTAATGAATGTGTTGAATCTCTTTGTTTAACTTGCAAGAAATATTTAATTAATATTCAAGATGATTGTGTTTCTAAGAATGTGAATGATAAGCCTGTTAAGCAGAACGTTCCAAAAAGATCTTACGCTAAACGAGTAGGAAGACTAGTTGCAAAACTTAGACTTTACACTACTGACAGGAACTATAGTGTATACTTTAGGGATGATATTTGGAAACCCACAGGTAGAACTTTCACACTCCAGAATGGTAAAATGAGTGATAAACCAGAACTCCCTGTAGCAAACCTCTTTGAGTGTGATCAGAATTTTACCTCTAACCCAAAGGAACCAAAATCAAAACGGTTTCCACAATATTCTTTTTCTATTACTGGCAGGTTCTCGAAATTTGTCTTTGGATCGTCGACTCGGGTTGCTCCAAGCACATGACCGGGAATCTGAAGCTGCTGATCAATTTCGTCTGGAAATTCATGGGAACCGTACGTTTCGGAAATGATCATGTAGCAGCTATCATGGGTTATGGAGATCTACCTTTTGGAAATTATTTGATCACTCGGGTTTACTATGTCGAAGGGTTGGGACACAATTTGTTTTCAGTCGGGCAGTTCTGTGATGCAGATTTAGAGGTTGCTTTTAGGAAAAATGCTTGCTTCGTTAGAAACTTGGATGACACTGATCTCTTAACTGGGAATCGTGATACAAACTTGTATGCTATCGACATCAATCAAATGGCCTCTTCATCACTAATATGTCTTATGACACGAGCATCTGGAACACAGTCCTGGTTGTAGCACAGACGGTTATCCCATCTCAATTTCGACACCATCAACAATATTGCCAAAGACAACATCGTCAACGGACTTCCAAAGTTCAAATACACCAAGGATCACTTATGTCCATCATGCGAACAAGGAAAAAGCAAAAGAGCATCATATAAACCCAAATCCGTACCTAGTTCAGATGCAAAGTTGCATATGTTGCACATGGACTTATGTGGCCCAATGAGAGTTGAAAGCATTAATGGGAAAAAGTATATTCTTGTTATCGTCGATGATTATTCAAGATATAAATGGGTTAAGTTTCTGAGGTCAAAGGACGAAGCACCAGGAATCATCATCACCTTCCTGAAACGTATTCAAGTACTTCTTCAAGCTCCTGTAAGAGTAGTTCGAACAGACAACGGCACAGAATTCACAAATCAGGAGTTAAGAGCTTATTTTGAAGATGTTGGAATTATACATTAGACATAAGTTGTTAGAACTCCACAACAGAATGGGGTAGTTGAAAGAAGAAATCGTACTCTTGTGGAAGCTGCTCGCACAATGCTAATTTATTCTAGTGCACCGTTATTTCTATGGGCTGATGCTGTTGCCACTGCTTGTTTCACTCAGAACCGATCCCTAATCCATCCTAGATTCAATAAAACCCCGTATGAGCTTGTGAACAACAGAAAACCTGATATCTCTTACTTTCACGTGTTTGGCGCTTTGTACTATCCAACGAATGACAGAGAAGATCTAGGAAAACTTAAAGCGAAAGGTGATATTGGAATCTTCATTGGATATTCAGATAACTCGAGGGCATTCAGGGTGTATAGCAGAAGAACTAGGAGGATCATGGAGACGATGAATGTGAAATTTGATGAACTTTCACAAATGGCTTCTGAGAGACTCGCTCTAGAACCCGCACTAAACCCGTAGACTTCTGGACACATCAGTTCAGGACTCGTACCTCAAAGAGCTCAATCAACTTCGTTTGACAATCCTAAAGAACAAGAATGGGAGAATTTCTTCGAGTTAATGTTCGATGAATACTATGGTGGAACTTCGGCAAATGCATCAAACCATCATTCCTCTGCACCCGCTCAAAATCATCCACCACCACCAACAGAAGATGCATCTACAACGGTCGAAATCAATGCACCAACTCCATCAACATCATCTACATCTACTCCAGTTCTTGCACCCGTTCTACCAGCAGTTGATGAGCAAAACCAAAACCGAAATGATGCAACATTAGATGATGACTTATTTGAAAACCCGTTTGCTACAGAATCAGCTGAATCTTCCTCAAGCTTACGAGAACCATCTAACTCGCATACGTTTAACCAACGGTATCCTTCTACTCTGAAGTAGACAAAAGACCAGCCAATTGAACAAGTTATTGGTGAACCTTCAAGGCCAATTCAGACGAGACGCCAACTTGCCACCGATTGCGACTTGTGCATTTACCTTTGCTCAATTAGCAATATAGAGCCAAAGAACATTCGCGAGGCAATGGCAGAACCCGCATGGATAGAAGCGATGCAGGAGGAACTTCTCCAATACCGTCTTCATGACTCTTGGGAAATGGTTCCAAGACCAATTGACATTCGCGTCATTGATCTCAAATGGTTATGGAAGAACAAAAGGGATGAAGAGATGACTTTAATTCGCAACAAATCTCGTCTTGTGGCCAAAGGATACAGACAAGAGGAAGGGATTGACTTTGAAGAGTCATTCACGCCGGTAGCTAGACTAGAAGCAGCCAGGATATTCTTAGCCTATGTCGCTCACAAAAACATCACAGTTTATCAGATGGACATTAAGACCGCGTTCTTGAATGGAACTCTGAAAGAAGAAGTGTACGTGAGTCAGCCAGAAGGCTTCATCGACTTGGAACATCCAGACTACGTCTACAAACTCAAAAAGGCAATCTATGGATTGAAACAAGCTCCGAGAGCGTGGTATGACGAACTGTCCTCTTTCCTTATCCAAAAAAATTTCACCAAAGGCACAGTTGATCCTACCTTGTTTACACAAAAATGTAAAAACGACATTTTTGATTGTTCAGATTTACGTGGACGACATCATCTTTGGGTCCACTAATCCGAATCTTTCAAAACATTTTGAAAATCTCATGAAAAGCAAATTTGAAATGTCCATGATGGGGGAACTAAAATTCTTTCTTGGTTTACAAATACATCAGTCCCCTCGTGGAATTTTTATAAATCAAACTAAATACACAACTGAGATTTTGAAAAATCATGGTATGGATAATTGTGACTCGGTCGGAACACCAATGGTAACTTCACCAAAAATTGGAGCCGATTTGTTTGGGAAACCTATTGATCTGAAGAAATATCGGAGCATGATTGGTTCTCTCATGTACCTCACTGCTAGTCGACCATATATTTATTTTGCTGTTTGCTTTTTAGCACAGTTTCAGGCAAAGCCTACCGAACTGCACCTCAAAGAGGTTAAACGGATCTTTTGATACCTGAAGACATCCATTCACATGGGACTTTGGTATCCGAAGGAATCCGGATTTGATCTAATTGCCTTTTCAGATGCGGACCACGCAGGTGATCAAGTTACAGCAAAAAGTACATCCGGAGGAGCACAATTTTTGGGTGAAAAGTTAGTCTGCTGGTCTTCAAAGAAACAAGATTGCACTGCACTTTCAACCGCTGAAGCTGAGTATGTGTCTCTATCTGCGTGTTGTGCTTAAGTTCTATGGATGAGAACACAACTCACAGATTATGGCTTTACTTTCGATAAAATACCTATGTATTGTGACTCGAAAAGTGCCATAGCCATATCATGCAATCATGTTCATCACTCAAAAACTAAGCATATCAGAGTCCGCTATCACTTCATCAAAGAGTACGTCGAAAATGGTACTGTTGAATTATTCTTCGTGAAGACTGATTACCAACTCGCCGATCTATTAACTAAAGCCCTTCCAAAAGAAAGGTTTGACTATTTAGTTCGACGAATTGGAATGCGAAGCCTAACCCCTGAGGAGTTAGAACGTCTTCTCGAATCTTCGTGAAAATGATTTTCCCAAAAGCTTAGCTGTAAATATTTTTGAAAAACAAAATACAAAATTTGAAAAACCAACAAGAGCAAAATATAAAAATATAAAATATTTCAAAAAATACAAAAACAACATAAAATCAAAAATCATTCAACAATGATGACTTTTGATTCAACAATGATACGGGTATGTACAGATGCTTGAGCGAGAGTTCTTTAATGTTTTTCAAAACATGTCGTTTCTCAAAATTTCTTCAAAAATGGCTTTCGTATACTTCAGTACGAAACCCGGACAAAAATGATGACTTTTGATTATTGTTCAAATCAAAACTAGTGCTTTTAAAGAAAAATCAAGTGTACGCTTCAGTGCACTACATTTTAACTGGTGAGAAATCATCATCATCTTGAGCACCTTTTCAAGATTGTGCAAAAAGATTTTCAAAATCTTTTAAAATATTTTGTGCTCAAGATAACTCCTTCTAAAACCCTTTAATTGATTATGCTTTATTAAAGGGGGAGTATAAAACAAAATGTTCCAAATTCATGCTTAAATCATATCCGTTTGTCTCCCTAAAAGATTCTAAAAATGTTTTTTAATCCGTGGATATCAAAAATATCACGATTATGCTATTTTTGAGGGGGAGGAGACGTGATTAAAATGTGATCAAAAAGTTTTAATGACCTTTGTTTGATTCTCATAATGAGCTCGACTCAGTTGAAACCAATGAATTGACGAGGAATAATGTACCATCTCGAGAAACTTTCTATGGACTTGACCAGGACGGGTAATAATTTCAAGCTAGTTCTCTAGTGATGTAAACGTGTCTCGAATCGGTCTTGTTCATTTAAAGCCGATCAATTCAAAAAGTGCGAACTCTACCCTCTATGTGCAGACTTTTGTCAAAACTTATAAGCACATGTGAAGGGGGAGTGTTTCTGAAAATACAAAACTCTCGGAGTGTCTCAAACATGTTTTCTATCATAAACACTCTGAGAGATTTTCAAGAAAAATGGTTTTATGGCAACAATAGGACAGTCATGGAGTTATAAGGTGACTAAGGATAGGAAATTCGTCCTATGATCCGCCAGAGCCGGAGGGATCTACCTAAGGACATCACCAATTGTTAGTATTAGAAGTCCTTAGGTATGATTGAAAAAGGAGTAATGTGAGAAAGGAGAAAGACGGGGTTGAAGAATTAAAAAGAAATATAATGAAAAAGGGTGAAAAGAAATAGCCCTCCATATTCAATCTTAGGGCAGAAACCGGGTTCAATTCATCTGCTACTGGTTGTTACTAGATGACACTGGTATTGAAGACCAAGACGTCATGGACCCAGTGACGCACTACACTAAACCTTCTAGCCACTCAATTCCTCTCAAGAGGGATTTGTTTCATTCTCACTGGGAACCCTACATAATCTATCGACTTTCTCTTAGAGATGGTTGGTATTGAAGAAGGAGACCCTCTCCCTAGTCTCCGCTCAGGAGAACCAAAATGCACTATTGAGTCTAGAGCCACGAGATTCATCAAAAGATCTCATAGGAACACTTGACATGACACCGCTTGTTGTTCATCAATAAGGACACAAGTGATATATTATAGAGTCCTACGCAGATCTTAGCAATCTGCCATAACATTTATGAGAAGCTCTGGAGCGGATTGATCGTGCAGATTCTCCACATGCTCATACCAAAAACACTTGAAAGTTCTCATCATAATCAAAGGCTACACAAAGTTAAAGATGATTCTTCGTCAATGTCAAAGAATCTTCAAAGTTTAAAGACTCGAGAACTACATCATTGGTAACCAAAAGACAAATAGAAGTGTGAGCATGGTGGAGAAAGACGTGGAGACACCAAACCAACGAAGTTGACAACGGCAGACAACCACATTAATAGATCACAAAGCATGAAGGAACAAAGAATCAATACTATTCTATATCTACACACAAAGTTCAAGCTCGAGAAAAGTAAAGACCTAATCAAGTGGAGCATGTTTTGAATGACCATCCCTTAGGGGGAGATTGTTAGCCTTAATAGTTTTATTAGAAGTGATGGTCATTCACGTTTAGGAACTTTGTAACGTGTGTTAGATATCATGCTAGAATAGTCAACGGGCTCGTGGATTGGACTAAGCTAAATGGGTATTAGTTTAGTGAAGCTTGCCTTATACCCAATCCAACCCATGTCCAAGCCCACGAAAGCCCATAGAAAGCCTTTTAGGGCATCATGTATTCCAACTATAAATACCCCTCAAATGGTCATTTGAGGGGTGTGCTTGTGTGTGTGTGTGTGTGTTTTCTTTGGAATATACAACTTATTATTTTCATCTTTATCTTCACATACACGATCCATATAACATCAAGTCACCATCTTTCTCATCTTTATTTCTTTCATCTTCACGCATAGTTTGTGTTTGTGTTAACGTGATATACGTGTTGGGTTTTGTGATAAGGTTGATATTAGTAAGGTCCTACAAAAGATAACTAGGAAGTCCTATAGTGTCTATTAGAACGGATCATGGTAGGGAATTCGATAATGAAGTGCAATTCGGAGCTTTTTGTGACGCTAATGGTATTACTCACAACTTCTCGGCTCCGCGCACTCCATAATTGAATGGGGTAGTTGAAATAAATAATAGAACCCTACAAGAAATGAGTCGAACCATGCTTAATGAACAATCCATACCTCAAAAGTTTTGGTGCAATGCCGTTGATACTTCAACGTACATACTCAATCGAATCTTAATTAGACCAATCTTAGGTAAAACTCCATACGAGTTACTCCGAGGCAAAAAGCCTACGTTAGATCACTTTAGAGTCTTTGGTAGCAAATGTTTTATTCTTAACACTAAAGATTACCTTACAAAATTTGATCCTAAATCAACCGAAGGTATCTTTCTAGGTTACTCTCCAAATTGCAAAGCTTACGTCATTAAACAAATAAACAATGAAGGTAGAAGAGTCATTACGTATAAAATTTGATGAAAGTCCACCCAAACCCTCTCCACCTCTTGTCGATGACGAGATTTTAGAAAGTGAAGCTATAGTAATAAAGAAAAAGATAAATGAAGAAGAAGAACCTTTAAATGATGAAGTCATAAACATTAAAGAGTCCAAAGAACACCCCGTAGATAAGGTCATAGGAAAGCTAAACGAAAGAACATTAAGGTCTCAAGTTCAAAACCAAAGTAGCTTATTTTGCTTTGTTTCAACCATAGAACCTAAGAATACACAAGAAGCCATAAAAGATGAAAGTTGGGTAATGGCTATGCAAGAAGAATTAAATCAATTTGTTTCTAATGATGCTTGGACACTTGTCCCTCCACCTAGTAATCAAACCATAATAGGAACCAAATGGGTTTATAAAAACAAATTAGATGCAAACGGAGTAGTATTTAGAAACAAGGCTAGACTTGTTGCCCAAGGGTATAACCAACAAGAAGGAATAGACTTTGATGAGACCTATGCCCCCGTGGCTAGATTAGAGTCTATAAGAATACTTCTTGCGTATGCTTGTGCTAATGATCTAAAGCTTTATCAAATGGATGTCAAAAGTACTTTTCTAAATGGCTTTATTAATAAAGAAGTATATGTAGCTCAACCTCCGGGCTTCATCAATTTTGAAAAACCTAAACATGTGTATAAGTTAAAGAAAGCCCTTTATGGTCTTAAACAAGCTCCAAAAGCTTGGTATGATAGACTTAAGTCATTTTTAATTAAACACAACTATACCATGGGGTTAGTTGACAACACACTTTTTACTAAGAAAAGAGAGTCACATATAATCATAGTTCAAATATATGTAGATGATATTATATTCGGATCCGCTTGTCAAGACATGTGTGATGATTTCTCTAAAATCATGCATGACGAGTTCGAGATGAGTATGATGGGAGAACTTAGTTTCTTTTTTGGTCTACAAATCAAACAAGTAGAAGATGGTATCTTCTTTAATCAATCTAAATACACAAAGGAGATGTTAAAGAAATTCGGTCTAGAAGAGTCGAAACCAATTAGGACACCAATGTCATCCGACACCAAACTCACAAAAGATGAAGACGGTGAATCCGTCGATAATACTAAATATCGTGGCATGATAGGTAGTCTTTTCAACCTCATGGCAAGTAGGCCGGATATCATGTTTAGTGTTTGCTTATGTGCTAGGTTTCAAGAAGACCCTAAAACATCACATCTAGAAGCCGTAAAAAGAATATTTAGATATATTAAAGGTACAACACAATTAGGATTATGGTATCCTAAGGGCGCGGGAGTAGAAACAATTGTATATGCAGATTCTGACCATGCAGGTGATTATGTTGACCGAAAAAGTACAAGTGGGGTATGTACTTTTATGGGATGTTGTTTAACATCTTGGTTTTCAAAGAAACAAACGGCATTAGCAATATCAACAACCGAAGCCGAATACGTCTCCGCCGGCAAAGCATGCCAACAAGCACTATGGATGAAACAAGCGTTAGTCGATTACGACATTCATCTTAGTGACATAGCCACTCTATGTGACAACAAGGGTGCCATAGATCTAAGCAAGAATCCGGTATTACATTCTCGCACAAAGCATATAGAGATTCGTCATCACTTCTTAAGAGACAATGTTCAAAAGGGGAACATCTCTATTGAGAAGGTAGCATCTGAAGACAACATAGCCGACGTCCTCACCAAACCGTTGAAGCGGGAAAAATTCAACCTACTTCGTCTTGGTCTTGGTCTCATGGAACAAATGTCGTAATTTACTTTTTGACTCTGCAAGGTATGTAAACACTAGCCTTCTTCTTCCTGAGTCTAGGATCTCTATTTCACGCACAAACAATACGGGAATTTTGAAAACCCAAGATAAGTTTTTCACTTATAACTCATAGTTCTTCTTCTTTTCTTTCAAAAATAAGTACAAGTTGCAAACACATAATTACATACACATCTTCTTGTTAAAAGGACAAAACGATTTTTATTCACAAAATGGAAACCTCTTTTTGAAACGTTTTCGAAAAATGATACCTCTTCCCGTATCAATTTCACAAAAGCAATTTCTCACGTCTAAGACAAATCATTTTTTCATTATTAATACAAAAGTAAAAACCCGTTTTCATTGCATCTCATGTCTTTTGAATGCTAACTAATATGTGTTTTCTGGTACATTCAATTAAGCCACAATGAATTAGGAGCATTGGTAACACTAAATTACGTACTCAAGTACTAAATATGTGTTTTCGGGTTATCTCACATAATAGTATGCTTTTCCACTTCGAGTTTATTTTTTTTCTTAGAAGTCGAGATAACCGCAACTCCAAATAGTTTGCATATAGGCACACACTAGGCAAAAATATTTCCAAAAGGAAAATTTTGTGCTGCCTGGATCACCAGACCCACGGATCCCAACCTTCATGCTGGACGGATCCCTCAAGGGAAGGATCCGTGGGATCCGTGAAATAGAAGCTATTTTTATCTTTTATTTTTTCTCACTTTGGATGAAAAATCCAACATTTATTTTATTGAAGTATGTTCTTTAATGCTTGTGTTCTCATGATCACATGCCTTAAATTCATATCTAATCATTAGATTTTAATCCACATTTTGGGTCAAGCATTCATTACAATGCTTTGTTTTTCTATATATAGAACTCCCAAAATGCTTGCATAATTCATCTCATCTTCACAATCAAACAACACCATGTCATTCACAAGTTCTTACAACTTAGATGAATCACCTAGTACAAACAATCATCTTCATGAAACCCAAACCTTTGTACTTCCACCTTCCAAAATACCACAATCAAACTCTAGGATATCCGCACGGATTAACATCCGATCTTGTTGCTTAGGAAAACCATCATCATATGGCTCATCACCATCCAATAACTCACCACAAGATGCTTCCATTATAGCACCTCCTTCATCACCATCGAGTATACCAACTTCATCACCAAATCACTCACCACCTAAAGTCACTCTTTTGGAACTCCTTACGACTCCAACAAGATCTCAACAACCAAAACAAAAAGAAATAGCCTTTTTGACACCAACAACTTCTCTAAACACAATATTTAATGATCTTGAAACATCACCACCTTTAGCTCCCAATAAACTACAAGAACATCTAGGTTCTTTTCTACCACCACTTCCAACCATTCCGGACTTTGATCCGTATTTTCCTATTTTTCCACCACAAATTCCGCAACTCACAAATCAAAACAACCCAGAAGACTTCCGCACTCATTACCCACATCAATTACATTGTGAACATTGCCAATCCACTAGGTAAATTGCAATAGAAGTTAAGGAAGAAATGCGATTCATACTCAACCTCATCCTTGATCGCATCAATATCATTACTCATCCAAACCTCCATCCATAACCTTATGCAAGCATGGAAGGAATCATTATTACTATTTTCTATTTTTAGTACTTTTTCTTTTGAGTCATTTTCAAGAACAAGCCTTGTTCTTATTTTTACATGCTTGTAGGTAGCATAAATACCACTACACTTTGTTGTTTTATTACAAGGCCTTGTTTACATACCTTGGCTCCCAATCTTTATTCTCGTCAATCACAAGATTCTTTTAGCATGTTACTAACCTTTCTCTTTGTAGGATTTTTTTATTTTTCTTCACTTGACGCCCCAAAATAGGGGGAGCTACCGTCAAGGGGGAGTAAGCGATACGTGGACTAATTTTTCCACACTTTTATTTCTTCAAAGGGTTAACTTTTTGTTTCGACAAAAAGGGGTAGAATAAGTAAAACTTAGGGGCTTTCAAAACATACATCTATTATTAAATTTTACTCATCATAACATTATGTTTTGTCATCAACAAAAAGGGGGAGATTGTTAATACAAATAAACCAAAAAAACGTTTATTAATATTTGGCGATCTCTTTGTGTTTTGTTGATAACAAGTATAATGTTATCTTAAGTACAATTATAAGGATACATGTTATTTTTGTAAAGCATTTACATATAGCCATTTAAATACAAAAATGTTGTAATTAATCATTTGTTGTAATAACAACCCATGGATCATATCCATAACTCATTGACCCATACCTATTTGACTAGATACAATGTATTCATTAGATACATTGAATCTAAAGGAATACCCATGGACCAACGCATAACCCATGACCCATAACCAAAAAACCCATGGGCAAAGAGGAGCGTCCCATGGATCCCTAGGTTTACACTAGACGGATCCCTTGTGGGAGGGATCCGTGGGATCTGGGGAACAGTGGCAGAAATTTCCTATATATAGAGAGCCATTTCTTCATTCTAACTTACCCCTATTCTTACTAATTCTCTCATATACTCTCATTCTCTTCTAACAAAAGATCACTTGATCTAGAGAGTACTTCCTTCTTTCTTTCTTTAGTGATTCTCATATAGGTCCTTCTCTAAGGCGAGATCACAAGCATTCTACAAGTCATCCAAGCAAGGGTTCCTTGATTGATTTGTTCCTTCGCAAGATTTCTGTAGCAAAGATCTTGTATTTGATATTTCACATATTTGTTGTGTAATAGTCGTGTTGGTTTGGTCCACCGTGTTACGGACTCGGTATTTAGCTTTGTACTGGAAAAAGGTGTAAGCAACGTTGTGAAGGCTTCTCCACCAAGTTGAAGGAGTTTGTTGACATAGTGCTTGAACTCTCGAGTAGGTGACTCGGGGAGTGGAGTAGGGCAAGGAAGGTGTCCTTGTAGCCGAGCCACTATAAATCGGTTGTGTCATTTCTATCCCTTTGCTTTACTTTATTTACTTGCTTTATCATTAGATCTATACTTTCTCAACATCCATACGATCTCACATATTATCGAATCTAAAGTTTTTGAAACTAACTTAAAATCGGCAAAACTATTCAACCCCCCCCCCCCTTCTAGTTTTCCACAAAACCTTTTCATTTGAATGTTGTGGTAAGCTGCGTGTCAAATATAACTTACAAGATAAGAGCTACAACTGCTAGAAGTTATGTTTCTTAATAAGAAGACCCCTTCATATGTTGTAAAAATAAAAATACATATATCTAG
This sequence comes from Chrysanthemum seticuspe, assembly GCA_019973895.1. Lineage (NCBI taxonomy): Eukaryota > Viridiplantae > Streptophyta > Magnoliopsida > Asterales > Asteraceae > Chrysanthemum > Chrysanthemum seticuspe. The sequence continues at coordinate 292,828,708 of BPTQ01000006.1, forward strand.
GGTACATTTAGTTGACACCCTTATTTTCTATAATTACTTTGTAAAAGAAAAAAGAAAATATAGATTGCGCTCAAATCAAAGTTTTCTCATCAGATTCTTTACTAAAAGAAAACTACAAAACACTTTTATTGTGTTTTCTTTGTTTCTCTTATAGTACTCCCCCTCTTTTCTCCAAAACAAAAAACAATGTCATATAAACGTGTTTATGTGTTTTGTATAAAATTATAACCCCTCAATTTTTTTTTATTATTATTTTTTTAATTATTATTATTTTTATTTTTTTTTTGCATACAAGAGCTTAAACTTTTACATTATACTAGTTGTTAAATCAAGCATGATTTTGCACACAAGCTTTTTAGAGCTTATTAAAAGAAACGAGCTACTTTCACCACATGTAACCATAAACAAACAAAGAAGCCAAAAAGTTATAAGCTTCTTCAGAGTTTGAATAAGCCAACAGGATTAAGATTTTTTTATATTTTATATGAACATAACCATAATGTTAGGCAAAATTGTTCAAGTGTAGCATATAAGCCCTAATTTGTATTCAAATATACTCTTTTTATTTATCTTTTCAATCATTGATTAACATGACCTATGATGTTAACATGAATATTAGAGTATATGGATCCAAGCTAACGAAACAAAAAAGTAAGCTTAAAAAAACCTATTTAATAGCAAAACTTTTATAATGTGTTCTCGAGAATCACTTAAGGAAGAAAAGTAAAGAAAATAAAGTGAAATAAAAAAAGGTTGTGTTCCTGAGTATCACTTAAAGGGGGAAAAAAAGAAAGAGTTAATTACAAAAATAGTCACTATGGTTTGTCGGGTTTTGCACTTTCAGTCACTGAACTTTTATTTCGTCGGGTCCAGTCATTGAGGTTTGATATGGCTATGAATCTAAATCATTTTTGTAACCTTTGTTAAAAAGCCAGTTATCTCCATACATGTAACATTCACGTGAGGGTACCGTTGTATTTTTCCCTCTCATTGGCTTCGTTAGTTCCCAAGACTAAATAAAATAACACATATGAAACTTAAAAAAACACACTTTGGAAAACTAGAAGGGGGGTTGAATAGTTTTACCGATTAAAACTTGGTTTTAAACTATTTAGATAGACTTATGTCAACCTATTTAAACATGTGTGTTGGATGTTGATAGACAAGCATATAAAATATGTAATGAAAAGATAAAGAGTAAGAAGCACAAAACCACAACGCGAGTATTTATAGTGGTTCGGCTACAAGGAAACCTTCCTTGCCCTACTCTACTCCCCGAGTCACCTACTCGAGAGTTCGTAAACACTACACGACACCAACTCCTTATGGCGGAGAATACTTCACAACGTTGCCTACTCTTTATCCGGTACAAGGCTAGATATTGAGTTCTTTCACGAGGTAGAACCAAACCTATCACAACGTCGCCTATCCTTTATCCGGTATTAGGCTAGATACTGAGTTCCATTACAATGGAGGAACTACTACCCAACACTACAACAACAACTAACCCCAAAGGAGATCTAATCCTTATAACAACATCAACAAGGATATCAATATCCTTTGACCCAATACTAATCTATCTTGTACATCGAACACACCATATCGAATGTACACCTTAGGCACCTTTCACTAATGCCTTTGACTCGATCTCAAAGCACCCTTCACTAATGCCTTGTGGCTTGACTTCTAGGCACCCTTCATTAATGCCTTTAGCTTTGACTATTAAGCACCCTTCACTAGTGCTTTCAATACGTACGATCGACACCCTTCACTAATGTCTTCGTCTTGACCCTTTAGACATCTTTCACTTATGTCTTCGACACTACACTTCTTATGAGAAAGAAGAGAACCTCAGTAATCTTGATGATAACGAAGCATGGCTAATCATGGACTTTAGCTTGCTCGACTTCAAAATGTGGTAATCTCGCCTTTAAGAGGAACCTAGAGAATCACACCAAAACAAAACTACATACATAGATCACTTGGATCGGAGGTTAGAGAGTTTATAACTCAAAGAGAAAATATATGTGAAAGGGGTGAGAAATAATGAAGAAATGGCTCACTATTTATAGAGGAAAAAACAGCTACTGTTCCACGGATCTCACGGATCCCTCACTTGAGGGATCCGTCCAGTGTATTACTGGGGATCCGTGGGACGCTCCCTTTTGCCCATGGGTTTTGGGTCATGGGTCATGGGTTATGGATCATGGGTATCCAAGTAGATACAATGTATCTACAAGATGCAATGCATCTAGTCCATGGGTCATGGGTTAAAACCATGGGTCATGGATAATATCCATATATGACTTAAGCATGATGTCATGCATTGGGTTATGGGTCATGCTCCATGGGTATGGGTCATGGACTTTGGGTTATACCCAACTACATTCAATGTATTTGGTCAATGGGTCAAATACTTAAGTTTCTACCCATTTATATTACCCATTATAATACATACTAGTTATGTATATATTTACCCAATATGTAAACACTAGTTGTTGTACATATGTATTACTAAATCATAAAATCACTTATACTTGTTTTAGTATTTTATGTGAAAACGTAAGTGTGTTAGAAAACTATTGGCTCAAACCATTTACGTGTTTTATTTGTTTCGTTAAAATGATTTTACGTTTGTTATCGACAAAACATTAGAAGATCATAAAATATAAACGTTTTTACGGCTTATTTGTATTAACAATCTCCCCCTTTTTGTTGATGACAAAACATAAAATTATTTTAAGGAAAAACTAAAATTCGTAAAAGTTTGAATTTGTAGTTTTTACTTTCTTTTCCCCCTTTTTGTCGAAACAAAAAGAGCTTCGAAAATAAACTAACACTTCGTTTTAAGAAAACATGTGAAAGAAAAAAAATAGAGAGCAAGTGACGGGAAGAATTCTTGTCTTAACTCCCCTTGACGAGTCCATCCCTTTGTGAGGGCGCCAAGTAAAAAAAATACTAAGCTAGTTCATTTGCAACTAAGTTTGCAAAATATTTCGTCTATGTGACGAATATGCTCCCCCTAGATGATTGCAACTTTGCAAAGGGACGTCATGAAATGTAATCCTAATATTGCAAGTGATTTTGCAATGTAATGCTTTGACACAAAGCTCCCCTAGCTTAGGGTGTCAAAGTCTTCACGTGTAAATTGAAAATCTACAAAACAAAGTTAGAAGACAAGTATATAATGCATAATTTCCTGCAAATAAGACTCAAGTTAGTCGAAAACTAGTCTTCTGTTGCACGGATCCCACGGTTCCCTCCTTGGAGGGATTCGTCTAGGCAAAACGTAGGGATCTGTCTGTCTGTAACTAAAATACAACAAATGTGATGTACCAAAAGATGTTGACATCAAAATAAGATATGTATTAGACCAATAATCATATACTCAGAACAATATAACAAATATCATGTAATTTCATTTAATAAAATTAGAGATATGATGTACATGACTCTAAAAACTAAGAAAATGAACAATACATGACTTTGAGTTACTAGACTATCTAAGTCGTGCTTGATACTAGGACACCACTAGAATCCTCTAGCTCAAGTTTGTTTAGGTTTAATCTCGTCGAAAACGTTCGAGGAGGTGATAAAACATGAAACGTTGATCTTCACGTACTTCATGTATCAAACTTTCAACATGTTGACAATGATAACAATCTTTGTCATGGCTCGGTAGTGGTGATGGAAGAAAGGTAATTGCTTGATGTGAAGGATCAAGTGAAGCGGGTTGAGGAGCCTTAAAAGAAGGAGGAATTAGCGGAGGCACATTCGATGATGGCTCAATTAAAAATGGTGGTGGTAGATAGGTGTCAACTTCCATGTGGTCGGGTGTTTGACTTTGATGATTTCTCATAATAAAAAAGGGATTATTTGATGGTGACAGAGAAAAGGAAGCCGGAGCTAGTGTTGACTCAACACCTTGATTTTGTTCCACTATTCCTCCTAAAGGGGAGAAAGTTGTCGGTGGTGGAGGATGAGATGGCCTAGGAGGTAAATCCTCTAGATTGTAGAGGTGTGGTGATGAGAGTGGAGTGGTGAATGATAGGGCTCTAGGCACCGATGGTGATGGTTTAGTGGAAATGGGGTTGTTTGGTTTAGGAGGTATGGTGGTGTTTGGAATTGGTAGTTTTGTGGGAACAATCTTTTTTGGGATTGGTTTGATAGGCGGAGGGAAGATCCTACCATTTGTGGATTTAACGGGAGATGATTCGGTTGAGGATATATCGTGTACAACACGAGCAATTTTCTTTGGTGGTCCTTTGGTGGATGAATTACCACTAGGAGCTTTCCTCATGATGAGATGATTCAAAGAGATTTGTAAATATTTCTAGTTGCTGAAAATGAGGATGAAGATGATGACTTTAAGAGTCTTAACAATGTGGTTTATAAAGAAAGGGATTTGGCAAGTGCATTCAAGACTTAGGCCACTAATATCCCTTGGAATGTAATGATTAACATGCACAAGAGTCAACTTCAGAGTTGTACTGATCTAGGAGCTTAATTAAGATGGGATGGAGTGTTCAAATTAGCAATGAGCTTGAAATGATTGTTTTAGCTAGAGTTGACATAAATCTGTCACCCGGATCCACGGTTCCCTCCAATGAGGGATCTGTCTAGGCTAATCCTAGGGATCCGGCTCTCAGCAGCTAGGAAAGGATAAAAATGATGTTTGTAAGGTCTAATTCCTATACCTTTTTGAGTGTTTCAGTCCTCCTAAGTATCTTAAATGAAAGGGTACTTAAATGTTCAAGGGCAATGAGTGATATAGCTAACGATTGCCTTTTATGGAAGAAATTGGAACTTTTATGAGTACCAATGAATGAACAAAGATGACACTAAAGAGCTTGAGAGTGTCCAATGAAGCTAAATGATCCTAGAGACCAGATAGTAACTTAAGATACTACTTTGGAAGATATCTTAAAGATTTATAGAAAATGGAAAAACTAGAATTTGACCCATTTTGAGGTAAGGATGACTAAAATCTTTTGCAAAGATTGAAAGATTTCTAAGGCTAGATGTATTAACGTGTGAAGGATGATGTGTGAGTGTGAGAGCGGAAGAGTAATGTGTTTAGGTGAAACAATAGATCGAAAAGGGCCTTGATTGTGATCTAAGTGAGTTATGAATGAGTATGAAATTTTACTCAGCTTGAGAAGGTCTTAATTGGTCCTAAGGTACAATGTTTGGCTAGTGTTAAGTGATCTAAAGACATGGTTTAAAGTATAAAGATTGCAACTGCATTTCTATTTGCCCTGATCCCACGGTTCCCTAAGAGTAGGGATCCGTCTAGTACAAACTTAGGGATCCGTCTCCCTGCTAAACAGCACCTTTACAAAAGGTATGCAAGGGTTGCACAAAGCATCATATTTCAAGGTTATTGTTTTCTAAGGAGTTCTAACACTAATATATTAGAGATATCAAATGTAAGATGTTTTATTTCATGAAAGAAATTACATTACATTGATAGAGCATGAGTACTAAGGATTGACCCTAATGAAAAGAGACTAAGTTTCTTGAGCATTTTTGCTAGATGGATCATCAAATGGTTGATGAGTATTTGTTGATTCAGGGATGAAGAAAGTCTTCATGAGAGAAGTGTTTAGAGGCTCCATCATCTTGTTCACAAGTACGTACAACGGACTTTGGAATTGAGGGTGGAAGTACATGATGTGATGATAAAGGCGTGTCAAGAACATTCCATAAGGGATTAGTTTGTTCTTGGAGCCTTGAAGATTTACAATTCGCCTTGCGAAGAAATAGGCGAGACTGTATGGTTGTTGTGTTAGCAAACAATACATTATGTGAGCACAACAAGCGGGAAGGATTTCTCGATTTCCCCTAAGACTCCAAACATTTTCACGTAGGATGAGTGCGAGAGACTTGTACTCATCTCGGATATCCCATGTATAGATAATGTTTGGATCCGAGTAATAGGGTCCAGGTTTGCATAACATGCGAGTCAAGTCTTGAGGGGAAGGTATGTGTGAACAATATGGACTATTTTCTTCATGATGGTTGAAGAGAGAATCAAGAGACCAATCTTCAGTGAAGGCACATTGTCCATGATTTGGAATTCGGAGGATGTGAGCAAATTTCCCAAGAGTTAAAACAAACTTTTGGTTTTTGATCCAAAACCAAAGAGATAGAGAGCGATCCTCGTTACGAACGAGTTCAACTTGACGGAAGAATTCCAATACAAACCTCGGGCATATTTTCTCGTTAATTTTGAGAAGACATTCTAGTCCTATCGTTCGGAAGGAGGTATTGATACCTTCTTCGTATTGTAGAGGAGTGTCGAACAATACGTCCTTCATGGAAGTAACGGGTTTCGAGGTTATTGAACCCACGGACATGATTTCCAGGTGTGTTGGGCTCAAGAGAGATGTTAGGGTGTAGACACAAGTGAGTGAAAAGTCGAACTCATACTCATGAGACATAACGCGACCTACAGAAGTGAAGAGTTAATGAGACGTATTTAAGGCAAAACAATGATTACCTAACATTTTTACTAGATATTTATTAACAATGATAATTAACTCACTTAATGTTTGACATTCAAGTGGAATATTTTTTTAGGAAGAAAACGATTTTTATTTTGCATGAAAAACTGTTTTCCAGAAGCACGGTTCTCACGGTTCCCTTTAAAGAGGGATCCGGCAAGCAGAACTCTAGGGATCCGTGGATCTGTAGTGACAGAAAAGGGTTTTGATAAAGACATAGGTTTTTGTATCTTATAGTTTTATACCAAGAGATATATATTAGCCAACATTCACTTTTAGCATGTATTATCGATTTCTAACGTATCTCAAGACCAAAAAATACGAAGAGATATAAGGCAAAAGAAATGACAAACACATTATGAAAAATAAACTAGATAAACTAAAATATTAGTAATATTTCATTTCAATGCTAAGAACAATACAAAGGATTGGGTATATAACACCAATGTAGATTATCAACACAAAGTACATGTCTCCATAAGAAAACTTAATCATGGGGAACACGAGAGCGATGAGTGTTAAGACGATGAGTACGAAGGCGATGTAAACCATGTTGATGAAGGTCCTTCTTGGTTTTGGTTTCAAATGAAATGAGAAGAGAAGGAAGATGAAGTTTGGATGAGAGGTAAATTTTTGAAAGTGGAAGATTTGAAAAATGAGGATTTGGTGGAGTGGACGTCCGAGGGAAGATTTATGGGGAAGGAGGAATTTTTGAGATTTGTGTTTTGTGTTATTATTAGAAAAATATGATTTGGATTAAGTAAAATAAAATACTAATTTTATAAACCTAGACTTTAAACGAAAGAACAACACGTATTCAAGAAAAAGTTTCCTAACGAAGCTACGTGTAATATATGAGTATGTGCAAATAATAATCGTATAAATTCCTATGTAAGCATACTTATTATTTAAGCTAATGTTATCTAGAGATAAGTGGGAGATCATACACGCACTTAGAAATGTCTTTACAAATGACACAACAAATGCCACAAGACAACTCCAGTTCCTTCGTGTTTAAGATACCTTTTTAGGGAACGTATTCTTGTTACCAAGCAATTCCTATGGCTTGATAGGTATGAGCTTTAACTAAGCAACATGACAAGGAAGGTTAGTGCAATAAAAAATAAGAAAATGTTGTCATCTAATCAACATCCAAACAAGGTGTTTTAAAACATGGTGTTTGTTTTTATAAAAAGATCATCTTTGTAGTTTTCAATTAACCATGGATCGTATCAAGTTTTTAAAGTACAATATACTCTAAGAAACTTGGTAACGAAGCTCTGATACCAATTGTGGAAAACTAGAAGGGGGGGTTGAATAGTTTTACCGATTAAAACTTGGTTTTAAATTATTTAGATAGACTTATGTCAATCTATTTAAACATGTGTGTTGGATGTTGATAGACAAGCATATATAAATATGTAATGAAAAGATAAGGAGTAAGAAGTACAAAACCACAACGCCAGTATTTATAGTGGTTCGGCTACAAGGACACCTTCCTTGCCCTACTCCACTCCCCGAGTCACCTACTCGAGAGTTCGTAAACACTACAAGACACCAACTCCTTATGGTGGAAAAGCCTTCACAATGTTGCCTACTGTTTATCCGGTACAAGGCTAGATATCGGGTTCTTCCACGAGGTAGAACCAAACCTATCACAACGTTGCCTATCCTTTATCTGGTATTAGGCTAGATACCGAGTTCCATTACAATGGAGGAACTACTACCCAACATGTAGGATCGTGAATATAGTGTTGTTTGATGATTCAGGTGGTCTTGAATGATGGAAATACATGTTAGCCATTTAGAGAGAGAAAGAGATGAGAGGGTGTTCTTGGTAGAGACTTGCTTAACAAAGTGTAAAGGTTAGATTGAAAGAAGCACCACCCCTTCCAAGGATGGAAGGGGTATTTATAGTTACACATACTACGTCCTCCTATCGGACTGTGGATCAGGCATACAGTGGGTAAAGAACCGTCCTTCCTCCACGGTGTTACACTAAACTAATCTAAGCTACAAACTAACTAATTAACTACAACATAACGTAAATAACGACATGTCTACGAGCTAACTTATGCTAGATAATATTTGGGGTGACCGACTCTTCATTATGGAATTTCTAATTCCTAACAATCTCCCCCTAAGGGAGGTCACCCCATGTTTTATATTTTGAATCCTAGCATTCTTTCGTTGTCTTTAGTTCCAAGCTCGTAGACTTCAATTCTTCAAATTCCGTATTCTTTGTGCTTTAGTAGCGATTCTTCAAAGTCCGATTACTTTGTACTTTAAGTGGAGGTCTTTGAACTGATCCACATCTTGATGATCTTTAAGCTTTCTTCGAGATCATCAGCCACAGTAAATCTCTGGATCACCCTTTGTTGTGTTGCCATCATGTGATGTTGTGACTTTTGGACCGACATGCTCACACTTTCTGGATCATGACATCTTTCCATCAGAGTAGCGGAAGCTTTTACTGGTTCAAGATATATGCAGCAGCGTAGCAGAAGCATAGTATAAAATATCTGAGCCAGGTTATGTAGATAGGCACTTGTCATGATTTCTTCAAATTAAGTATGGATGCTGTGAGCATGCGGCTTAGGATTGACTTCTCAATTCTGATCAGCTACAACCGTCCAGATGTACCTGCAAACAACAGTTAGCAATAAAACATACGAAAGTGTCTTTGATCACTTTCGTTGAATTGAGGTACACGGCCCACGGTTCCCCGTTGATTAGTACAAGTACTGCCTATGATGAGATAGTATTTTGAAGAATCTTTCGCAGCTGCTCTAGCTGTTCTCAAACCGGAACGTCTCAAAGAAGACAACACGGAGTGAGTGAACCAGCGAATTGAGATTCACTGATTGATGAAAAATTGATTTGAAAACAATCGCGTATTGCTTAGAAGAAAGAGTTTTGCAATACGACGAAGGTTTTATAAGAAAAGATCAATTTTCAATCCAAAATACTTTTTGTATTTGAAAAAGAATACACATTCGATGTGCTAGAGAAAAGAAGATTTGCACACCGAACGGTTTTTCAAAAAGTATTTTTTCAATCAGAGATACTTTTTGTGTTTGAAAATGAATACACATTCGATGTGCTAGAGAAAAGAAGATTTGCACATCGAATGGTTTTTCCAAAAGTATTCGTCAATTCATTTCCTGGACCAAGGTTGATTCACGAGTGAATCGCCCCATCATTTTTATCCAGTTGTCAAAAGTTTGTTCTTTAGAAAAGATCTCACATGTCACCTACCAAGATCTTGTTTGATGTTGGCTCTAGAAGGATTTTCTTCTTCATTGTGAATATGTTTGCATATCACTCAGATGTTCTGGCAATACCACAAGGATAATGCGTAGGACTTTTCAAATATATTCTCTCTTTTCACATTGTGTGAAACAGAGAGCCTTCATTGACAGTGTCCTAATGAGATTTATTTGATGATCTCGTGGCTCTAGACTCAATAGTGCACATTTGGTTCCTATGCCGGAGACTAGGGAGAGGGTCTCCTTCTTCAATATCAACAATCTCTAAGAGAGAGTCGATAGATAATGTAGGTTCCCCGTGAGAATGAAACAAGTCCTTTTAAGAAGAACTTGAGTGGCTTGGGAAGTTGTAGTGCAGTGCGTCACTGGGTCCACGACGTCTTGTCTTCAATACCAGTGTTACCTTAGTAACCACTAGTAGCATATGTGCCCAGTTTCTGCCCTAAGGTTGAATTAATGGAGGGCTATTTCTTTTCACCCTTTTTCACATTCATTTATTTTTCATTCTTCAACCCCTTCAGTGCTTACCGAGACTTCATAACTAGAACTTTGTTGGGTTTATTCCAGTTCTAGCTCTATCTCAGTCCGCACTCTTCCCATATCTCACTTTTCTTCTTTTTTTCATCATACCTAAGGGCTCTACACTATCTAGTGGATTGTCCCTGGGTAGATCCCTCCGGCTCTGGCGGAATCGTGGGAACGAATACCTAACCTAACCATCCTTATAACTCCATGCATAAAGTAAATTTGGTCGGTCTTTTGGTATTGTTCTTTCCTTCTTGAAACCAATTGAAAAATTATTTGGAAAATCAATCAAGGTACTTGTGATATAATATCAAAACATTTTGTACCTTAAATGTTTTGATCATTTAGAAATGCTCCCCCTGAACATGTGCATATGATTTTGAAATTATTTAGCACATGGAGGCAAGAGTTCTTTGAAATAATTTCTTGATCACAATTTCCTACGAAAAAGCCATTTGATTTTCTTTGGTAAATTCTCCCCCTCAATATGTGCATAGGATATTTGAAATCATTTTATCACATAGAGGAAAGAGTTCATTTGAAGTACATCCACGATCACAAAATCCATTAAGAAACCATTTAGAAAATCAATCAAGGTACTTTATGTTGAAACATAGAATCTTTTGTACCTTGAAAGTTTGTTTTCTTTTGAAATGCTCCCCCTCAATATGTGCTTCGAGATTCGAAAGCGTTTAGCACATATGGGAGAGCAGTATGCACATTTGAATCAAAATGATCATCTTTAATCAAGTTTCATAATTAAATCACAAATTCTCCCCCGATCAAAAATTTTAAACCCTTTGAGATTTTGGATCCCAAGTGATTTAATAAGGTTTGGAAAACATGGGAGAATATGTGGCCTTGTTTAAATACTCTTCTGTTTTTTGGTTAAATGCTCCTCCACAATCATGTGCATTATGTATTTCAAAATCGTTAGGCACATGAAGGAAGGAGTGCTATTGAACGAGTCACCCTTTAAAACCGATTCGAGATTTAAATCACGATCTCTCCCCCGATCAAAAATATCAAACCATTTGAGATTTGTGATCCTAAGTGATTTAAATCATTTAGAAAATTTTAGGGGAAAGACGTGGCCTGATTTGAAAAATGACTGAAATGGATCAATTTAAGACATTAAAGATTGTTAGTGTCAGGTATGAAAGTTTTTAAGAGATCTTTAAGTAAAATAAAACAATTTCACAATCAAACAAGAACAGAAAAAATTTCATTTTGAAAGATCTTTGAGTATTAAAGAAAATCATACCATGACATAACATTAAATCTTTATATCACCACTTATTTTGCACAAACGGACTTGATTGATGAAATATTGTTTGAAAATATTTTATTTTAAATCACTCTCCCCCTCAATCGATGACCGTAGTCGATGATTGAGTGACTTAAGTTTTGATAAAATGAAATCCGGTGATTTTCAAAATTAAGTCCAAATTATTTTCAAAACAATATTTTCCATTTTCAAAACAATTTAATCAATTTTTTTTTCCAAAATTGTTTAAAAATGGTATCCTGCACAAAGATACGTTAGGTGGTTGAGAAGCTTTTGTTGTTGCTGTAGGGCTGGAAGAAAATCGTCTGCTGATGCAGTGAGACCTCTAACGTTGCATTTGTCATGCCAACTCTCCATAGAGGTCAAATTAAGCTCCATTTCTTCACTTGATGATGAAGAAAACCATCTGCTGATGCAGTGAGACCTCTTACGTTGCATTTTTTTCATGCCAACTCTCCATAGAGGTCAAATTAAGCTCCGTTTCTTCATTTGTCAACCCAAGATATAGTTACCATTTCCTTTCGGCATCCAATCATATTAAATTGTGGGATCCGGATAGGGAATATTCTTATATGCCAATATACCTGCATACGTTAGTGAACACACATACAGATATATGGTGGTCGATAACACCCAAACAACAATCGACTAGTAAAAGTCAATCCAACATATCAATCAGATCATACAAAGGCATGGGAATTATATGTTTATCAAACTATAGTCATCTAATTCTGACATTCATATCCAAATTCCTAGTCCTTCGACATAGGCAAATATCATTTTTAGTTAAGCACGAGGATAATTGAAAAAGCCCGATAGATGATATAAATTTGAAAACATTCTCCCCCTCAATTAATGACTTATTTTCTGAAAAGTTTAAAAGCGCTGAAGTCATTGATTGAGTTTTCAATTTTTTACGAAAACTCTGAAACTGATTGATTTACAAGCAACTCAATTTACCACCATTTTTGAAAAACAACAAATATTTTTCTGAAGAATTTTAGAAGGAAAAACATTTGTGTAGGAACAACAGTCTTTTTGACGACATGCTTTCCTTGTTTTGTTTATAGGATAAGTGCACGAAATTTTTGAAAATTGGTTTAGCGCAGCACTTTCCTTTCTTGAAGAACGAGTTGCTATCAGAAATAATAGCAAACCGTGGTTTAAGCACGGGTTACATTCTGAAGTAACTGTAAGCCAATTTTTGAAGCGCGGGTTACAGTCTGAAATAACTGTAAGCCATATTTTGAGACATGTTTTGGAAAAGAATATTTACACCTCCTGCTCGAACTTCATCTATGGTCCCGTGCCATTGTTGAATGACATTTCTAAGACCGTAGATGTTATCGATACCAGAAGACATGTCTTGGAAAACATATTTTTGGTATTTTTCAAAATTTCTTATTTTTATAGGTTTTTGATGGTTTTATATTTGTCTATTTGTTTTTGTTGGTTTTATCTTTTTGTATTTTGCTTTTTGATAAATATTTACACAGATAGAGCAGATGATATAGTATAAGAAGATGATGATACGAGTACCGAGATAAGGATATCGAGCAGCCCCGTTGTAGAAGATAGAAGTCATCATCTCTTAAACATTCACCACCAAAGCTTTCGAGGCTCCTGAATTGAGAGAAATTGAACCGTTTGAAAGTGAGACTTTGGCAGCTTCCCCCCAAACTGAAAGTCCTTTAGATGAGCAGATTCGAAGCTCTCTTTCAAGCTTGCCTTAGCCAGGTGCACAGAGAAGCACACCATTATCATAAATCCCGCTGCTCCTTTTAAGAATGATAGTCGAGATTCTTCGTTCGGGGTTATATCATCAAGAAGAAGAACATCAACGTATCATCCCACATTTGAATACCTTTTCTCAAATTCCTTTTACACTAAACTCTGAAGCGATCCATACCAAAAAGTTGTCAAGAGACCACTTCCCCCAAGTAGACGAATTGATGCAGTCAGTCTCTTAGAATAATGCTCAAGAACTCTCCCGAATACACATCATGCCCGGAATGGAAACACCTCCCCAATGTTTGTGCTAAACAAGTTTATTCCCTGATGATCATGTATGAAGCTCAAGAACCCGAAGTACACCAATATCCAAGAACTCTCCCGAATACACATCATGCCCAGAAAGAAATGTTTGTTCTAAACAATTTTCTTCCCTGATGATCGTGTATGAAGCTCAAGAACCCGAAGTACACACATTTCCACCGAAAGAATAACTGCTAACACCTCCCTCATGTTATACATTTATCTCCCTTGAATATGTCATACTTGTGTACCTCTTTAATCCCCAGAAACTAACTCTTCAATCTCTTCCCCCACATGGTTGGAATTAGAACACTAGAAGCCACGAGTTAAACACTGATTTTCTCTGCGGACATGACTTTTGTCTTCCCGGGATATCTTCAATCACTTAGAAGAATTAAGTTCATCAAGTTTACTGGCTTTGTGTTTAGATGTGAGTCTCCTTCCCCCTTGCTGGTTTTGATACTTCAGAATCAACAACTCATTGTAAGCCCATATACTCGAAATCTTTTGAGAAGAATACCATTAGCACAAATATATCTGTGAGAATCAACTTGCTGAAGAATAGTGTGAGCAAGTCTAATTGGGGATTGAATCTGACTTTTCACTCTCCCCCAATTAGTGCTCTCCCCTAAACCGACAATCTTTATGATGAATGCTTGAATTAAGAAGAAGTCGTTAGATCTTTAAATGCAACTCGTCTTTAGTCTTCTAACATGTAGCAGACCAATGTAGAACCGACTGTAGACTCGACCTTCTTCAAGATTGTCCAATTGGGGAATAGAATGTCAACATCTTCAACTTACCAAATGCATTCCCGTTAACTTACAAATATCAAATCTCCTTAGCTAAGATCCCTCCCAATCAAACAAGAACAGAAATATGTTCATCAAAGAAATCAGCCCCGCAACTGGAAGCACTTTGTCATTAATCATATCAGCTTGTGAAGATGTCAACCAACGGCTCTTAGAAGAAGCACTCCATGTGAAGAAGACCCGATAAGAAGAAGCTCGGTTCTTACATGAGTTAGGAGCCGTGTGACCATATATTCTCAAATATACCTCAACATGTAGTAAATTCACACTTCTTCTCCCCCTCAAGAACTGCATACGGAGATGCCATTCTTGATTAAACAAGTGAATATCCTTAACAAATGTAGTCTTTTCACACTTCTCCCGTCAAAGGTTACATATGATGTTGCCATCGTCATTATAATTGAGCAAGTGGAATAAGAGAACAATCATAGGTAGTCCAGTTCACTTGAGAACTGAAAGCGCGTGGAAAAAGTATGAAACATGTTGATGAGAATGGTCATAATTGAGAAGATTTCTCTTCTTCAGAAGATAAAGCACACTGAAGCATACACTTTTCTTTTCTTTAGAGTACGAGGCTTGAACTAATGTGTTCAAACGTCATAAGAAGATAAAGCGCACTGAAACGTACACTTTTCTTTTCTTTAGAGAACGAGGCTTGAACTGCTGTGTTCAAACGTCATTATCTCTATCTTTTCATCATCTCTTGGCAAAACATGTAATCATCACCATTATCATTCAGTAGGCTCTTTGTCGTGACAGCTGATGGAGAAAACCCAATATGATGAATTTAACCCTGAAGTAAACTAACCCAAACTCGTGACTTAAACTTGCACATATGTAACAAAGAGCGGTGCCGAGACTTCATCCTCCATTGAATCTCTTAGTACTCTATACTCTTCATCCAACCAACCATCAAGTATAAGACGTACATCACCTCTTGAAAATCCACAATTGAATGTGACACTGAGCACTACAACGTAACTCCTTAAAGTGATAGTTATTTTGTGGTGTTAAGAGCCCAATTCCCCCAAGTGGTAAAAGAAAAGGAAAAAGTCACCCAACAATAACTAGATTTCCAAGTCTTCATTTTTGATAATAAGCTCGAACAAGGATCTTGAAGAATCTTCATCTAACCATCCCCGATACCTTCAGATACTAAGTACACTCGCCCGTGAAATTTCACTTCAACCATAAATAGATAATAATGAATTAACGCCGTTGTCACATCTTCTGGTTGTTGTTCCCCGTTCACTAAGGTTTAAAACAGTTTTAGAATCAAAAAACAAGTTAATAGTGAACAATGACTGAAATTAACATAAGTAAAACACACTTATAAATTTTCAACATCATATTCTTATTAGAAATAAATCAACAAAGAATACGTTACCTAAGTACTTGCGGAATAGTACTTGGGATTGAAATGACAAAGTTGGGTGACTCCTCTCTAAGCTCAGGCTAAGTCTGAGCACAACTCTTAGAGCTCACTGAGCTATCTTAGGAATTAAGTTGTATTTGGAGGAGTGAAAAGATGGCTTGCGTGTGTGTGTTTTTACAATTCATAAGCTTAACCTTTTCACTCCATCTCTTATGCTATTTATACATGTATGATATTTGACTCTTTCCTAAGTGACAAACTGACATCATACAAAAGACAAAATACTGATGTATTTTGTCTCTGTTTACAAAGACTATTCTAGGTAAGAGACAAGACTACTTTCCTAAGTTCAGTGATGACACTGAGCCTGATCTTTTGCCATTCAGGGAAAGTTGACTTTGGTTGATAAGGACTTCGTCTTATCTGTTTCAACCTTTTCCCGCCTTGTCCCGCTCTTTCTTCAGTCTTTACATCCTTCAGTCTTCTACTTCATTTTGTCTTCAGTGTAAGAAGTTGGAGAGGAATCTTAGGGATTCAGTGAGTTATTGTCATCACTCACTGAATCCATCATCTTCTTCTTGACTCAGTCTTCACCCTTTAAGTTCCGCCTTACTGAGTGGAGAGACTTCTTCTTTGCCTCATACTGAGTATCCTGAAGACGACTCACTGAGAGACTATGCACTCAGTGACCTGTTTGTGTTAACGGATTAAACACTTGGGCTATTTTCTATTCAAATCCTAGATTAAGGGGTTTGGGTATTTACTGAACCCAACAGTCTCCCCCTATTTGGATATACAAATAGCCTAAGTGGTTGATCAGTGTAAGTGAGCAAGAGGCTTCTTCTTACACTGAATGTACTAATGAATACAATAAGGAACACTGAGTAAATGAATAAAACATACATCGTTTATTGATCAGATTACATAGTTCCTATCACTAGTATAAAAGATAAAAACAAAATGATGTCAATCCAGATGGATTCCCAATGCTTCAAGCTTGACCTTTTCGGTGATGAGTGTTTCTCTGTCAGGATGGTCTCTTATCTTGGCATTCAGGTCTTGGCAGAACCTGATGTTTGCTGGGGTTTGAATTTGAGAGGCCACTGGTATGTAGCTCAACATTGCAGCCACACCAGCCTGATCAATATCACTCCATCTTTGAAAAGCAGGGTTTCCATAGACATCAATGTGGAATAGCCCTCTTTCAGGCTTCTCAATCACTAGACAGTTTACAAATTTAACCCCTTCAGGTAGCTCCCTGTTACACTCCAGTCCAGGCACTTTAATCTCAGGTTGGAACTCAACTCTCTTCCTTTTGCCAGTGGATGATTGTGGTTGAGATCCTTGAGGTGCAGTTAAGGCGGGCTGAATTCCCAGCTGAGCTGGACAATCTCTCAGTCTTTCATATCTTTTACTGAGCATTTTCATCAGGTCCTTAACCACCGCATTCTTCTTCTTTTCAATGATTGGACCAAGCTCATCAAGTTCAGTGATCCCAAAGTCAGTGAATTTGAGGGGATCATGGACCTCAAAGTGTCTTTTATCAACCCCTCTATAGACGTTCATGGCTAGTGGTTTGGTATTGGGGATGATTCTGACATCTGTGATCTTTTCAGGAAGCCTTCGGCTTGTCATTGTCCAGTTGTACTCCTCAATTCTGCTTTGCCTGAGAGCTTCAGTTTTCTTCTTCTTTTCTTCCAGCTGCTTTTTCATTGCAGCCATCTGAGCCGCCTGAGCTTCCTTGAACTTTTGCCCTTCCTAACCCTTTTGAAGTTTGCTTGGATCTAATCTCATGTTCTCAGCTTCTTCGACGACAACCTTTTCCAGTGCTTTTCTGTTCCTTTTCTCTTCCTCAGCTTGTTTCAAATTTTTTTCTTCTTTAGCAAGGTGTTTACTCAGCTGTTGTGGTGTGAGCAGGTATTCAGTGTCGCCGATTTTATAGGGAATCTTCTCAGGCTCAGAAGTTGCCATCTTGCCTTTTCCTTTGTCCTGGCCTGAGGAAGATGAAGTTGCTACCAGGGGTGGTGGAGTTGTTGTTATTGGAGTGATTACTGTCAGTGTTGTTTTTGATGTTGCTGGTGGGATTGATGAGATCGGTGTTGCTGAGACTGGTGGGGATGATGAGATTTGAGCCACTGATGCTGTTGGTGTTGGCTCCCCCTCAGTGTGAGAAGGAGTTTCTTCAGCAATATTCTCCCCCTCAACTGTTGCCGGAGCCTCAGTGAGGGCAAGAGTTGGAGTGGGTGTTGAAGGGGGCTGAGCAGCTTGACCCTTGAAGGCCTGATAAATTTCTGAGATCATAGCCTCGATGTCTGAAGTGTCAGATTGAATACCAGTGACTTTAGTTTCCAAATTAGCCTGAGAAACCTCCAGGGCTGTCATTCTGGGCCCAAGATTCCAGGCCAGTGATGAGGATGCCTGAGCCAAAGTAGCCACCTGCGTATTCAAAGAGTCCAATGTAGTTTGAAGAGACTGGACTGAGGATGGAAGACCCTGAACATTTGCAGACTTGAGCATATTGAGCAGTTCAGTGAGGTTTAAGGATTGTTTCAAGTGCTCCTCAGTAGCCTCCAGCACTTTAGAGTTGAGTGCTGGGTCTTCTTTGACAAACTCCCTGATTTCATCTATCATGGTACCTACACTCTGAAGATGCCTGAGGAATGTAGCCATGTTTTCATCCAGTAGGTGAATGTTGTCATACATCAGATCCCTGTGCTCATGAACATTTTCATCAAAGCCATGTACCTCAGCCTTTATATCAGCATAACTCGCAGCAGCCTCAGTGTGTTGCTCCCACAATGTGTCAGTGACCCCAGAATATAACCTTCTTGAAGCTTTGGTGATCCACTGAACTAGCTGTCTTTCAGTGAGTGGGAGAACATTATCAAATCTTTCAAATTCATCAGTGGATGAAGAGGAGTCATTATTGTCAGGCTTGACTGGTGATTCAGTATGCTCTTGTGGATCAGGCTGAGGCTCTTGTTCAGCTTGAACCTCAGCGTCCATTTCTTCTCCAGCTGATAAGATTTCATCATCAGTATCACAAAGCTCATCTTCAGAGAATAATATCCCAGTGACATCAGCAACAGTTAACCAGGGGTTGGTGTTGGGTTCCATATCAGCGGGTGGTATGTTTCCCTCTGAGTCTTTGTCCCCCGTTGACCCCTCGGACGCTGGTAGGCGTTTCCAGTGTCTTCGCTGGAGTCAGGATTGGTTGTGGGTTCCGTATCGGCGGGTTGTTCCTTTCCCTCCGAGTCTTTGTCCCCCAGTGACCCCTGAGACACTGGTGGGCTTTTCCCAGTGCCTTTAGCAGAGTCAGTGATAGTTGTACCCCTATCAGCGGGTTGTTTGATTCCCCCTGAGTCTTTGGGATCGATCAGTGTGCCCTCAGACAAAGGCTTGGATTTGCTAATGTCATCACTGGGCGTTGTGGAAGGTGCTCCCCTACCAGCGGGTTGTATGTTTCCCTCTGGATCTTGGGGAGTAGTAGGTGTGACCAAGGGCACTGACTGTGATGTATCAGTGTCCTTCGTTGTCACTGGGGTGGTTGTTGCCTGGTCAGTGGGTGTCTTTTTGGTCTCGGGCTTTTTGTGCCTCTTAGACTGTGCTCCTGAAGCCTCAGGGCCCTGAGACTTTGGTTTAGTCTTAGTCCCAGTCTGAGACTTCCCCTTTTTCTTTTTAGGAGCAGGGTTTGGAGACACTGATCCACTTTGATTGTTTACAGCAATCATGTGGGCCATCAATTCAATGGGAGTGACGAGGGATGGGTCCTTTTGAAAATTTGAAGGGCTCAGGATGCCAGGTAAATTTCCAAATTTTTCATCCTGAGTATAATTTGAACTCAGTAACGATTGCAGAGCACAAGAGACAAACCTAGGATACGAAACGTACTTCTTCCTAGTTTTGCTCTGTTGCTTCGTTACGAGATCACTGTAAATGATCTCCCCTATGTCGACAGTGACCCCATTCATCAAGCAGTATGCCATCATCAACTGAATAGAGTTAACTTGTTCAGTGGATGAGTGGTTCTCGCCGAGGACCTGAATCACAAAAGTGAAGAGGATCCTCCAAGCCACGGGGAATGAGCTTTTAGTAACTGGGGTCTTGTCCAAAAAAGATGGATCTAAAACGATTTGTTTTAACCCATCCTTCACTGTGGAGGGTTCAGGATGGGCGACATAATCACCTTTGTTATAATCTAACCCTGTTGAAGTGCAAAACGTTTTGTAATCCAGGTTGTATTGTTTCCCCCCATTTAGACTGAACCTGATGAGATAGTCCCTAAGAGGTCTAAGGTTATTCTCATTAGTAGAAGGTGTCGGGTCAAAGGCTCTAGCTGTAGCCCAAAACTCCCTGAGGTAGTTTGGGTACACCACTGAGGGACATTTTACAAAGGCCGTTTTGAGTGGGCAGTTGAATAAAAAATTTATAATGTCTTTATAGGTTGGGACATTTTCAGGATATTCAAAATTTCCTATGACATTATTTGTTATAAATTCAACGTTAGTAAGATCCCCTACCCACTGAGAAGCAAACTGGAGAGATTGTGTTCTAACCATTTCCATTAACAAAGATTTTAGGGTTTAAAAAATGTTTTGACTAGAACAATCAAAGTATTTAGATCTCTTCAAGTTTGTGATGAAAAACTTTTGTAAATGTTTACAAGAAGGGTTTTCCAAAAGAGGTTTTAAGAGTTTTTGAGCACACACAAATGTTTTTGAATTTTAGAAATGATTTTGACAGAGTTTTGTTGCAGAAAAGATTTGTGTGTGTTTGTTTGTGTTGGAAGAGGGTATTTATAGAGTGATAAGAGGGGTGTTTTGTGCACAAATGGGAATATTAAGAGTCAGTTTTTGAAAGACGTTTGAATTTCCACATTTAATGCTACCACTCCATTACCCGCAGTAAAATCCCGTTTTTCAAGGGAACAGTTGCAGTGCACAGTAAAAGTGCACATTTGCAGAGATAAAATATCAATTTGATAATTTTTGTGAGGGCCATTAAATGCCAAGTGGGATGACAGTAAGACAAAAAAGACATATATTCCTATATTAAATTGGCATAGTTACCAACCTAGGACATTTAAGTAACTGATACTTGCATCATTTAGTTACTCATTCAATGCTCTTTGTCAAATGTCAGGGACCCTGAATGAGTCTTACTCATTCAGTGAGAGGTTTATTTTGGGTGTTCAGGGAGGATGGACCATTTCAGAGAACTTACTGAGATTGATTTTCAGATACTTGACTTTCAATGTCAAGCATTCCCAATTCAGCTTTCAGTCTCCTGAAGGTAGGTTCATCCAAAGGTTTGGCGAAGATATCAGCCAGTTGATATTCAGTAGGGATGATATGAAGTTCTATGTCTCCTTTCATTATGTTATCCCTGATGAAGTGATATCTGATATCAATGTGTTTGGTTCTTTGGTGGAGGACAGGGTTGTTGGAGATTGCAATTGCACTAGTGTTATCACATAAGATGGGCACCATTTTGTAATGGATGTCGTAGTCACTGAGTTGACTTTTCATCCATAATACATTGGCACAACATCCTGCAGCAGCTACATATTCAGCTTCAGCTGAGGATATAGCCACTGATTGTTGCTTCTTTGCACTCCAACAGACCAGTTTTCCTCCAAGAAATTGACAGGGCCCTGAGGTACTTTTTCTGTCCATGTTGCAACCAGCATAATCAGAATCATAGTAACTCTTGAGATCAAACCCTGAGCATTTTGGATAATAGAGTCCAAGTCTTGGGGTTCCCTTCAGGTACCTGAGTATTCTTTTGGCTGCAGTGAGGTGAGATTCTTTGGGATTGGACTGATATCTTGCTATTAGACAGACTGAAAATTGTATGTCTGGTCTAGTAGCGGTTAGATACATCAGTGAGCCAACAATCCCTCTGAAATGGGTTTGATTGACTGATTTTCCAGTGAGATCAGGTCCAAGGTTGTTAGGTGGGACCATTGGTGTCTTCACTGAGGCACAGTCAGATATCTCATATTTCTTCAAGAGATTTCTGGTGTATTTCTCTTGACTGATGGATATTCCTTTATCAGTTTGCATGATTTGTAGTCCAAGAAAGTATGTAAGTTCCCCCATCATGCTCATTTCAAATTTCTTTGTCATTAGTTTTTCAAACTGTTTGCAAAGTTTGTAGTTTGTTGAGCCAAAGATGATATCATCAACATACACTTGGACTAGTATCACATCCTGTTGGGTTCTTTACACAAACAGTGTGTTGTCTATCTTTCCTCTGACAAACTTGTTTTGTATCAGGAAGGCTGAGAGAGTTTCATACCATGCTCTGGGAGCTTGTTTAAGTCCATAAAGGGCTTTGTCAAGCTTGCAGACATAGTCAGGGAATTCACTACTCTCAAAGTCTGGAGGTTGCTGAACATACACATCTTCCTTGAGATCACCATTTAAGAATGCACTTTTAACATCCATTTGGTAGACCCTGAAGTTCATGTATGTTGCATATGCAAGGAAGATCCTGATGGCTTCCATTCTTGCAACAGGAGCAAATGTCTCATTATAGTCAATGCCTTCTTGTTGACTGTAACCTTTGGCTACAAGTCTGGCTTTGTTTTTAATGACAGTGCCGTTTTCATCAGTTTTGTTTCTGAAAACCCACTTCATTCCTATGACTACTACATCCTGAGGACATTTGATCAAGGTCATGACCTTGTTTTTATCAAACTGTTGCAGTTCTTCTTGCATAGCCTGAACCCAGCTTGGGTATTTTAGAGCCTCAGTGACACTTTTGGGTTCTATATCTGATAGGTAATCAGCATAGAGACATTCATTGGCTGAAGCTGCAGTTAGACTAGCAACCATGCTTCTAGTGAGCATGCCCTCCGTGGGTTCACCAATGATGTTTACAAGCTCAATATTCTGAGTTCTTGTCCACTTACTTTGTGGTCTGGGATCTGAGCTTGATGATGTCACTGGGTGTTCAGAAGTAAGTTCAGGTGAAAGAGTCACAAAATCAATTAGATCATCTGTAGAGATGTCTAGTTCAGGTCTAGGTTCATGAGTTGCAGGTTCCTGATTATTTGGATTAGTGTTCCTTATCCCATCAGGGACTGATTGATTATCAATGAACTCACTGATAGTTGGTTGGGGTAGGTTGTGAGGTAAGACATAATATGAGATGTCAACATCAGCTTGATATGAGGAATTGAATTCAGTGTTGTACTCATTAGGAGGATATCTTGATGAGTTATCAATTCCTATTTCTTCCACTGAGGTGTTGGTGAACCTGATGCTTTCAGCACTTTCATCAAAGGTGACATGAAAGGTTTCCTCAACTTGTTGTCTCCTTGTGTTAAAAACCCTCAAGGCTTTGGAGATCAGTGAGTAGCCTAAGAAGTATCCATCATCAGCTTTTGCATCAAACTTGCCTAGATGATCCTTGTGGTTATGAATGAACACAGGACATCCAAATACATGAAAATAGCTGATGTCAGGAAGTCTACCTTTGAAGATCTCATATGGGGGTTTATTATGTCTTTTGACAATGATTGACCTGTTTTGAGTGTAACAGGCAGTTTTGACTGCTTCAGTCCAGAAATGCTTTGAGAGGGCTGAGCCATTTAACATGGTTCTAGCAGCCTCAATGAGAGTTCTGTTTTTCCTTTCAGCAACCCCATTTTGTTCAGGGGTATATGGAGACGAGAAATTTTGAGAAATTCCTTTTTCATTACAGAAACTCTCAAGCTCTTGATTTCTGAACTCAGTACCATTGTCAGTTCTGATTTGTTTAACAGTAATGTCATTCTGGTTTTCAATCTTCCTGATGAATGACATTATTGTATCAGCTGCCTGACTCTTTTTGGAAAGAAAGTATACCCAAGTGTATCTTGAGAACTCATCAACAATGACAAGTGTATACTTCTCATGCTGGATTGATCTAGGACTGACAGGTCCAAAGAGATCCATGTGCAGGAGGTGAAGGCAACTTTTGATGGAGAAATTTTGTTTGGTTTTGAATGAAGCTCTGTGGTGTTTACCCTTTTCACAGGCAGAGCATGGTTTGTCTTTTGCAAAAACCAGTGATGGTAAGCCAAGGACCTTGTTTTGTTTTGCCAAGTTGTTGAGGTTTTTGAAGTTTAAGTGTGAAAGTCTCTTATGCCACAACCAATTGATAGTTCCAGTGGCTTTAGCAAAGAGACACGTTCCATCTTGGGAGAGTGTTGACATGTCTAGCACATAAACATCATCTCTCCTAGGAGCTATCAACACAACTTCCTTGTTGCCATTAAAAATGGTACCTTGTTTATCATTGAATTGTACAATGTATTTAGCATCACATAGTTGACTGACACCGATGAGATTGTATTTTGAGACCGTTGACATAGGCTATTCTAGAGAAAACTATTCCATTGCAGTTTACTGAACCATAACCTTCAGTGGGACATGATGAGTTGTCACCAAATACTACCTTGGGCCCTGGTTCCTTTACATACTTGTGTAGATATTCCTTCACACCAGTCATGCTTCTTGAGCATCCATTGTCTAGATGCCAAATAGGCTCCCTGGCATGTCTCTGCACAAGTAGTAAACTGAATTAGTTTCTCTTCGTGACCCACTTACTAGTGGGCTTGGGTCTCAAGGTCTCTTTGAAATTTGAAATTGACTCATGGTCAGTGGTTGTGTGCATAATGCTACCACAAGTTTTGCATTTAGAGGCTGAGGAAGACTCAGTGACTCTGGGTTTTTTGGAATTTCTCCTTGCATGAATGACACTGTCATGTTGGGATGTCTCATGAGCTGGATTACCGCATATATCACAGCATGTATTCATGAGACAATCATCCTGATGATGATCATTAAACCCACAGTGAGGGCACAGAGGAAAATGTTTTGCTCTATTCTTTGGAGCAGCTTTGGAGGATGAAGCATACTGATGACCAACTTTGGTATAGTTTGCTTGACTGACATACTGTAGATGATCTGCAGTCCTGTGATCATCCTTTTTGCAGATCATGCAAAAAAGTATTATATAGCAATTGTCAGTGGTATGGCTGGTGTAATGACACAGCTCACACTTTTGTTTGTTTTTGGAGGTTGACTTAGACTTTGAGGAACTGGAGGAAGCTGACTTTGTCTCCTTGATTGGTTCAGGGACATTTTCAATGGATTCTATTTTTTCAGTAAGCTTCCTCACAAGTTCAGTCAGTTGCTGAATTTGGTCAGCTTCAGTGGGGACAGAGGATGTTGAAGTCTCAGTAGGAGTAGACTCTTGTTGGATTAGTTTTGCTTGTCTTTGTAGGATGGTTCTACCAAGTCCAGACCTTTCTTTTGGTAAGTGAGGAATGAATTTTAGAGGAGTAAGCTCAGAGCTTGGATCAGCACCCTGAAGAGGTTTCAGGGGTGGAAGCGGTGTTTCAGATTCTGCTTCAGACTCAGAGATGTGTTCAGTACCACTGGTCATCTCAGGAAGTCCTAGCATGCTCTTAAGAGCTTGGCTCTCAGGCTCAAGAATCCTTCCAGAATCGATGTTTGGAAGCTTACTCTCAGGATTAACCCGTTCAATCCAGTCACTGGAATTTGGAGTTGTCAACATGTTGGTAATCATACCACCAGACACAAATGGTTTTGAACTTTGGTCTTTGTTGCGAGAGTCAGGGAGATGATCTTCACCTATGACTCTCTTTTTGCTACTGGGGCACCCACAACATCAAAGACCCTGGGATTCTTAGCAGTCCAACTTTCAAGAATATCTTGTTCCTTTTTAAGTTCATCTTGAAGAGCCTGATTTCTCTTAACTAGTTCAGTGTTTTGAATTTGCAAGGTGACAGCCTCAAGCTTGGCTTGTTTTAAAATAAGCAGTTCATCTCTACACTTGTTTAATTCAAAACTTAGCTTGTTGTATTTTGAAAAGAGATTTAATCTTTGCTCTTCTACGAACTTAAGGTCAACATTAAGATAATTCATATAAGACTGCCAATCAGAGTCATCATCCATAGATAGTAAGATATTTACCTTCTTCATAGTGATGTTGACCCATTCCCCGTTTCTGGCATGATTCATTCCAACTGCTATCTTGTCTTCTTCTGAGAGGTCCATCAGTGCACTGACATGCACCATTTCATCATCTGATGACACTGGCTCTTCATCCCAGTCGAAGGTCTTAGCAACAAGGCCTTTGTTTTTTTATAAACCTTCGAGAGTTAGCAAGGAGTGCCATTTCCTGAAATTCAGTGTTCAGGTCATTTAGGTACTCCTCACTTGATCTCTCATCAGGCTCATCATCAGAATTTTCCTGAAAATCTTGAACAACATTGTTAGAATAGAAAGCAGTTGATATTGGTGATGAGGTGGTGGTCAGGGACTTCTTGACTTCCTGAGACTTCTTTAAGTTAGGGTATCGTCTGTTGATGAGATTTTCCTCATAGACAAATTTCCCATAAATTTCAGGAAGCTCAAGATTTTAGATATGATTAGCATTCCTAAGTCCCTGAGAGAAATTCAACCACTTCTCAGGGAGACTGTTGACAAAACCAACATTGATTTCATGTTTGGACAACTTAACACCATCATTTGACAATTCATTTAAAAGAGTTTTGTACCTGGTGTAAGTTTGAGAGAGAGTTTCTGAGTCCTTAGCCCTGAAGGTGTTATACTCAAGTTTCAGGTCCATTATCCTGTTTTCCTTGGTATCAGATGGTCCTTCATGACTATGAACTAGGTCATCCCAGGTTTGCTTAGCTGTACTACAGCTTATAACAGACTCCATAATATCATCAGGAAGACAAGATATTAAGATACTTTTGAGTCTTTGGTCCTGGTTGACCACTCTCCTTTCATCCTGGGTCCACTGAGCTTCAGGTTTGGGCAACCCTTCAGCAGTCTTTGGGACAAATGGACCTTCATTTATACACTTGATATAATAAGGTTCCATCCCAATCAAATAGCAAAACATTCACTTTTTCCATTTGTTGAATTTTCCAACTTCAAGTCTAGGGGCAACAGCTGAATAAGCTCCACCCTTTTTATCGACTAGTTGGGGTACATCAATTTCAGCCATTTAGGATCCTAATTTAAAAACTTTTAGAGAGGCCTAAAAAACGAGTTTTATAATTAGCCTTTCTCTGATACCACTTGTTGTTCCCCGTTCACTAAGGTTTAAAACAGTTTTAGAATCAAAAAACAAGTTAATAGTGAACAATGACTGAAATTAACATAAGTAAAACACACTTATAAATTTTCAACATCATATTCTTATTAGAAATAAATCAACAAATAATACGTTACCCAAGTACTTGCGGAATAGTACTTGGGATTGAAATGACAAAGTTGGGTGAATCCTCTCTAAGCTCAGGCTAAGTCTGAGCACAACTCTTAGAGCTCACTGAGCTATCTCAGGAACTAAGTTGTATTTGGAGGAGTGAAAAGATGGCTTGTGTGTGTGTGTTTTTACAATTCACAAGCTTAACCTTTTCACTCTATCTCTTATGCTATTTATACATGTATGATATTTGACTCTTTCCTAAGTGACAAACTGACATCATACAGAAGACAAAATACTGATGTATTTTGTCTCTGTTTACAAAGACTATTCTAGGTAAGAGACAAGACTACTTTCCTAAGTTCAGTGATGACACTGAGCCTGATCTTTTGCCATTCAGGGAAAGTTGACTTTAGTTGATAAGGACTTCGTCTTATCTGTTTCAACCTTTTCCCGCCTTGTCCCGCTCTTTCTTCAGTCTTTACATCCTTCAGTCTTCTACTTCAGTTTGTCTTCAGTGTAAGAAGTTGGAGAGAAATCTTAGGGATTCAGTGAGTTATTGTCATCACTCACTGAATCCATCATCTTCTTCTTGACTCAGTCTTCACCCTTTAAGTTCCGCCTTACTGAGTGGAGAGACTTTTTCTTTGCCTCCTACTGAGTATCCTGAAGACGACTCACTGAGAGACTATGCACTCAGTGACCTGTTTGTGTTAACGGATTAAACACTTGGGCTATTTTCTATTCAAATCCTAGATTAAGGGGTTTGGGTATTTACTGAACCCAACACTGGTTAAAACTCAAATCTAGCCTCCTTTTACGTTTTAAGTGAACTATGATAATGGTTTTCATCCTGACCATGGTTAAAAGCACATAACCCCTTAAAACCATGTAATAACCAAACTGCCATGACGAATATCCAAACACACATCCAATTCATGAAGTACACCCTTTTATCCCTTATTCGAAGTAGAAAACCGTGGCACCACCATCAAATAAGATCCAGAATTACACTTTCTCTTTCTCCAGGATGGATTTATCATCACGGGATTTTACAATTCTATGGTTTAAACCGAGAAATAGTTTCTTTCGCGGGATTTTACAAGACCAAGAATAAACCGTAAGATAGATCCGGAAATGCACTTTACTATTACCAGGATGGTTCCATTTTCACGGGATTTTACAAGTCTATAATTTAAACCAAGAAATAGTTTCTTTCGTGGGATTTTACAAAATCAAGACAAAACCATAAACAATGTTAACTTGAATGTGTTATGACAACTTTGGTTTCAGTGAATATTTGTTTTAAGAGAAACATGCAGCGGTTCATCAACGAATCTTTCACCAACATCAACAATTCTTTACCCATATGTAGACACCTTCACAAACCATACTGAGTCGAGTAGTATACACTACTTCCCCTTGAGGTTGAACATTACCCTTTTCTCCCCCATGATGGTTTCGAACTTTCGGAAGCATCATTAACGTGTACGACCATTAGCATGAAAAGTTCTTGTCATAAACAAACATCTTGAAAAGTTGAAAGATTTTGCTTAGACTGTGAAGTATCGATGACATTTTGTAGTGAAGAATATTCCATGAGAATTGTTGATCACATCTCATCCAACAAACCCTTTGGCAAACACATTTGGAGAACTGTTGTGACCATTTGGAGAAGTAAATCCGATATACCAAACTTGAACATGACATAAAATTCCCTATAGTTGTTACTTAAACTTGCACTAATCCTTGTGAAAAGAAACGGTGTACCCAATGTACAAAACCTCTTGACGTATCCTCAACTGTGTGAGACACCGAAAGTGTAGCTACTTGGTGGGTTAAGCGAAAAAGAATCCCAAAAGTAACTAAATAGCCAAGTCTTTATCACACACTCTATAAATGCTCAAATAAGTCATCTTCGCGGAAGAGTAGAAAGAAAGAAGACGAGAAAAGTAAACGCGCCCGGAAAACCTCACTTCAACTCCAAATAGAAATACCGTACAAACAACCCCGTATTCAACTTTGTTCAATCATCAATTCAAGCCATGACATAATGTTCTCTGAGAAGACATATAACCCAAAGTACCAAACCTCATAACACAACGAGTCTTAGCATCAAGCATTAAAGCATTAGAGGACCCATGACATCAAAGACCCAAGTCCGAATCTAACTCAATTAATGACACATGATCCATATCAACATTTATCTATAAACGCTCAAGCCCAGTCCAAGAATTATCAGACCAAAACTATCATTTGACCAATGAAACCCTTTATCCAATTTTAACATCTCAAATGCAAAGTTGTCTACATATAGTTCATGTGTTTGTTGTACCAGGTCTAAAATCCCATTCGTCAATATCTCAAAATAACTTAGGTACCCAATCCCATTCGTCAATAAATCATACCAACCCAATCCCATAATCAGATTTATTACAAAGAGTTTCGGCCCACTTACACTCCTAATCGTTGGTACACACGAGGCCCATTCAAACACAATAAATCTGATCCATTATAACAACCCTAATATCACAGGTATAAAATAGCGCATACTCAGAGATTATTCAAACCCTAATACCACTTCTCTTTTGTGCATACAAAATAAGCTTCACCAAACCCTAATTACTCAAAATAGTCCGCCCCCTTCTAATAACAAACCCTAAAATCTCTCACCATTAGTCGCCTCCTTCTTCACACCTTATTGCTTTGTTGTTCAGATTGGTCTCGCCACAGGGTTGGCTCGAGACATCATCTTGGCCACAGGGATGGCAACGAGATAATCGAGAGGTTTCAATGTAGGTTTTAATCTTTCCATTTTGTTTTGAGTCATAACTGAACCAAAGGAAAAGGTATAAAATTCTTGTTATAATCTTTCCTGATTTGATTTCAAACAAAGTGATGAAGTGAAGCTTCAAATAGATCGAGTAATGAATTTAATTGTATTTCAAGTTTTAGTTTCATTACTTATTCTTTGAGAATACCTCAACAGTCGAATCTTGTACAAGGTGTTAAACACAAGCTGTTTATCATCATCCATTAAAGAATCGAATATTTAACAAGTGTAATGCTTTACAGCAGTTTTTGATTTGTCTTTTGAGCATGGATCTGTTATTGGTCTTAGAGGTGTGATAGACGATGATACTTTTTCGTGTTTATGATCTTATAGATCTAAGGCTATGTTACTTCACGAAAAAAATCTGAGATAAGTTGTTGTTACAAATTACGAGTCTTGATGTTTGTTGAATAGATGTAGATCGTAGACATGAGATGGAAGGTTTAGGGTAGATAGTTATATATTTGTTGTTGGCTTAAGATGTTGGCTCGATGTACAGCCGATTACATGGACTGATGAAGGTTTACAACCTGAGGTCATGAGTCTTGGTGTTTTGGTATTAGATATTGTGGTCGTGGTTTGTGATAAAAAACTTCTTCTTCATCTATTCTTTTCAGACAAGTCGCTTTATGACAAGTCGCTACGACAAGTCGCTATGACAGTTGACTCAATAGTCAAGTCGCTATGAATACAATGAATCTGGACATTAAATTTGACAAGTCGCTTTGGACTTTATGGACCTTTTTGCTCCGGCAAGTTTTCCGACCATAGTTTTCCGACCAGCATCAAGAACCCAGAAAAACCAACATAAAAATGCATCCTTTTGACAGTTTTGACCACAGATTGACCATACAAGGCTGACCATTTGACCACAAATATTACACAGATTTGATACAATATGGACCATGTGACATTTTGGACCAAAAGAGAGGATTTAAAACCATGTTTAAAACTGTTAGCTGTAAGAATACTCGAAAAATAAAATTTCCGATCATCAAAAAGTACAAAAAAAATAGCTTATAGACATGTAGAAACCATAATAATTCATCAAAACATCATAACCTTGTATCAAACCGCATCAAAACCAAACAAGCCGCATAAAAAGAACCGTATAAAAAACCATATAAATCATTAAAACAACCAAACCTAGGCTCTGATGCGATTTGTAGGATCGTGAATATAGTATTGTTTGATGATTCGGGTGGTCTTGGATGATGGAAATACATGTTACCCATTTAGAGAGAGAAAGAGATGAGAGGGTGTTCTTGGTAGAGACTTGCTTAACAAAATGTAAAGGTTAGATTGAAAGAAGCAACACCCCTTCCAAGGATGGAAGGGGTATTTATAGTTACACATACTACGTCCTCCTATCAGACGGTGGATCAGGCATACAGTGGGTAAAGACCCGTCCTTCCTCCACGGTGTTACACTAAACTAATCTACGCTACAAACTAACTAATTAACTACAACATAACGTAAATAACAACATGTCTACGAGTTAACTTATGCTAGATAATATTTGGGGTGACCGACTCTTCACTATGGAATTTCTAATTCTTAACACAACACTACAACAACAACTAACCTCAAAGGAGATCTAATTCTTATAACAACATCAACAAGGATATCAATATCCTTTGACCCAATACTAATCTATCTTGTACATCGAACACACCATATCGAATGTACACCTTAGGCACCTTTCACTACTGCCTTTGCTCGATCTCAAAGCACCCTTCACTAATGCCTTGTGACTTGACTTCTAGGCACCCTTCACTAATGCCTTTAGCCTTGACTTCTAAGCACCCTTCACTAGTGCTTTCAATACGGACGATCGACACCCTTCACTAATGTCTTCGTCTTGACCCTTTAGACATCTTTCACTTATGTCCTCGACACTACACTTCTTATGAGAAAGAAGAGAACTATCAACAAGAGAACCTCATTAATCTTGATGATAACGAAGCATGGCTACTCATGGACTTGAGCTTGCTCGACTTCAAAAAGTGGTGATCTTGCCTTTAAGAGGAACCTAGAGAATCACACAAAAACAAAACTACATACATAGATCACTTGGATATGAGGTTAGAGAGTTTATAACTCAAAGAGAAAATATATGTGAAAGGGGTGAGAAATAATTATGAAATGACTCACTATTTATAGAGGAAAAAACAGCTACTGTTTCACGAATCCCTCACTTGAGGGATCCGTCCAGTGTATTACTGGGGATCCGTGGGACGCTCCCTTTTGCCCAAGGGGTTTTGGGTCATGGGTCATGGGTCATGGGTTATGGATCATGGGTATCCAAGTAGATACAATGTATCTACAAGATGCAATGCATCTAGTCCATGGGTCATGGATAATATCCATATACGACTTAAGCATGATGTCATGCAATGGGTTATGGGTCATGCTTCATGGGTATGGGTCATGGAATTTGGGTTATACCCAACTACATTCAATGTATTTGGTCAATGGGTCAAATACTTAAGTTTCTACCCATTTATATTACCCGTTATAATACATACTAGTTATGTATATATTTACCCAATATGTAAACACTAGTTGTTGTACATATGTATTACTAAATCATAAAATCACTTATACTTGTTTTAGTATTTTATGTGAAAACGTAAGTGTGTTAGAAAACTAATGGCTCAACCCATTTACGTGTTTTATTTGTTTCGTTAAAATGATTTTTCGTTTGTTATCGACAAAACATTAGAAGATCGTAAAATATAAATAAACGTTTTTACGGCTAATTTGTATTAACACACACGTCAATCTTTTCATCTCCTCTACTTACAACAACTATCTGACAAACAATCCCCCCTAAAAAATCATGTTATACGAGTGATTTCACAATATGGTTGATGTAAATGGATGTTCTCTTCGAAAAGAAGGAGAAACCTTTGACCCTAACAAAGCATACGATATATTTTTTAATGTTAATTCAGATTTAATATTTTTAGCATTAATTCATCATGTAGAATGATTTGTTGGTTTGTTGTTGTTGTTTATTAACTTACATTTTTTATCATTTAAAAAGGTAAGTCAAACCCTGCACCTTTTACATTGGAGTTACACCATTGTTTTTTTTTTTTTTTTTTTTTTTTTTTTTTTTTTTTTTTTTTTTACAATGGGGTCTAGAATGCGTTACATGAATGGTAAGGTATTTTGGTTTGATGGAGTTGATATTCATGAGTTTTCAGTCATTAAACTTAGAGATATGTTTACAAAGTTAGGTTATAAAGAGGATGTGTAACACCCAAACCCAAAATGTAACATTATGGTGTCATACAAAGCATATAAATACAAGCGGAAGTCTTATTAAATAAATACCAAGTCATATAAACGAATGACTTCAAAAGGAAATACATAATCCAACATGTCTAAAAGAAATGAAATATGAAAACAAATGTTCTTCAAAATGAGTCCAAAATGATAAGGAAAACTAGGGTCGGTTCACTCAAATGCTCCTACTCTCAGCCCATCAAAGCCCAGCATCCCACTTGTACCTGCCGCATGAAAAAGAAAATGCGGCTGAGCTTATAAAGCCCAGTGAATAGATATGAAAAAACGAAAGCTAAACATAATAAAAAGAAAAAAATGAATCAACGAAAACTGATAACGAAATCGTAACGAAATGAGCACAATGAGTCTATGAGGAACCTGCAGAACACAATATTAACAGATATCAGAAGGAACATAAATCAAAGGAGACCAAAGCAAGGAAACACATCAGTGGACAGATATAAGCACATATAGATATCCAAAATATACAAATACCGAAAC
The DNA here is from genome assembly GCA_019973895.1 of Chrysanthemum seticuspe. Classification (NCBI taxonomy): domain Eukaryota; kingdom Viridiplantae; phylum Streptophyta; class Magnoliopsida; order Asterales; family Asteraceae; genus Chrysanthemum; species Chrysanthemum seticuspe. Next base: position 292,862,380 of record BPTQ01000006.1, read on the forward strand.
ATAATCAAATAGGAGTTGATATACAACTATCATAACCAAAGCCAAGTAGTCGAACAGTATACAAGCATATCAGCCATAGAAACAACTGAACATAAATATGGCAAACCAACAAATCAGATAATCAGGTGAGTATAAGTTAAACTGAATTCCATAAACAGGCGCGAGCAACTGAATAAAATGTAAGCATGAAAATCAAACAAGTCAGATAATCAACAATTAATAAACTGAACAAATATCATAACAAGCGAAATTACCAAACAAAAGTATAAGCATGTTAGTCACAAGTAGCAGATAGAAATACTGAATGAGAATCATAGCTAACGGAAATAAATGAATCATGGTTCGGATATTGCCCACGAGTTCAAATGACTAAAGGAGATACTCCAATATCCTCACATAAAATCCCATGTCATATCCGTCAAATCATAAGCTGTACACAGAGTAGATAGCTCCAATGTACCAAATGTGGGGGTGTATTGCACACACTCACCACATCACCAAATCAAAACAAAGTATCTAGGATGCATCCATACGTTCCCTGCAAATCAAATCAAATATACATATGCCAGTTCGAGATTGTACATACGCATTCAAATACACCGGCCAAGTACGCTATATATAGCAATGCTCATAATACAGAAAGGGAAGGCCGGGGATCCATCACTCCTCCCCAGTACAGAGTCATGACACTGGTGCATCAGTGACATGGTCATGGTACCTCCATGACTAGTTACACAAATAGCTCGGGCAAAGCAGAACCAAAAGGAACCAATAATCCAAAAGAAGAATATACAATTACCTTACTCAGATAATATCAGATCAAAACGAATCTAAACACATCATATCGATTCAATTAGTTACATCATACCAATCAGGTATCAGGTCATAGCATTTCATAGTAAATCATGGCAGTCAAATCAGAATCTAAATGAAAACGACATCAAAATCAGGTTTCATTTCGAATGAACAGAATTCTGGAATCAAGTTATATCATATTAAATTTTATATCAATTAGAAGTAAATCATATTAAATCACAAACCCCTACTCAGATTTGGAACGAATATCATATCAGAGATATATCTACGTATACTAGTCATAATGAATCAGAAAGGACCAAATCAGAATCATAACCATCGAATAGCAAATCATGACATGTCATACAGCAATCGTAATCATGTAAACTCAAACGGAATGATTGAGAGTCGAAACAAAGGATGCTAATCAGACATAAGGATCATTATCATCTTCAATCAAATAAATCACACGTACTGAATCATACCAAACAATATTAAGTCATAAAAATCAGAGAATCATCATACAAATCGAATAAACCAAAATAGAAGGAATCATATCAAAGCATATCATGCAAATGTGAATTAGAGCAGAAGGAACTGGGATCAGATGTCAAACCATGATCAAGAGTCATGAAAGTTGTCCTTACCAAAAGTAAACATTTTAATGGGCCAGATGATAGTCTAGTGGGAGTAGAGGGACTGATAGTCTAAGTAAACATTTTAATAGGCCAAACGATGAGCCAATTATGGATAACAAGGAAGGTTGTCCATGGCTTTTACATGTTTCAAAAGGTCCCTATGATGAGTCTTGGGTAGTTAAGACTTTTAAGAATATCTAAAAATGCCTTCAAACTAGAGAGGTTACAAAGTGAACTGCCTCTTTTTTAGCAAAAGATGTGAAAGAATCTATAGTGACCCTAATATACCAATTGCTGCTCTTAGAGACCAACTGCAGAAAAAATAAAAATAAAAAATAAATAAAATCCTAAAGAGTTTCCAAAATGAAAACTTAAAGGTAAAAAAGATAGCAACGGAGAAAGTTATTTGTGATTATGCTCAACAATATTCTCAGTTGAGCGATTATGTTTTAGAATTGCAAGAAGCAAATCCGAAAACAACAGTTAAACCGGAAGTTGAAAGACATTGACATTAGAAGTAACACAAAGCAATTTAAGATGATATATGTCCGTTTAGGAGCATTAAAGAAGGGATTCAAGGATGGAAACAAGGAGTTATTGGGTCTTGATAGGTATTTTTTTTATCTAGACCTTGGCTTGCTCAAATTTTGACTGTTGTTGGAGTTGATCCAAACAATAGAACATACCCAGTTGCGTATGCTATTGTAGAATCTGAAACAAATGATAGGGGATGATATTGACTTGAACCAGAGGTCAAACTTCACATTTGTATCAAATAGACTAATGGTACTACTTACTATTACTTATGCCAAATTACTTATTCAATTACTTTAATTACTTATGCAACTGCAAGTGCTTTTTTAATTACTTATGCAACTGCAATTGATACCTAAAATACATATACTTTTGCTGTTGTAGGGTATAATCCCAGTCTTAGCTAGTATATTCCCAAGTGCTAAGCATAGATTCTGCTTGAAACATATATATGATAACATGAAACTTGAAACATATATATGATAACATGAAACTTGTTTGGAGGGGTCAGTTGTATAAGGATTTTCTTTGGAAGTGTGCAACAGCAACCACCATTCAAGCATTTGACAAGTACATGGAAGAGCTACAAGTAAAATCTAAAATGCATACTTGTGGTTGAAAAATATTGAACCATGCCAATGGTCTAGATCTCATTTTTCTGGTATGTAGTTATTAACTTGGCATAATAATAGTATTTCAATATTTTTGATATTGTTAGTACTTATATTTCAGGAAGAGCACATTGTGATGTCCTATTAAACAACATGTGTGAGGTTTTGAATAGACAACTACTAGATGAAAGGGATAAACCCATAATAAATTGTTTAGAGTTCATAAAGGAGTATTTAATAAAGAAGATTGTTAATGTGAAAAAGGTTATTGACAAGTCCGATGGACCTCGTACGCCAAATGCAACAAGATTTTTATAGTCATTAAAGATGAAGCTTCTAAATATAGGGTAATCATTATATGCTTTCACTCAATTACATGTAACATGGAATGGAGGTGACAAATATCAAATGAATGGACCTTGGGGAGAGCAGTGTGTGGTGAATATACATACCAAGTCACGCTTATGTAGAAAATGGGAGTTAACAGGAATGCAATATAAACATTCAGTGGTAGCCATCAATGAAATGGATAACAATGGTATGTAATTTGGGCTACCAGAAGCATGGATCCATTCTTGTTATTGGTTGACAACTTGGAAAAACATGTATACTTTCAAGATTGATCTAGTTAATGGTCAAGAGTTTTGGCCTAAGTCAAATGTTCCAGTTATATATACTCCATTAGACTATCACACTCCAATAGGTAGACCCCCAAAGAAACGGGAGAAGAGTACCTCTGAATTGAGTGATACAATGGTGAAAAATGGTAAGTTGAATAGGGCTGGAAAAGCATTAACTTGTAGGATATGCAAGCAGTTAGAACATAACCAGAGATCATGTAAACAAAAGAAAATTTCTCCTGCAACACAAACTTTTGCTGCAACTGCTTCTTAAAATAAGAAAGGCACCAAACAAACTTCTGCTGCAACTGCTACTCCAAAGAAGAAAGGTAACAAACAAAGAGACTCTCAATCTACTCCAAGGTTACCAACACCAAGACGTTTACAAGGTATCATCATTAGAGACTCACCATCTGCAAATACCAGAGGTTCACAGGCTGCAATACTTTCACAAGAATCTGCTGCAACCATAGGAAAACAGAAGAAAAATGCAAAAGATAAAAAGGTTGTGGAGTGATTGGTTTATTTGATGTAGTCTTATGGTTGTTTTATACTGTCTTATGGATATTTTATGAAGTCTTATGGATATTTTATGTTGTCTTTTGAACATTTTATGTTGTTTCCTAAACTGCTTATGACACCAGTTGACTCTTTTATTTGTTAAGTTGAACATCTACAACTGGTTCATGTAAATTGTAGTTTATTAAGTGGTTGTTATGAACAATTTGGTTGGTATTGATGATATGTTATGCTACTTATTTGGTTGGTATTTATGAAATGTTATTATTCAGTTTTAGTGTAATAGCTTAAGTGTTATTTACAGTTTTACAAATGACCATACCATACAGTTTGAGTGTTATTTGCAGAACCACAAGCAATTTACAAGACCCTTAAGCAATAAGCATTTTGAGTGTTATTGTTGGTATACCAGAACCATAAGTAGTTTGAGTGTTATCTTTGGTATTTATGATATCCATTTTACAAGTGACCATACGAGAACCATAAGTAATTTACAAGACCCTTAAGCAATTTGTGGACATATCATTATAAGCAATTTGTGACCATACAAGAATCTTAATCAATTTACAAGACCCTTTTTAACATTTGACAATACCAAACACTTGTAACATTCAACCAAACCAAACCATTATATTAACATCAAAAGCTATAATTACAACATCGTAATTGGTCAACCATAGTACCAGAAGGTTTTAACAAGTGGCCTTCACAACAACATAGGTCAATTCATAACATAGAACACACAAAAACCCAACTTAGACCTAAAATCATCTTCAAACTTCAAACTTCATTCACTTTTGAATCACTGTAGGATGTAGCTTCAAGGTTGTTCACTGACCACACCAATCCATGAATGATTTCAACATCTTTGACACATTGGTTGATCATACCAAGATACAAACCCACAACTTACCTACATTGTAACATTTAGGTTAAAATTAACAAACCGAACGAACAAAATAACAAAAAATAACAACTTACTCTGTTACCACAACAAAAGAATTTCCTTCCTGGATTCATTGCAGTCCATGATGTGCAAACAGTCAAAGGTGAATGACAATTGTTTCACTCAGCCATGAGCGTGTGTTTGTTAAGTTTGACTGTTTGTGTGTGTGTTAAGTGAGTTAGGGATTTTGACTCTATGAGAGTCAATGGGAAAATTATATAGCCAGTTGGGTTAAGGGGGGAACTCAAAAAGACTAAATAACCCTCACGTAATTATCACATGTAATACTTAACAAGGGAATTTAACGAAGGTTACAAAAAATGGTCTAGATTCGTAACCATATCAAACCTAAATGACTGGACCAGTGAAAAAAAGTTCAATGACTGAAAATGCAAAAACCGACAAATCATAGTGACCATTTATGCGATTAACTCAAAGAAAAAAATGACTGAATAATAAGGTGATTTAATTGATTTTGACTAAAATGTATCATACTAAAATTAAGCTAAAAACATTTACTTCCATCTTTTTACTTTTACTTTGACTGAGCATTATTTTTTATTAGCATCATTTCCAAAAGCCAAAAAGTCACACACATCAAAACCCCCAATGAATAACAAGGCGATTTAATTGGTTTTGACTAAAATGTATCCTACTAAAATTAAGCTAAAAACATTTACTTTAATCTTTTTACTTTTACTTTTACTGAGCATTATTTTTTATTAACATCATTTCCCAAAGCCAAAAAGTCACACACATCAAAACCCCCATTTCCCTTGCCCCTTGTTTTTCACCTTTTTCTTTCTCCTGTGCCCAAAAAAAAACAAATCAAATGCAAATCGCTAAAACAAATCATACCCTTTTCAGATCTAATAATTATAGACAAAGCCCATTTTTTATAAACTTATTTTAACTTCACCTATGCTTATTTATCACCCTAGTTGTGTGTATTTGTGAAGGTGTAATCACTTTTAACTAATTAAATGGATGAAGAAGTAGTTTTACCATGGTTAAAATCACTCTCATTAGCACCTTATCTGAATTTCAAGAAAAATTTCCTATATTTTCAAGATTACTACCAAGATCTTTTAAAAACATGTTTGTTTAGACCAAGAACATGAGTCCGGAAATGATGGAAAAGATATGATTAATCACAAACAACACATACAAGCTACAAATAACGGGTAATTACTATAGCAAGTATATCTACTGATTATGAAAGAACACCATTTCGACCTATAATTCTAAGCATAACAAGTGCATTAAGATACGTTTATATGACCAATGTTCATGCAAATATACTTCCTTTAATTCGGTCGGTCAACATGGGATTAACCCTTAAACATATAATCATTCGGGTTGTCTAACAAGTTAATATTCAATTTCCACAAGTTTAGTATTGACTCGTTATAAACAAACGACTCAAAATCAACCACAACAATCAACCCTTTTACCTATATCGACTAAGATGATCAACCAAAGGATAGACAATAATTCGAATAACAACATATCAAGCATACAAGCATGAAACATCGAAAAGCATATAAAAAATAATCAACACGTTATCATGACTCTCATAAAGCCTAAACAAACATAATTGACTACTCCATGATCAAACCAAATACACACATAATAAACATGTAAAAATCATATTAAAAGTAATAGAATTGTACCAATGATTACATGATCGACTATGGTGGAATTCTCACGTTTATAACCCAAAATACCAACTAATATGGCCAAAGCTTGATGAACCCTTATGACCCACGACTCCAGGTGCTGTCACCACTTGTCTGGACTTAGGTGGAGAGTTTTGAATCGTTTGGGATTTGTAAGGAGTGAGTATGGCTTGTGCTAAGGGTGATTATGGGGTAAATAAACCCTTAACCTTTGTAAAATTCCTTGGTGGTGATCTATACGTTTTTCTGAGTTAGGTCAGCTCTTATAAGCTTTAAAGACCCTAACAAACGTGTACACAAAGTTTGGAGTGCAGATGATCGGCTTCCATAAATGAAATGCGCTCCATAAATGATAACTTGTGTAACTGACCACTAAAGTGTGCCACACTTATAAGTAAAACCGGCGTACCTTTGCGCGACACCGCCGTACTTAAATATAAAACCGCCGCTCTTGAGAGTTAGTTAAAATCTTGTAACGACTACCAAGACCGCAACACTTGGTTGTAAAACCGACGGTCTTGGGGTGTTTTTCCACATTTCATACTTCAAAGTCCTTCTTTTGATAATTGTTTGTTCCTTATACGTTTAAGCTTCAATCTTTACTCTTCATTGATTTATCAATCCTACAACAAACATTCATTAAGTACCAAAAGTTTTATAAATAAGCGTAAATAGATATATACATAACATAATTTAAAAGGTATAAATATGTATATTTAGAGTGTTATCAGCTTTAATCGCGCTTTTGTGACGGTGCGAGGCTTAACGCCACTTTACCAAATGCTCTAAGTATAGTGAATGAAGGTAATGGAAAGGACAAATGACTCATTGAGTTTTTAGAATAAATCTTTCTGCCCAAATTCGAGTTGCAAAATGAAGGAAAGAGAGACACGAGGAGGTTTGTGACAAAAATACGCCATCTAATTTATACTTATTATGTGTGTAAAGGGTATAATAGTTAATGAATGTAAACTCAAAAATATAAAAAAAGTGACTAACATATTATGATTTTCTTTCTTTTCACGCTAAACTTAAGAACACAATCTTTTTTACTAGCATTTTTTACTACTCTTTTTTACTTTCCATACTTCTCTTTACTTTCACTTGTGAAAATTACTCGATAACACACTTTAAGTGTTTATTGTCATTTACTTTATTTGTTATTTTCATTATAAAATTTTAGATCACTCTCTTTACGAATGACCCGGTCTTACCACGTCAATACTATATAAGATCGGTTACACTGTCCATGAGTATTAATCATACTTGTTAAGTCGGCTTATACAAAAATTTTAAAGCTAGATTAAGCACAAGAACTCGTTTAGCTTATTTTTTTTAGAATCTAAATAAGCCAATAAATCAAAAAATAAGCTAATAAAAACCCATTTAATAGCAAAACTTTTTATATTTTGATAGCATAGCATCAATTCCCAAAGCCAAAAAGCCACAACACATCAAAACCCCCATTTCCTCTGCCCCTTGTTTTTCACCTCTTTCTTTCTCCTCTGCCCCAAAAATAAAAACAGAGCAAATGCAAATCACTAAAACAAATCATACCCTTTTCAGATCTAACAATTGCAAACAAAACCCATTTTTTATAAACTTAAATTAACTTCATTTATGCTTATTCATCACCCTAACTGTGTGTTTCTGAAGGTGTAATTACTGTGTGTGTGGTATTTTAATTAATAATGGGTGAAGAAGTAGTATTACCATGGTTAAAATCACTGCCATTGGCACCAGAGTTTCACCCATCTTTATCTGAATTCCAAGATCCAATTTCTTATATTTTCAAGATTGAACAAATAGCTTCCAAATATGGAATTTGTAAAATCATCCCACCCTTTTCGCCTGCTTCGAAAAAAACAGTCATTTCCAACTTAAACAAGTCCTTACTTTCTAAAAATAGTAATAATGACAACCAACAGCAAGGTACATTTACCACTAGGCAGCAGCAAGTTGGGTTTTGTGTTAGGAAAAGTAGTAACAGGCCTGTCCAGAAGCCTGTTTGGCAGAGTGGTGAGGTTTATACTTTGTCGCATTTCGAAACGAAAGCCAAAGGGTTTGAAAAAGGGTATTTGAAGAATAAGGGTAAGAGGGTTTTGAGTGAATTGGAAATTGAGAGTTTGTATTGGAAAGCGCAAGTGGATAAGCCGATAACGGTTGAGTATGCTAATGATATGCCTGGTTCGGCTTTTGAGGCGTGTAGTGGGAAGAGTGGGACGAGTTGGAAGAGTGGGAAAGGGAAGAGGAAAGAGGGGGAAGGGGTGACGGTGGGTGAGACGGAGTGGAATATGAGAGGAGTGTCGAGGTCGAAAGGGAGTTTGTTGAAGTTTATGAAAGAGGAGATACCGGGAGTGACGTCGCCTATGGTTTATATTAGTATGTTGTTTAGTTGGTTTGCGTGGCATGTTGAAGATCATGATTTTCATAGTTTGAATTATATGCATATGGGAGCTGGGAAGACGTGGTATGGTGTGCCGAGAGATGCGGCTGTTGCGTTTGAGGATGTGGTGAGAGTTCATGGTTATGGTGGCGAGATTAATCCTATTGGTGAGATATGATTTTGTCCCCTGCATTTTTATTGTTGTGATTATATGATCTGTTTAAATTCGATATGTGTTATGTACTTCATTAGTAAATATTGAATAATTGTAAGATTTGCTGATAGGAACGATTAGTATTAGAACTGCTCATCTGCATTTTGGTACAGTTAATGGTTTTTTAGACAATCTCAAATACACCCTAAAGATTTAGAGGTTTGCAGATAACTTGAAGTGGCCATATGTAGAAGTTTTACTTTTTAGTCATGTGTACATTTCAGGAAGTAATAAACCCTTGTAGTCATTGCTCTAATTAGTGCTGAGAGTTTACAGTTCCATCCTGCATTCTTTTCTCTGTGTAGTTAGGACTGGTATTTTAGTATGCTTCAAGATCGGGTGCTTCAGGAGAAAGTATTTTGAATGGAATATCGACTATTGAGTGTTCAGAAGTCAAGGGTTCATATTGCATACACAATCTTATCAGATAGAAAAATCTTTTCCGGCATTTGATAAATGGATGTCTACTTTATTAAAGTGTTGAAGCTAATGCAGAGGCGTTTTAAGCTATGAATTTATCTGTTCTCTGTTTTAATTTGTTGTTTGCTGATATGTTCTGTACTTAAACAGTGAATACTTGGAAGATTTCCCAGTAATTAGTAAAGGGCTGTCCGGGATTGCTAATTATAAACTGTTTATATGCTAATTCTGTTTTGATACAACAAATAAGTAGTTTTTTGAGAGTGTATTGAATATTACGTATCCAAATTTATGCAAGTTAAATGCTGTTTAGAGTTGCTTATTACAGATAGCAACAAGAGCTTAAGCAGTTTTAATAAGGTATCTCAAACACCGATTTGCTGATAACTTGAAGTAAGCAACTGTAGCACAAGGATAGCATATATCAAAATATTCTTTTGGTCATAACGTTGTGAATACGTGCTGCTATTTAGGCATGCATACAATACAGGGATTCAAGAAACACCAAAAATAGTTATTGTCTCAATTGGTACTCAAAGTTGGTGGAGAAGACTACAGGCTATGTAAAGTTATATCTGTGTTGTAGGTTTAAGATATTTATTGCATATAACAATCTTGTTATATTGAAATTTTTTATTTGGTTGCCGATTTCTGCATCTGTCTTCTCTAGGTTTAAGGCAATTCAGAGGGGACATTAATAACATCTGCTATGTTTTTCAGTGACTTTTGCCACTCTTGGTGAGAAGACAACTATCATATCCCCTGAAGTATTAGTTAAGGCGGGGGTACCGTGCTGCAGGTCAGACCTTGATAGAGTTGTTATCATTCCATACTTTATGTAAAAAGTAACATCTGCATGCTTATGCACTTTTAAAATCAACTTTGGTAACATTATATTCTCAGAAACATGAGGTTTCTAACAAAATCTTACATCCTGTATATCGTGAAAGCTAATGAACTTTTGCTTTAACAGATTGGTGCAAAATGCTGGAGAGTTCGTTGTCACTTTCCCTAGAGCTTATCATTCGGGGTTTAGTCATGGTAAGTATCTTTATTGTTAAAGTGTCTGTTCATTGCTAATTGGGAACAAATAACAATATATCATGTTTCTTCTTTTGCTTATAGGGTTTAACTGTGGGGAAGCAGCCAATATTGCAACACCTGGTTGGTTGTCAGTTGCACGTGATGCTGCAGTCCGTAGGGCTTCGATTAATGTTGCTCCCATGGTGTCTCATACTCAGTTGCTTTATGATCTGGCTGTATCTATCTCTTCAATGTATGAAATACAAAAGGAATACAAAACTGATTTTTTTTTTTTTTTTTTTTTTTTTTTTTTTTTTTTTTTTTTTTTTTCTAAAAGCTTGGTTGTCCTTTATGATCCTTAACTTAATCATGGATAAATAATTGAATCAAGCATACAGACCATGACTCCCGGTCCCTATTTGTTGAGTAATGAAAATACCATTGTTCCCTCTAGATTTGGTCCTTAATGATTCCATTTGTAATTTTAAACGAAAAGAGTTTTAGATAATAGCTAATGAAGTCTGTTACACTTCTTCTGCAGTGAACCAATAAGTGTAAAGCCTAAACCTCGGAGTTCCCGATTAAAAGATAAGTTGAAAGTTGAAGGGGAAGCTTTAGTAAAAAGACTTTTTTTGCAAGATATTATGCACAATAATCAGCTACTTCATACTCTCGGGAAGGGATCTTCTATTGTACTTCTCCCTGAAGAATATTTAGACCAACGGGCTCCTTTTAGTTTAAGCACTAAAACTCAGGGATTGGAGTCCAAACTTAGTTCTGATCCTGATGATGCCGTTTTAGACAAAAAGCCCATGAGAACATGTTCTTCATTTTATAGTAGGAATAATGGGTTTTCAATGATTGGTGGGAAGGATGCTTCAGCAAGTAGTTTAGCTTTTAAGGACGGTGAATACAATAAAAAGGCTGATCCTGGTGTATTTTCGTGTGTTACCTGTGGGATTTTGTGCTATGCTTGTGTTGCAATTATTCAACCAACAGAAGCAGCTGCAAATTACCTCATGTCAGCTGATTCCAAAGGTATCAGTGATCTGGTTGATGCTAATGAAAATGCAAATGTGGCGGATCTCAAATCGTCTTCAGGTACAGTGTTTGTAATTTTATCAACTACATAGTTTGTACAGTATATTACTGCTAAATCCTAGAAAGCACTTAAAATACTACAAGTATGTCAGGAAGACATGGCGAAATGGGCGGGTTGTTATCAAAATGCGCCGAGTTTGACAGACCTGCGTATTTTTCTGTTCTCCTTTTTTTATTTTTTTAACTGATTAATGTATTTGACATGATTAGAAGAATGATAGTAATACACTAATGATATAATTTTCTGCAATGAAGCAAATATGGGATGTTAGATACTTTTATGCATTTGAATAAACTTCCGATGATTTTCGACCCTTTTTTCTTTTCTAATTCTTTTAGCCTGTTACTCCCTTAGATATATAATACAGTCCTAATCGACCCATGGGTGGTAAAGGGGTTCAAATTATGACCTAGTCATTTGTATCCTAAAAGATGGTCAACTCTTCATTTTTGGTTCAGAGGGTATGGAGTCCACTTCTTATGCTGAATTTCAGACCTAACTTCAATAAACAAGATCCATATGTATCTGTTTAACTCTCTATAGGACAATTATTTTCTGTATGTATCGTAGTAATTTTTAAAACTACATTCATGTTGATTTGAGGACAAAATGTTACCTATTTGAAGCAAGACTTTAAAGTTTGGACTCCTTTATTCTCATGGTACCTGTATGAATGCAGGTCAAATGGCAAAGAGCACCAGTGAGGGTTTGTTTAATATTTCGGTAAAATCTTTTGATCAAATGCAAACCATTGAACATTCAGGTGTAACTTCACTTACTTCAGACCAGAAAGTCAACTCTTCCCTTGGTCTCTTGGCTTTAGCCTATGGTGATTCTTCAGATTCTGATGATGATGATTGTGATCTTGCAAGAGGTGATGAAAAAGACACGAACTATTCAAGGGGTAGTTTTGAGAAAAATGAAAGCTTAAATGATGTCAACTGTTCAAGGGGTAACTTTGAATACGGGGTAGAGTCCTTTAGTGCACATGAGTCCCAGAATGCTGTACAACAAATTGAGAACATGCCTATGAACTCAACATGTGATGAAGACTCTTCAAGAATGCACATATTTTGTCTTGAGCATGCTTTAGAAGTAGAACAACGCCTTCGCCCGGTTGGTGGTGTTCGTATGTTGCTACTTTGTCACCAAGGTATGTCTGTTATATTTTACTAACTCAAAGGGTTTTCTTTGATTTTCTTTATGCATGCCGGTTCTAACATTAGCAAAAAAAGGTAGGATGGGTAACGGGTCGCAGCATGTTATTCTATGTCGTAAAACAGGTTATGTTTGGGTTAGTGTCAAATATGATTGCAATTTTATTTTATTATTTTTAAAAGTAGTATGTAGGAGGGTTTGTGCATTTTAAAATACCCTCAGAGCAACTTTCGACCAATCTAGCCCATTTTCTTTTAACTTATATAACTTTATCATAATATCCATTAGACCTGTTAGAGATAAAGTGTAACCCGCATTTAGCCAGTTTATGTCACTTTTAGGTATGTAGCTTTACCGGTAAAAATGGGTTTTTGTCAAAACTGGCAATTTTTGTTTGGTACGGATGGAATCAGCTGGATAGACCTGGGACAGTTGGTTTTTCTGGACTTTTAGTTTTGTATGCACAATTAACGTGTCTAATATGACTACAGATGTATTATTTTGACAATCTATATTCTTGATAAAAATGATTTTAGAGATTTATGTATTAAAAATGCACTTTTGGCGAGCCCACTTGTTTAACCTAATATTTTTTGACCGTTACATACTTGCAGTTTTTATAACATCCTCGTTAAATACAGTCAAGAATATTCTTAAACTGCTACATATGTTTACACCATTTGCAGATTACCCCTCTTTAGATTTTGAAGCAAGATCAGCATCAAAAGAACTGGGAACCGATCATACTTGGACCGATCTCGAATTTAGAGAGAGTGACAAACAAGACAAAAAATGGATACAATCTGCTCTTGACAACGAAGAAGCCACACATGGCAATCGTGACTGGGCTGTAAAATTAGGAATTAATCTCTTCTACAGTGCTAGCCTTAGCCGATCACCCCTTTACAGCAAACAAATGCCATATAATCTAGTTATTTATAATGCATTCGGACACATTTCCCCTTCTAGCAACCCAACAAAACCGAAACCTTCTGGAAGACAGAAAAAAATTACCGTGGCTGGAAAATGGTGTGGTAAAGTTTGGATGTCAAGTCATGCTCATCCATTGCTAGTAAGGGACGATGAAGAACAAGTTGAGATTAGTGGGCCTGTTTTGTCAGATGTGAAACAAGAAAGACGGGTTGAGAACGCCCAAGTGGTAATTAATAAGTATTCAAGAAAAAGGAAGAAGAATGTTACAGAAAGTAGGCGAACGAGTGTCAAGACTAAGTTCCCTAAAGTTGAGCCATCACCGTCCCCATCCCCATCCCCATCCCCGTCCCCATCCCCATCACCACCACCTTCGCCAGTGGGGGCAGCAGATAAGTCATTGAGTGGTGGGTTCAGGCGGCAGCCTAGGACAAATCTCAGAAAGAAGCAAATTGGAACTGAAAGAAGCATTATCAACTATAAAACAACACAATATGATACGGATTCTGAGGGAGAGACTGATGGCGGTTCTGGTGGTGGGCCCAGCTTGCGGTTAAGAAAAAGAATTACAAAACCACCATCTAAAGACTTTGTTGCCGTCACTGAATCAAAACCAAAACGAAAGCCAACACAATATGATATGGATTCTGAGGGAGAGACTGATGGCGGTTCCGGTGTTGAGTCCAGCTTGAGGTTAAGAAAAAGAATTACAAAACCACCATCCAAAGACATTGTTGTCGTCACTGAATCAAAACCAAAACGAAAGCCAAAAACGCAAAACGACACCAAGAAAGTTAAACAATCCGCTGTTATTAAAGTCAATGACGAGGAGGAAGAACTAGCTGAATTCGGTTGCGATATGGAAGGATGCAACATGAGCTTCGAAACCAAACAAGATCTAATTATTCACAAACGGAACATTTGTCCCGTAAATGGGTGCGGGAAGAAATTCTTTTCCCATAAGTATCTCGTGCAACATAGGCGTGTACACATGGATATCCGCCCGTTAAGCTGTCCATGGAAAGGGTGTAAAATGACATTCAAGTGGGCTTGGGCTCGAACCGAACACATCAGGGTCCATACAGGTGCTCGACCATACGTCTGTAATGAAGAGGGGTGTGGTCAAACCTTTAGGTTTGTGTCGGATTTTAGTCGGCATAAAAGGAAGACCGGGCACTCGGTTAAGAAGTGAGTTGAAGAGTAAACTGTTGGTTAGGGAATGTAATGTTAACATGTTGAGAGATGATTCAAAATTTAACTGTTGTTTTAATTAATTGTTAACCAACCATGTAATGTTAGGTTCATCATCTAGGAAGGATTTCCCCTTTTGTAATTTATCATTGATTAGAATGAGGTACAGTGTTTTTCAATCACTGTAAAAGGGGGACCTTTGTTGGAGTCAATTTATTCAATTCTAAATTTGAGCACATTTGAGCACATTGTCACTTGTATTTTTTATTTTTAAAGATTGAGTTCATGCAACAAATATAATAAGAGTTAATTGAATTTTGGTCTCTGTTGAATGGCCAAATTGCAGGTTGGATCCCTAAAACTTTAAAAGTGCAAGGATAGTTCTCATTTTGAAGTTTGGATTGCATTTTTGGTCCTTGGATAAAATGAAATGACTAAAATACCTTTTGTCTTATTCAGGGAAGACAGGGGTAATTTGGTCATTTCATATCGATCAGGGACCAAAAATGCAATACAAACTTCAAAATGAGGACTATTATTACATTTTTAAAGTTGTAAGGACCAAAATTGCAATTTGACCATACCACAAGGACCAAAAATGCAATTAACTCATATAATAATTAATAATTTTAATTTTGATTTTATATTAACAATTTATAAAATATTAATTAAAAGACTCGTAAAATTTCAAAATTTTTCAAAAAAAAAGAAGTGATAATAAGTGTAATATTATGTACTGTACAAAACAATACTCAATTGTAAATGCTAAATAGTAAGTTTGTTGTAGATACTTGCTTGTAATAAAAAAGTTGACAAATTACTATTACCATAATACCATATGAATACATAAATGTTGCATAAGCAAATATTGTAACTTTTTGTTTGGAAGGGATGTTAGATCCACATAAAAAAATTCACATGCTGACGTGTCAGCCACTGACTGGTGGGATAAAAGAGAAGAGAAAGAAAGTATAATAAAATTCACCAATCAGTAGCTGACACGTCAGCGTGTGAATGTTTTGCGTGAATTTTTTATGTGCATCTAACATCCCTCTTAAACTATATATGTAACCCAAAAGGTGTAAATTGTTTCACCGTCAACGTCTTCTTAGTTGACCTATCCATCTAAATTTGATAGATAAAGTACCTCCGAAACAAACTGACATTTGGTCACTAATTTAAACACTTTATAAATAAATAAGTTCAATACAAACTAAAGGTGCTTTTGGTATAGACATATAAAATGGGGTTATTAGTTTCATACGGATTAAGGGTATTTGATTAATGCGTTCAGAAATGAAATTGTATATCATAGTCAATGACTCATTATCCACTAATTTGATGTCTATGAAATTCATTTCGTGTGTCCATCATTTTTCCACTACAAAATTCAAATATGTATACACTTTTTCATATTATATTTTGTCATCCAAACATAAACAATCATAATGATATATTTTTTCATATTCATTGTCATTCTACCTCATACCAAATCCGATACTTATTGTAATTTCTAGCAACAAAAGAGTGCATATAAGAAAAGGGCACGTTTGATGATATGTAATTATAAATTTCTAAAACCTCTTTATAAACAAGTAAAGTTTACTGTCTTATTCATGACTTTGCCTCCGTATTTGTGGAGACAATACAAATATACAATTCCCGAAGTTGCACACCCTCTACAATAATGGTAATGACAAAGAACATCCACAATACAAAAAGTCTTAAATGATTTTTTTCATTTAATGTATATCTCATTCAATGAAAAAGACTTTGAAGAAAGACTTGAAGTTTTACAAGTCTTTCTGAAAAGTTTTTGAAAAAACTTTCAATGCAATGACAAAAAACCTTTTCAAATGACTTTTTAAAATAGTAAAAAGCTATTACTAGTTTATGGATTGGAGATGCTCTAATGACCTGTTTCTTAGACTTCTACCTTACTAACATGGTTAGGTTAATTTGTTGATGTAGAGACTATTTTATGATGTTTGATTCGACCAGAGTAATAAATTTCTTATATTGCAAATGACTCACACGAATGGAGCTTAAACCTTTTTGTGATATCTACGAATAACTTAAAGACCCATGGAATAAATTATATAAAGTAATAAACTAAAAATAATATGTAAATAGTTACCATAATTCTAGTTAGTGAAAAAAGTTGTTAAGTGATGTTAGTGAATAATCATACTAATTGTTTACACAACAGTAAATGAAAAAAATAAAAATAAAAATCGAAATGTAACAAACTCTGGAACTTTAAACATCTCTCCATTTCAGATATTTTCTTAACATCTTCCAACAACAAAAAATGTAAACGATACTCCGTATTCAGTTTCATATTCAAGAAGTTCCTTTTGAGTGTAATCCCCGTCTCCGGTATAATAACCCGCAATTTTTTTTTGATTTATTTTAATAATAAAATACATTTATTATTACCTATATTTCATTTTCGAACTTTTCCGAGCTCATTTGACTTGAAAACGTGAAGTTATCCCGCGAAACGTGAAAACCGCACACAACGCGTACCGACACAACCGTAAACTCGATAAACAATTTGATTTGATTAATAGATTATTTACGAGAAACTAGTCGTGTGAATACTCTTTTATTGGAAAAAATATTTGGAACGCAATGGCGTAAGTTTCGTGTTTTGAATAGATCGTTATCGAGCCTTAACATGTCCCAACCTCAAAACACAAAAGTTTATAAAAATTACAACAATAGCTCCTGTGGTGATGTTTCCCCGTGCCCCCTCACCTTTTATAAAAGTTTCATTTCGTTTTTTAAAACTCTTTTGGGTATATAAGGGTTACAAATTAGGATGTGGAATGTTTTGATTCAGTTTTGTATTCAGGTCGGGTCAAACCCGTAGAACCCAGTTTGTATTTTTGATTTGGATGTTGAATGTTTCCTTGTTAAAAATGATTGTGGTTTTGTTTTGCATCAGGTTGGGTGCTTATACCCGTTTGTGTCTCGGATATGAATGTCAAAATCGTATGTGTCGAGTAGATTTGCTTGCTTACCTTTCGATCTTTCTAGCTTATGTGTTTGTGTTGAGGTGATAATAAAACTAAGAGAGGGTGTGTTTGTGTTGCGTACGTAACTTTTTAATGAATAATTTATTTCGATATCAACAATCGAAAAAAGAAAACGTTCTTTAAGAAACACCAACAAAAACACCTGCTGCCAAGAAGAAGGTATCGTTAGCGGAAATATTGAATTGTAAGATCATGTTTCATACACTTATCTCCTATCATTGTATACTTTCATTACTTATCATCTTTTGTACACGTACCTAACACTCAATCACTACTACTTATAAAGAGTGAATGACTCTCTCTCTTAATAAATATTCAGACTTTTCAGACTTCAAAGTGGTTAAGCATGATGTACAAGTCACTAAAGCCCAAAAATTCAGACTTACAAGCTACAAAGCATTAGTTACAATATTTAAAGCACAAAAAAAAAATACAAATCAAGCTACAATTAATACACAACTAGACCAAACAATTAATACACCCCATCACCAATTAATACAAAATGTAAAGCATAATGTACAAATCTATACTCCATTATTTCCGGCAATAAATATGATTCCGGCTACTGTTCCGGCTACTTGTCCGGCGAGAGTGGCGGCTGCAAAAAAAATTAAAAAATATTAGATCTAAAAACATAAAATCATTAGATCTACAAAAAAAATTGGATCTATAAAATTAAAAACTTATGGTTTGACAAGTTGAATATATGAAAATAATGAGGTACTAATCAACCCATATTGATTGTAATTACACATAATGGTTGTACACACGACCACAGGATAAATATTCAGATAAAATTTTTTTCACATCGAAATCAAATCTTTTTGTTTCAATAGCAAAAATGCTATTAGATTTTCATATCGAGATTCTTTTCAAATCGAAATCATATTTTGTTTTTCAGATCATAAACCGAATCTCAATTTCCAGATCGAAAGTAAAACCATATTGAAAACCAATTTTTTTAGATAAAAACTGAATTTTTTGTTGTACACCTATTAAAGTCGAAAATGAAATTGTAAAAGAAAATGAAACTTACCAGTTGAAGATAATGAAGAAGCAACCATGACCATAATGACTCAAATGTGCAAGAAAGATTATTCTCGGTAACTGCGGGTGTGGGAAAGTAGACGGCGGCTAGGGATTTTGGTTCAGGGATGTGAAGAAGATAGAGTTGAGATGTTTTTTAAGGAAAAGGAATAAATAATATATGAGAAATAATTGTTTAGGCAATTATTATTAGGGGGTGACACCAAATTACTTAAACACCCTTCCATACTTTTTAAAATGTAACTTGAATTTTCATTGTATTACATTTTTGCCACCTTTCTTTATTGCCATTGATTTAAAAATAGATGGTTCAGATCGGTTCTCGCATATCTCGCATTTTTTTTTGTTCTGAACATAACTCTACACTATATATATATATATATATATATATATATATATATATATATATATATATATATATATATATATATATATATATATATATATATATATATATATATGAAATAATATGTTATTGTTTAAGGATATCACCAAAAAAATCTATTTTTATAAAGTTATTGTCACGGTAACTATATAATAGCAAAATATTGTTTGCTAAAATTTTAAATCACAGGGTACCCGCCGCCGCAACGCGCGGGTACCCTGCTAGTCATAAATGAAATATAGATGATCCATTAACCACAAGTACTGAGACCAGTAATGGTTTCCCACATTTGAGACCGACGACACCAACAACACCTTCTCGAACCATTCTACCACGTGCCCTTTTCAATATAATGCATATGTTGTTTACTTTTTCTCCAAAAGGTGAAAAATGGTGGGATCATCCTGGTCCCATGCATCCTAAAGATGCCAACCGAACCCTCCCCCAAGGACCCGGCCCCAGGCAATGAGCCATAGTCAATCTGAGCATTTACGGTGGGATGTTAAATATAGCATATCATGATCAAGGTTGCTATGTACAATATACACAATTTTTTTAACCATATTTTAGATTATAATATATTATGAATCACAACCTACTTTTACTTACATTTCTATGGACTATTAGGTGTTTACGGAATGATCATTGGCTATTAAATTGATTAGCACTCACAAACGTCATTTGCTATGTAAGACCATCAAATTTGGTGACGACAACGCATTGACGTTTATTATTTTAATTGTTACAAACTCAATTCATTATCGAATAATTCACATATTATCTCATTGTTTCTTTCATATATTAATGAAACATGTTTACATTTGTTGTTTTCTTATTATCTCATTATCATATTTTTTTAAAAACCTCGTGAATTAACATGTCTTTAAGCTAGTACAAGTATACAACAAAGGTTCTTTCTATACAACTTCCATATCAAACATTACATTCTCTTAACACAAATAATAGCACTTTTCAAATAATAATATATATGCAATTCCTCCTAAAAGTAATTAAGTTATAACCATTATAATATTTTAGTAACTACTCCATAAAAATAAAGATATAAATCACTATAACTAATGAGATGAAGTGAGCACATGAAAAATAAATAAATAAATAAATAAAATAAATACTAAACTATTTTACATAAGCTTTGAATAAGCTTTCATATTGAATTGTCTCTTCTTTTATTTTCAAGGGCAAAGACAAATATGTTTTATTTTCATACCTCTTTGAGAAAATTCAGGGCTCGTTTAGTTTGTAGATGTGTTTAGAATCGGATTTGGATTCGGATTGGTTTGAAAGAAAAAAAAGAGAGAGAAAATGATTGATTGATTTAGATAATATTTGTTTTAAAATTTAAAATATATGCTAAAATTGAAAATGTCAATTTTAATATATAAAATAAATATATGATAATGGGTTGGGACCACAAGAAAAGAGTAAAAAATAAAAAGGATGAACAAAAGTAACCATATATGGGTGAAATCATTCTAAAAGTATCAACTTAACTTTTAATTTCATTGTGATGGGCTCGTGATAAACCAAACAATAATATACATCTTTCATTTCATTCTTTGATTCTACGCTCCTCAAACAAACAGGCCCTCAATATCTTTCTCCTCTTTAATTTTTCTCTAGCTCCACCAAATAGTTGACCGGCATCCAAGCAGCTAAGATGAAAGGTGACTTGTTGAATAATATGAAGGACTAAATCTGTCAAGTTTCAAAGTTCAATTAAGTTTAAGTCTAAAATAGAGAAAAGAGAAGTTCAGGGGCTAAAGTGGAAGATGGTTGTGTATATAAGCTTCTCATCTGCTAAGGTTTCATTATTCGTATCATATCTGTTTTCAGTCTCTCTCTCTAAAGCTTCTCATAGCCTTTGTATTTCTCTTGTGATATCTGTCTTGATATCAGTCTGGGTATTTGGTTGATTCTTTGTATCAAGATCAATCTTGTTTGATCTTGTTAAGTATGAGTGTTGAGTGATATTTGTAGTGAGATTACTGGTGTCTACCTAGTAGAGATCAGTGTTGTTTCTTTGTATCTGTATTGGTAAGCACCCAGTTGGGGACTTATCTTCTTGATTTTGTTATAATAAAATACACCAAGGGGTGGTTGGCTGGGTGTACTTGTGAATTGTTGTGTGCTCTTGATCATTTTTACATGGTATCAGAGCGCACGGTTCTGATCTGGTGGTTTTTGAGATTCTAGGGTTTCTAGGGTTTCGAAGTTTTTTTTGGGGATTCTTGCAATTGGTGGTTGAATTGGTTAATTAAGGTTGTTTTCTTAACGGCCGTGGTTGATTTGATCTGTTTGGGCTTGGATCTGTTGATTTTGTGGGTTTCGTGGTTAGGGTTTCTTGAAACCCTAATTTGGTATTTTGGGGGTTTTTGTCCCTGGTGGTTTCTTGTTGTTTCTTGGGCCTGTTCTTGATACAATCTTACTAGACTAAGTGAATCTAGTGGTTTTTGTATCTCTTTCCGCTGATTTATCTCTGTAAGTACTTCTTTCTCTTAAGATAACACAAAATTGGTTTAGAAGGTGCAAACGGGACAGTTAACATCTTGATCTGCCAACCTAGATTGGTACGAATACCTGCTCTGGCTGTTCCCAGTCTTCTGGCTGATTTGTGGTTATTCTTGGGTGTGAGTTGTAGTTTATATAGTTTGTTATTTCTGTTTTTTAGTTTCTTGTTGTGTCTAAGTCGAAGGAGGATATGATTTGGGCAGTCTTGGAAGTTGATTGAGTTGTGTAGTTCTGGTTATTTGTTGGTTCTGCTGTTATTGATCTTGTTGATTGTTTTTGCTGATACTGTTTGTTGTGATTATTTCTGTTTATTCTTGCTGTTTGTTCTTGTTGATTGGTTGTTATGGCTATTGAAGATGAACCTAGTGGTAGTAATACTCAAGTGTTAATTAGTAATCTTGATGCTGGTAATCCTCTTCATATTCAAACTAATGATAATAGTGGAACTGCTCTTATTCCATTTAAACTGCTTGGAACTGAGAATTATAGAATTTGGTTTGGTGCTATGAAATTGGCTTTGCAAGCTAGAAATAAGTATAGCTTTGTTGATGGTACTTGTCTTAAGGAATCATTTGTTACTAGTAATGTCTTGTCTGCTCAATGGGATAGGTGCAATGCTATTGTCTTAACCTGGATTATGAATTCTGTGTCTCATGATGTTTATATGGGATTGGTTTATTCTGAAAATGCTGCTTCTGTTTGGCAAGAATTGAAAGAAACATATGATAAGGTTGATGGGTCTGTTATATACAATTTGTTGCAAAAGATTAACTCTGTTAAGCAAGGTGGTAGTTCTGTTGCTGATTACTATCATAGGCTAAATTCTTTATGGAGAGAATTTGATTCTCTAACTAAATTGCCTAAATGTGTGTGTGAACATAAATGTGCTTGTGAGGCTAGTACTGAGTTAGTTTTGCATCAGCAGTTGATGAAACTGATGCAATTTCTTATGGGTCTTGATGATTGTTATCAACCTGTTAGAACTGCTTTATTAACCAGAGATCCTTTACCTGAGGTTAAAGATGCTTATGCTGTTGTGTCTAGGGAGGAGTCCCACAGAGGGATTCCTGAGTCCTCTAGTGTTTCTGAGTCTAAACTTAATGCATCTTCTTTTGCTGCTAAATCTTTTAATAACACTAGAAGAGTGTATAATAACAGTAACAACACTAGAGGAACTAATTCCAATACTAATACTGCTAATAGAGGTCCTAATCCTAATCTGAATTGTAAAAACTGTGGTAAGATTGGACATACTATTGAAAGATGCTATGAACTCATTGGTTTTCCACCTGGCTTTGTTAAGAATAATAATCCAGTTAAACAAAATGGTATTATAATGCTAATGCTGATAATAAGGTGTCTGAAAAATCATCTACTACTTCATCTGCAAATACATCTTCTGGTTTTACTTCTGAGCAGATGAAGAAACTCTTGTCTTTGATCAATGATAGTTCTTCAGGAAGCATACATGCTAATATGGCAGGTAAGGCTTCATTCTTTAATGGAAATGTTTGGTTTAATATTAATTTTTCTAAATATTTCTTTGGGAATTCTAGTCTTTCTGTTAAAACTATATCTTTGGGTTGGATTATAGATTCAGGTGCTAATCAGCACTTGACTGTTTCTACTGTTGGTATGTTTAATATTGTGGACATTTCTAGTCTTAAGATTACTGTTGGACATCCTAATGGTACTCTTGCCACTATAAGTCATGTTGGGAATTTAAAATTAACTAATAATGTGACTCTTTATGATGTTTTAGTGGTTCCTGGTTACTGTGTGAGTCTGTTGTCTGTTAATAAACTGATTAGAGACAGCAAAATGTTTGTTGGTTTTGATGAAGATACTTGTTATATTCAGGATTTGAAAAAGGGAGAAAGTTCTGGGGACTGGTAGTCAGTCTGATGGATTATATTTGTTTGATATGCAGTCTGATAATACTTTGGGTGAGTGTAATATGGTCATGTCTTATAATGTGTCTAAGCTTGTTTGGCATAATAGACTGGGTCATCCTGCTGATCCAGTCTTATCTGTTCTTCAGAAGGATCTTGGTATATCCAAGAATTCTTCTATTTCTGTTTGTGAAATCTGTCATAGGGCTAAGCAAACTAGGGAACCTTTCCCTTTATCTGATCATAAGTCTAAGAATCTTGGTGAACTTGTTCATCTTGACTTATGGGGCCCTTACAGAGTAACAAGTAGAGAAGGATATAAGTATTTTCTCACTATTGTTGATGATTATTCTAGAGCTGTGTGGACTTACTTGATTAAAACTAAAGATGAGGTGTTTGATGTATTTTGTTCTTTTATACACTTAATTTCTAATCAATTTGATGTTAAAATTAAGATTGTTAGGTCTGATAATGGTACTGAATTTGTAAACAAGAAAACGAGTGAAATGTTTTCTGATCTTGGTATAATACATCAAACATCTTGTCCTCATACACCTCAGCAAAATGGGATTGCTGAAAGGAAACATAGACACCTGCTCAATGTAGCTAGGAGTCTTATGTTTCAAGGGGGGATTCCTTTGTGTTTTTGGTCTGATTGTGTTCTAACTGCTGTATATCTTATAAACAGGCTGCCATCTTCTGTCTTAAATGGTAAATGTCCCTATGAGTTGTTGTATAAAACTAAACCTAATCTTTCCCATTTGAGGTCTTTTGGCTGTCTTTGTTTTGCTACCATTTTGAATAATCATGATAAGTTGTCTTATAGGTCTGAAAAATGTGTTCTGATTGGTTTTTCTTCTACTAAGAAAGCATATAAACTTTTGAGTTTGGATACTAGAAATGTGTTTTTTGCCAGAGATGTGAAATTTTATGAAAATGTTTTTCCTTTAAAAATGAAAACCTGTGAATCAACTGATACTAATAGTGTAAATGAGGTTGAACACTTGAAGTTTTTTGATAGTCCAAAGTCTCAAAGTCCCAATGATGAAGGGGAAGATACACCACCAGTTGAGGATGGTAGTATGCCATCTTCATATGATGCTAGTGATAATGAATCAGATACTACTTATATGCATCATGAAGATAGGCAATCTGCAACCTACTTTGGTGACCAACACTGGTCTGAGGGCAATTCTAGTCTTGAAAATACTGGTTTAGTTTTTACTCAATCTGAAAATGTTAATGAAGATGTGCAGACACCTGTGATAAGAAGGTCTAGTAGAGAGTCTAAAACTCCTATTAGGTTCAATGATTATGTGATGCACTCTAAAGTCAGATATGGTATTGAAAAATATGTGAGTTATGCTAGCTTGAGTAGGACTAATATGTGCTTTGCTTCTACATTGAATAAATCTGTTGAACCTAAAAATTATGAAGAAGCTGTTAAAAATCCTAATTGGTCTGAAGCTATGAACAATGAAATTGAAGCTTTAAATAGAAACAATACCTGGACTGAATGTGAATTACCTGTTGGTAGACATGCTATTGGATATAAATGGATATGGAAAATCAAATATAAGTCTACAGGAGAAATTGATAGATATAAAGCCAGATTAGTTGCTAAGGGTTTTAATCAAAGAGAAGGTTTTGATTATGATGAAACTTTCAGTCCTGTTGTGAAAATGGTTACAGTCAGATGTCTAATAAGGATTGCTGTTAGTAAAAACTGGCCTTTATATCAGTTAGATGTTAATAATGCATTCTTATATGGTGATCTTGATGAAGATGTTTATATGCAATTGCCTAAAGGTTTTAATGGTGGTGATGATACAAAAGTATGTAAGCTTAATAAGTCTTTATATGGACTTAAGCAGGCTCCTAGGCAGTGGAATGCTAAGCTTACTAATGCTTTAGTTGAACATGGTTTTGAGCAAAGTAAACTGGATTATTCTTTGTATGTTAAACAAAAAGGTTCTGTGTTTGTTGCTCTGCTTGTATATGTTGATGATATTGTTATCACTGGAAATGATGAAGTAGAAATCAATAACTTTAAAAAGTTTTTGAGTTCTAAGTTTATGATCAAAGATTTGGGAGAGTTGAAATATTTTCTTGGGATTGAAGTTTTGAAAAATGATAATGGTATTTGTATGACTCAAAGAAAGTATTGTTTGGAATTGTTATATGAGTATGGTTTGCTTGCAGCTAAGCCTGCTGATACACCCTTGCCTGAAAATTCTGTTTTGAATTGTGTTGAAGCTAAAAAAGATAAAGTGTTGAACAATATAAATAACTATCAAAAATTGGTTGGTAAGTTGATATACTTAACTAATACCAGACCTGATATTAGTTATGCTGTTCACTGTTTGAGTCAACACATGCATAAACCTTTACAATCTCATCTTAAGGCTGCTCTAAGGGTTTTAAAATATCTGAAAAAATCTCTTGGTTTAGGTTTGCAATTTAATAAAGAGTCTGATCTTAAGCTTAAAGCTTATGCAGACTCTGACTGGGCTAAATGTCCCCTAACTAGGAAATCTGTAACTGGTTTTTGTGTTTTCTTGGGTAACTCTCTTATTTCTTGGAAAAGTAAAAAACAAGCTACCTTGTCTAGAAGTTCAGCTGAAGCTGAGTATAGAAGCATGGCTTCTACTACATGTGAAGTGATTTGGTTGAGCAATTTGTTGCATAGTCTTGGTCTTAAAGAGCTGTTACCTGTTAACATATTCTGTGATAATAGTGCTGCAATCCAGATTGCAGCTAATCCTGTGTTTCATGAAAAAACCAAACACTTTGAGCTGGATGTGCATTTAGTTAGAGAAAAGGTTTCTGCTGGAGTGATTAAAACTGTTAAAATTCATACAGATGTGCAAGTGGCAGATATTTTTACTAAGTGTCTTGGTCAAAGACAACATTCTTTGTTTTGCAAAAGTCTTGGTATGTTTGATCTGTTTGCAGGTGTGAACAATTGTGAAAAGAATAGCAGTCAGATGAAGGATGGAAGAAAATTTTCAAATGCAGACTTATCAACTTGTGGAGGGGTGTTGAATAATATGAAGGACTAAACCTGTCAAGTTTCAAAGTTCAATTAAGTTTAAGTCTAAAATAGAGAAAAGAGAAGTTCAGGGGCTAAAGTGGAAGATGGATGTGTATATAAGCTTCTCATCTGCTAAGGTTTCATTATTCGTATCATATCTGTTTTCAGTCTCTCTCTAAAGCTTCTCATAGCCTTTGTATTTCTCTTGTGATATCTGTCTTGATATCAGTCTGGGTATTTGGTTGATTCTTTTTATCAAGATCAATCTTGTTTGATCTTGTTAAGTCTGAGTGTTGAGTGATATTTGTAGTGAGATTACTGGTGTCTACCTAGTAGAGATCAGTGTTGTTTCTTTGTATCTGTATTGGTAAGCACCCAGTTGGGGACTTATCTTCTTGATTTTGTTATAATAAAATACACCAAGGGGTGGTTGGCTGGGTGTACTTGTGAATTGTTGTGTGCTCTTGATCATTTTTACAATCAATTAAACAATAAATGATACAAAAACAAACCAATATAATAGAAACTCTCACTGTCCTTGTTAAAAAATTCGATGGATACATTAGTGCCATTGATACATAACAAAACTGAAAAAAAGAACATCTCGGTTAGCAAATGATACACATCGGAAACTTCAATTGATAAACAAAGCCACTTCGTTGGAAGACAACCATGGATCGACGGATTTTTATGGGTTTCCCTAGTTAAAGCAAAACTAAAACAAAGGGAAACGATTTTGTGGTCGGTGTCTGATAAACCCGGTGATAGGGTGGTTGACGACGGTCATGGATGAAGTGATGAACTGATGACGGCCATGGTTGAGGCCTTGCGGGGTTGGTGGCTGAGAAAGTGGAGAAATGTGGGAGGTGATTGTGAAAAGAGATTGAGGAGAATAAAGGTTAAGAAAGATGTAAAACACTAGTAAAATACCTATATTGCCCTTTAATTTTAATTACTTGTCCTAATTTCAGATATGTGCATAAATTCCACATGTCACAACATTAGTGGCTTCTTACACTATTTTACATTAAGCACTAATTTAGATGAACCTCATTCTCTCTCTCTCTCTCTCTCTATATATATATATATATATATATATATATATATATATATATATATATATATATATATATATATATATATATATATATATATATATATATATATGTTGTTTTAAAACTCCAACATATAAATATACATAAGACTATAAATGCCATTTTTTTTACTATATATGTTTACTAAGTACTCATTTATTTCATATTAAAAGTATGACAAATACGGACACGAATTTGAATATTAAATACGGCTAAATTATTGAAAATGAGAATATGATTATCAAATTGTAAGTACTAGCTACTGTAATGTCATTTTTTTTACTATATATGTTTACAAAGTACTCATTTATTTCATATTAAAAGTATGACAAATATGGACACGAATTTGAATATTAAATACGGCTAAATTATTGAAAATGAGAATATGATTATCAAATTGTAAGTACTAGCTACTATAATATGAAAAAAAAACGTGATTTTACTTATAACAACTACTCATGTAACATTTATTTATTTATTTATATAAGGATGTGTAGAAAAATATTTTTAAAAAACTTTAAGGAGTGTATTTTAACTTCATCAACGTTTATTATGTGCAACTAAACTCGCATCTTGTGCACATCATAATATTAATAGTGAAATTTAAATAGGAACATCAATATCTATATCAGCTAAATATAGTTGAATCTTGAGTTATCTAACGAATTTTTTTTTACAAAATTTGATTATACAAAATTCTAATCGATATAATGAATAATGAAAAACTCGTGCATAAGTATATAATTATATGTAATTACCTTTAAATACATAATATTTAATATTGATACAAAATAAATTTTTTTGTCAAAACCATGTGCGTGCACAGGTATTATAACTAGTTATTTTAACAAAGAAAACTCATATAACACAAACTCCCTCAGTCGCTCTCACAGTCACACATATAGATCCCCCCCATTTTCAACGACCATTATTGCTATCATGTTACAAGATTGATGCAAGTTTTACTGACAAGGTCTTAAATTTATAGTGTCTCGCAATACCTATGGTCTACCCTAGTGCACTAACGGGCAGTGTACCCGGTCGTGTGTAGTGTAGTAAACGGTAAAGCCGAGGTCGTCCCAAGAGCTATGTGTGTTGGATTATTACTAAGTCTAATGTCACAGAATAATAATGGTTTTGATAGGGATTTAATTAATTAAATTTCTAATGCAGAATAAAGTAACTGAAAGAAGATAATGGTAAAGAGAAATCAATAGAGAGAAGAGGTGCTAACCTAGTTAATCATCCTAGCTAGTTATGTCTACGTCTACTTACTTCCAATTACTTCAGGTGGGGTCAAATTCGAGAGGACATCATTTGGTCAATTCGCCCTAACCTATCAGCAAAGATGCCACCACAGGAGAAATCAGGCGCACCGTCATAAGTCCTGTTGTTCCTGGTCCCCTAAGCCGAGTCATTAAGTACCGCTACATGCTAGATTCTAAATAGTGAGTGCCCGACCGTTAGGAACTTAGACACTACACCCCCCAATTCTTAAGTTCATCCAAACGATAGGTGATCAGTTGGTCAAATCGCACAAGTAGAACGGGTCGTCAGTTGGTCATATCTTACCCTTCCCGTCTCAGTCCGCTCACCTAGGGTCAGTTGGTCATATCTCCTAGGCAATTGGCCTCTACCGCCATTCAAAACTACCGAACCAAGGGTGACTACCAATGAACTATGCATGCATACACTTAGAAATAATTGTACGGAAGTAAAGGTAAACGTAAACAAAACAATTAAGGAATCATAACTAAGCTAGCACCAAAAGGTGCTTAGCCGCTCATATTAATCATGCAAATTAATTCAATATTCAAAGGTACGAAATACTTGAATTGAAAGTAAAAGAAATATAAAACGCTAATGCTTATCGTAATGGAGTGACTTCTCCCTTGGAAAGAACTCTGTATGCTCCCCAAGACCTGCCTTGAGATTTTTCTCACGTTCTCAGAGTATTGTGTGTGGAATGAGATGATTAGAAATGCTGGAATTCGTGGGGTATTTATAGGCCAGATCTGGGTTACGGCGTAACCAATATAGGAGTTACGCCGTAACCTTCTATTCCTTCGTAAAATGCACTAGATCTGCTGGTTACGGCGTAACCTTATGAGTGGTTACGCCGTAGTCTTCAATAAACTCGGTTACGTCGTAAGTGATGCAGCAGTTACGGCGTAAGTATCAGCGGCGTGGAACCTCTTTTGACCTAATGTAGTTACGTCGTAACCTCTAGAAGGAGTTACGCCGTAATCTTCTGATAAGTTGGCATACTGAGTCACGCAATAGTTACGGCGTAATGTGAGAGATGAGTTACGCCGTAACTTCTTCAAAAAAACATACTGTGATAAATCTTTAGATATGTTTTCATTTCCGCGTCTCTTTAGCTCCAATGCTCGTAATTTACCTGAAAGTGGAAAACAATGGAAAACAAGCGTAAATCCATATAAATGATATAAATAACGAGCATTATCGGGGGAAATTGACACTTAATAATCAGGACTATTTGATGTTATCAAAGATGCCAACTTACAAAAAACTAATAGTGCAATCGGCCCTCTTGCCATCGTTTCAGTGACTCAGAAGGCTTCCACTCAACTCAGTCTTTTTGGTTCTTGAGAATGGTTACCACC
Organism: Chrysanthemum seticuspe; assembly: GCA_019973895.1. NCBI lineage: Eukaryota > Viridiplantae > Streptophyta > Magnoliopsida > Asterales > Asteraceae > Chrysanthemum > Chrysanthemum seticuspe. The sequence goes on from BPTQ01000006.1 coordinate 292,892,795, forward strand.
TCTCCAATGTCTCACAAGAATAAAAAAATGCATCCTTTAATTACACAACGAGCATGTTCGATCAGGGGCGGAGCCTGAAAGTTTTTGTTGAAGGGGCAAATATGATATTGTTTAGAAACTACACTAAAAATTGATTTGTTAGGGGGCAAATTCCAAAAATATTTGGAAAATTTTAATAATTTACACTACAATTTTTTTCGTCCGGGGGTCATGACCCCCGAACCCCCTTTATCTCCGCCTATGTGTTCGATTATTGTTGTATCATTCTCTTTATTTTCCTTCCATATGGGTTGATCCGGCCAGTTTTCGGTCTGACGGTTCGACCCGGTTCAACCAAAACCCGACGGTTCAATCCGATTCAAATTTAAGCATAAACCCAGTATACAACGGACCAGTCACCACTTCGGTTCCCGATTTAACCAATTAAACCGGCTAGGTCGAACCGGGTTTTAAAACATTGACTAGTATAATATAACTGCTATTAAATTCTGACTTTAACTAAATTTTCAAGATAGGTGAAGAGAAGGTGGGCCCCCTTTGGTTGGTTGATGAGTGTTTCTTGACATTACATTTTGACTTTAGCTATTTTTCCAAAAGAGATAGTGAGAAGGTAGGCCCACTTTCTTAAACGGGTAGATCCTGGTTCATGACTTTTGTCAATTTAAAAGAACTATTGAGGCTATATTTTGAGAGGTTCAATCATTAGTCATTTACTCGTATTAGAGGATGGGGTATGGTGGCATTGCACTTGCACCATTTTGATGTGGCAGCCACAATAGCGCCGCCAACGGCATGTTACCAGACCACCACCTTCCCGCGTCATTTTCGGCACCATTTAAGTGGCGCAACGCCAAAACGAGTTTTCTTTTCTTTTTGTTCATTTTTTAATTTGTTAAAAGTGGGTGCGTGTTTATTTGTGTTTGTGTTGTAGTTTTGAACGTGTGTGTATGTTATATTTTGAATGTGTGTGTGTTATTTTTTATGTGTGTGTGCTTGCAGTGATGGAGAAGGAGATGGAAATGATTGACTTTTTTTTTTGTTATATATACAAGAATGCATGTGTTCTTTTCTTTGAGTAAGGATCAAATGAGAAATAAAAGTTGAATGAGAAGAATGAGAAGTAACTATAGCCGCACATTTTAGATGCACCTACAAAATAAAATGCATCTCCCATGAAATTCTCCTTCTTCATTTGAAATATGTGACTAAAAACATTTCTCATTCTTCTTGTTTTATTTTTTCTTCTTACTGGATCCATTCCCTCTTTTCTTTAATAAGAATGCCCAAAAATGTTTGTTTATCTCAAAATGAAAATGTAGTTTATTTTAAAAATGAAAAAAAAAAATAAATAAAGCATGCCAACCGCATGTGATGAGGGAAGAGTGTTTTTGGTGTATAAATGTAAAATGTGAAAAGCTGATATAGCTTTGAAGTGACACGCCGACTTGGGTTTTGGCATGCCACCATACTCCTTCCTCTTAAGGTGGGTGGTGATCATATAATTATAATCCCATGCAAGAAATGTATAGAATATTGAAGTGTCTTTTTAACGCAAACTTTTTTTAGTTAATGTCGAAAACCTTTTAAACACTTCAAAGTATTCCTAATATTCATATACGGATTTTTCAATAGTCTAAGCAACAAGTTGTGAATATCAACTTATGTTTAATTAAGTCATCATCAGTGCCGGATTTAAGCATGTGCGGGGTGATCAACCGTACAGGGCCTCCATTTTTTAGAGGCTTTCGATTTTTGAAACTTTTCTATAGTTATAAACTCATTTTTGAAGGATTTAGAATGAAAATGTAACTTCGGTATGACAAGAATCAAAATGTTTAAGTTTTCAAAGGAAAAAAGAGCTTAAGATTATGCTTTAATTGTGAAAATTGAGTACAAAATTTTGGTTAAAAGACAAACCAAGATACGTACAAAAGTGTGTGGGGTCCATACGTTGTGTTATTTTATCAAACTACATTTCTTATAAAAGCTCCACTTTAATCATTTTGTCTTAATATTATGATTTTAAATTCTATCATTATTTTATCAAACTATATTTTTAGCTCATAATTATGTTTTACAAAAAGCAACCAAAGGGTTTGTGTTTCCATCGGTATCCCTTGTGTGAGAAGTTCTACAAACAAATTGTTGTGGGTTCAAGTCTTGGTTAGAACATGCGAAATAGTTTGTGATTGTATATTGTGAAATAGATAATTGCCGTTTTAATAAAAATAAAAAAATTGTTTTTACAAAAAGTAAACGTTGTAGATTGTTTTAGAAAAAACAAACCTTCTCAACTGCTATATTTTAAAAGAAAGTCCTATATAACGTCTTATCTTATAAAAAATATTTAGAAGTTTATAGATCATCATAAAATATTTTAGAAACTCAATAATTATACTTTGAAGAATAGAAGATTTATTTAAACTTGTAGAAGATTGGTTGTGTCATTTGTTCGATATAAAAACAAAAGCATAATCTAATTATAGTTCACTATTTTTACACATACTTTAAATCCGTTGTTAAAAGGCCCGTTTTAAAAATGTAGCACAAGGCCATCAAATTTCGCTGAACGGCATTGGTCATCATCAAACTGTATATTAATCTATCTTCAACTCAACCTTTCCATAAGATAGATTCTCTCATAATTTTGGTTACTGGTAAAATTTAAAGAAGCTTTTACTTGGTACGTAGACCTTATGGGAGAGAGAGTTAAGGATTTTTATTCGGAGAAGTGATACACCCACTCAAATTCATCAAAAAAAATCTCACATGCAATCATACTTTATATTAAAGATAATTTAGTTTAAAAGCTAAAGATAATTCATTTATTTATAGCCATTTCTTTTAAGTAATTCTGTATAGTTTAATAAATATTGAATGTCATGAGAATATCTCGGTTAGACGCTGTACTCGGAGTAAAAGTTACACTATCGGGTAACCTAAACCCGAAAGTCAAACTGGTTTAACTTTGACCTAATCCATTCATATATTTGCATCAAATATTATATAACATCCGCAAAAATAAATAAGGTCAAAGTTAAACCAGTTTGACTCTAAAAAGTCAAATTAGACACTTATTTTGAGACAGAGGTAGTAAAAGTTTAAGGATATGAGAATTAACAATATTTAAAAGTTTGAGGGTTTATGTTTCTTTTTAAGTTTTTAATTTTCAATATTTCAAGTTTTAAAGTTAAAAAAAAAAGTTTTCGACCCTGTAGTTAGGGGTGTTCAGTGTTTGGTTTGACACTGAACAAAACGAAAATAAACCAGACTGAAACCAAATAAAACCGAACCAATGATATTAATTGGTCTATGATTTGGTTTATAACGAAACCGAAGTATATACATAGTTTCTATCTTATAATCTTAACTAACAAAATTTTATCGTGTATCGCTTTCATTTACTTCCATTAAATCTTAAAACCTTTTGATTTCTTAAACTTCTATTTGTTGATTTACTTCGCATTTAAACTTTCTTTATATGTTAATTTTATTTCAAAAGTCAAAACCAAACCCACAAAAATTTACAGCTGTCAAAACTTCACCATCGACCAATCGCAATTCCCAATTCTCAAATCCCCTAAATTACATCACTCACTCCACTTTTAAACCCTTCCCGCCAAAATCACATCAATGGCAGAAGATAATTTCCACTCAAATCAAACAAATAATGACAATCAAAAGGTGAATAACATTAATTTCATTTAACGCTATTTTAATATCATAATTTGTATATAATTATATGTTAACATTTATGATCGGAAATTTTGACCAGGTTTCGGAAGAATTGGCTGTTCCGGTCACGGATCAGCGCGGTAAATACATTAGGGTATGATTGCGTATTTTAAGCTTAGATACCTATTTTAGCTTGTATAGTATCTGCGCAAAGCGCCGCGCCTGCCAAATTGTTTTTTGATAGATGTGTAGGTATAATGAATGTTTGGAATTTTGTAGAGAAATCAATATAAGCTTTAAGATGCGTAAATAGCTTAAACTTTTTTTTTTTTTTTTTTTTTTTTTTTTTTTTTTTTTTTTTTGTGGTTTTGTGGTGAGGCTTGTTATATATAGTGATGTGTCGAGATTTAATGGCGAAGGCTTGTTACAATTTTGATGAAATGTTTGTATAGGTTTATTACTTTTTTCATATCGTTACTGCCCCTGTTGCTAACTAAGTTCGTCATAAAATTTTAATAATGCTATTGGCACTTTTTGAAAACAAGTGCTACTTATTTAGTTGTTTAGATTAGGGAAATGTAAAGTATGAAGCCTCCCAGAGTGCTTCAAAAATCTCTTTTGGTGCATTAGTACTTTTGCATATATGAAGTGGCTTGTGTTATTCACTCGTTATGTTCGGTAGTTCTTGGAATTTGGAACAGAGATAGCTGAACTTTTGGATCATGTGAAGTATGATGTGAAGAATGTTTTTCTTCGATTATTTTGTATTTGAAGACAATTAGGATTGTTGTGCTTAGGTAAAATGTGAATGTGAATTTGAAGAGAAATGAAAATATACTTAAGATGAATACATTGGACGTTTTGTTGTCCGATGGTTTAGTGGATGTACCCTGTATAATTTTATTCTTATCTTGGCATTTAGAGTATGTATTTATATGTAATACATGCATGCTGGAAATGGATGAAGATTGGAAAAATGGTCTAAAAAGGCATCCAACTTGCCATTTTTTCTTTTTGTAGGCATTCAACTTTTTTTTCTTCCTAAAGTAGTCAAATACTTTCTTAATCTTCATATTGTAGCCTCTAATCAAAAGTTAATTACATAAATTTACATAAATCGTCCTTGTGGCTCTAAACAATTACATCATTCATCCTTGAGTCAATTACATAAAAGGTCCATGTGGCACTAATAACTTACACATTTCGTCCTTGTAGCTATAAACTTAAACTAATCCAGGCAGCCACCATCCACCGCCTGCCGCCACCATCCAAAACTTGTGTGCTCCTATCTTTTTATGGGCGTAGTTATTGTTAAGTTGATTTTCACCACCCCTTTTGAAATTTTCTTTCCCAATTGTCCTTGGTTCGAGTCTGTCAAAATCCATTCTAGCACCAACAATCTCATTTCAAGTAACACTAACAAAAATGTTGCATTTCTATATTAGAGACAAAGTTGATTGTCATTTTTACATTTTGGATTTATACTTACTCGCTATTGCCTCATGTAGTCGTGTGTTACAGATACTGTTTAGAAACAAACCGCAATCTGATTCCAATTTGAGGAACACAATTGCAGCTACCAGCCACATACATGCCAATTCCGATTAAATTTATATGGCAAAGCTTTGTAGTGCAAATCACATTGTTTATAACTTGAGTCTACTAATACATCAAGTAAGCCATAAAAACTCATCACAAAATAATACAAGTTGTGTTTTGGTGTTAGTATATCATCAGTGTATAATGTATAGTGAATCCTAAAATGCCATACTTGTTATCTGCAACCACTGCATGTTATTCTCAAGATTTATATGGTCTTATTCTCTTCTTTAATTTTCACTTTGTTAAGAATTAAGTTCCAACGATAACACTAAACACAAAACCAAAAAGAAAGTTCCAGTTAAGGCTCTCTATTCCAATGTAACATGAATGAAGGTGGTTAGAAAAGGGAAAAGGGAGCAGACCTCAATTACTTCATCCATCACATCTTGATGCAATTTCCCTGGTACGAAACCTGCCCCAATCCCTTAAATTTTGTGATAGCCTGCACTTATCACACAATAGAAGCTAGAAACAAAAAATACACAATCTCAAATCACTACCTATTGCGTAATTTGACTTTAGGGAACCTTACCAGGCTTTCCACCAGAAAGTATGTTGCTCTCTGTAGGTTCTACACCAATGACCTGATCAAGGGCATTTCAACCATGTTCAAATATAAACCAAGAGTATCTGAATTTTAAGATAGTAATTGGATAGTGAAAGTACCTTGTCATCTGGATTTTGATTCTTGAGGAAGCGACCGACCCTAGAAATAGTTCCACCGGTTCCAATTCCCGCAACAAATATGTCCATTTTCCCATTGGTGTCTTCCCAGATCTCTGGGCCAGTTGTTTCATAATGTACCTGTAGAGAAGATGGATGTAAGGTTTTATGTTATGAATTAATAATATAATTCAACAGTAAGCAAGTACCTTTGGGTTGGCGGGATTATCAAATTGTTGAAGCATGTAAGAGTTGGGAGTGATGTTTCTTCAGCTTTCTGAACCGCTCCTTTCATGCCCTTTGAGGAGTCGGTTAGAACAAGGTCAGCTCCAAATTCTTTGAGAAGAACCCTTCTCTCGAGACTCATTTAAGCTGGCATAGTCAAGATGAGCTTATACCCTTTAGAAGCAGCTATGAATGCAAGCCCAATTCCAGTGTTCCTACTTGTAGGCTCAACCAATATACTCTGGAAACAAGAAGAAGAATAATAAGATAAAACATTTGAGGAAGTGATGCGCGCAGAAGGTGCGTTCGGGGTCAAAGGAAACTTTCTTTTCTTCGAGCAAGTTTTTCAACCTCCTAGGCAGTGGACCTAATCGTTGTAGTGTAGTATGGGGTAAGCCTCGGGGATTGATATCGTTCTCTAGGGGAATAGGAATGCTAGTAAGAAATATATGACGAGAAGGTGGGGTTGAGGATGATTTTTTTTTTTTTTTTTTTTTTATCTTTTTTATGGTTTTTTAGAAAGCTAAGGTAAAATCTCAGGGCAATTAGTTTGGGGGTGGTACTTCTACCGATTACTCTACTTAACTAATTATCTAATTATATAATTACTACGGGTAGCTATGTCTAATTGAAGTGTGCTCGTATGATGATTAAAGATGTGTTCACCTAGATACTATTACTCCATAGTTATCTTTTATTATTGGTCGGTTGAGTTGTCACGTCCTTTATCTTAACGCGTTGTATTCCTAAAGGTCGTAGGGTATGCGTGGTCCCTAGTTCTTTGAGGTTATCTCTCGTATATGACCTACGAAGTTGGCAAGCCTAAGCTATTTCATCCATAGACCATATCATCATAAAGCATACTCAAGCATTAAATACAACAAAGATGCCTAGTTGCACTTCTAAGCCAATTTCAAATAAGATAAGAAACAATCTGACAATAATCAATAAACTAGGTTTCATAGATCTGTAACATATTGGTTTTCATAAACACATCATAAAATAATACAATGGGGCGTATGGTATGAGTTTTAGAGAGAGAAAGTGGAAGAGATTTGGGAACTTAGTGAGATAAAGAAAAATGATATTAGAAGCTCCAACCCTTTGCCTTGCTAGGCAAAGGGTATTTATAGTTACAAACATGACACACCTCCTACGGGCTGTGGATCAGGCATACAGTGGGTAAAGACCCGTCCGTCCTCCACGGTGTTACTTAACAAACTACTTACTCACATTAAAATGACTATGAATACGAGCTTTCTAACGTATACATATACTTGAGGTGATCGACTCTTTAACAACCGGATTTTCTAAATCCTAACAATCTCCCTCTAAGGGAGGTCACCTCAGTTAACATTGAATACAAACAGATATTACATTTTGATTGTTCTTGGATTCTTGATTAAGTTCTTTGCTCTGTAGCCCGTAGTCTTTGATTCATCATGTTCCGCATGTTTTGTTAATTCAAGTGGAGGTCTTTAAATGATCCACGTGATGATGAGTTTTGAGCCAACATTGAGATCATCAGCCACCATAAATCTCTGACTCATCCTTTGTATTTTTGCCATCATGTGACGTTGTGACTTTTGGACCGACATGCTCACATTCTGGATCATGATTTCTTCTCATCAGAGTTGCGGAAGCTTTTGTCGATTCATGATATTTGCAACAGCGTAGCAGAAGCATGGAGTAAAGTTATCAGAATCACTTGATGAAGCTATGTTCTTATCATGATTTCTTTAGACATGAATGTGATGTGTGAGCATGAGGCTATGGATTGACGCCTCAATTTTTATCACCTGCAATCGTCGGGTGTTCCTCCAGACAACATATAGCAATAAAAGCGCAGGAAAGTGTCTTTGATCACTTTCGTTGAATTGAGGTACACGGCCCACGGTTCCCCGTTTATCAGTACAAGTACTGCCTGTGATCAGGTAGAATTCCGAAGAATCTCCTTGACAGGGTTTCGCAACTGCTCTAGCCGTTCTCAAACCGGAACGTCTCAAAGAAGACAACACGGAGTGAGTGAACCAGCAAATTGAGATTTACTGATTGGTTAAAAATGATTTGAAAACAATCGTGTATTGCCTATCAGAAAGAGTTTTTTGCAATACAACGAAGGTTTTATAAGAGAAATAAATTTTCAATCATAAATACCTTTTGATTTTGAAAATGTAATGCACAGTCGATGTGCTATAGAAAATGTTTTTGAGCACAACGACTGGTTTTTCAAAGGTATTCGTCAATCCATTTCCTGAATCAGGATTGATTCATAATTTGAATCACTCCATCATTTCAGTTCAGTTGTCACATGGTTGATCTCATAATTTGATTCATAATTTGATTCATAATTTGATCTCACATGCCACCCACCAAGAGCTTGTTTGATGTTGGCTCTAGAAGGCTTTCCATCTTCATTGTGAATATGACAGCATATTACTCAGATGTTCTGGCAATACCGCAAGGATAATGCGTAGGACTCTTAAGATATATTCTTACTTTCCACATTGTGTGAAACAACAAGTCTTCAAGAATAGTGTGTCCTAATTGAGATTTGTAGACGATCTCTTGTCTCTAGACTCAATTGTGCACATTTGGTTTCCTATGCCGGAGACTAGGGAGAGGGTCTCCTTCTTCAATATCAACAATCTCTAAGAGAAAGTCGATAGAATATGTAGGTTCCCCATGAGAATGAAATAAGCCCTTTTAAGAGGAACTTGAGTAGCTTGGGAAGTTTATTGCAGTGCGTCACTGGGTCCATGACGTCTTGTCTTCAATACCATTGTTACCTTAGTAACCACCAGTAGCATATGAATTGAACCCGGGTTCTGCATTAAGGTTGAATAAATGGAGGGCTATTTCTTTTCACTCTTTTATCATTTAATTCTTTTTCATTCTTCAACCCCTTCGGTGCTTACCGAGACTTCATTACTAGAACCTTGTTGGGTTTATTCCAGTTCTAGCTCTTTCTCAGTCCGCACTCTTCCCGTTTCTCACTTTTCTCTCTTTTTTTTTTTTTTTTTTTTTTTTTTTTTTAATCATACCTAAGGACTTCTACACTATCTAGTGAATTGCCCCCGGGTAGATCCCTCCGGCTCTGGCGGGATCGTGGGAACGAATACCTAACCTTACCATCCTTATATCTCCATGCATAAAGTATATTTGGTCAGTCTTTTGGTATTGTTCTTCTGCCATTGAAAACCATTTGAAAATCAATCAAGGTACTTGTGATATAGAATCAAAGCGTTTTGTACCTTAATTGTTTTTGATATTTTAGAAATGCTCTCCCTCAACATGTGCTTCAAGTATTAGAAATTTTTTTAGCACATAGAAGCAAGAGGAATTTGAAATCTTATATTAAGAATTAAAGATCCAATCTTTGATTAACATTTTCTAAAACGATCATCATCACTTCCCGATCAAATCTAGTATTTTAAATACTTTGGATAAAACACTTTTGGGAAGGATGAGGTTTTCTTATGATTGCTCCCCCTCAATATGTGCATCAAGATTCGAAAGTGTTTTGTACATATTAGAGAGAACCTGCACTTAGAGACAAATCAATCACCTTTCAATCCTTTTTGGTTTGAGATAGATGCTCCCCCTTAACATGTACATGGAAAATTTAAAATCGTTTGGCACATGTAGGGAGTAGTGCTTGTTATTATCATTATAAAACCACTTATTGAATTATCACTTTATATCCAATTTAAATCAAAAATTCTCCCCCGATGACAATTTTCAAATCCTTTGAGATTTGTGATCTCTATTGATTTAAATTGTTTTTGGAAGCTTTTGAAGAGAATTGTGACTTGCTTTTAAAACATTTAACTGATAAGTATCAGATTCTGAGACTTTAAACTCCAATGATTAAACATGCTTAAGTATCTTATGAAAACACAACATTAGCCTTGGTCTGGATCCAATTGTATAAAAACATTGTTCTTTTTGATTATCCAAAATTAGACCTTGCTCGATTACATGCCAATTGTTTGAAAAATAACTTTTTGATTTGATTGAAATTATTCTCCCCCTCAATCAATGACATAAGTTGTTGATTGAGTGTTAGAGATTTTGACAAATGATAAGTCCAGATGATTTTCAAAAATATAGTCCTAGTTATTTTCAAAGCAATTTTGTTTTCATTAGATGACAAATATTTTTCAGAAGAATATTTAAAAGGAAAAATATTTGTGAAGGAAACATTTGTCTTTTTGGAGACAAACATTTGTTTTTAGAATCAGAGCATGAGGTTTCAAAAATTAGATTAAGCATAACTCTGTTCTTTCTTTTAAAACGGGTTACTGCCTGAAATGACAATAAACCATCATTTTTCTCCATCTCGTCGTTCTTTTTTTTTTTTTTTTTTTTTTTTAATAATTATGCACATTCGAACTTCATCTAAAGACCCGTGTCATTCTTAGAGTGACAGATCAAAGTCCGTAGATGTTATCGAAGAACAGAAATTTGATTAAAAGACAAATAATATTTTTGGGCTTTTTCAAAGATTTTCTGATTTTTTTATGGATTTTGAAATTTTATATTTTTCTATTTTCTTTTTGTGGGTTTTATAATTTTGTATTTTGCTTTTTGATTAAATATGTACAAGAGATAGATGAAGAAAAGCCTTTACTCCTCGTCTTCATCTTGAAGACGTTTGAGTGTTTCCGGTTGTAGGCTCTTTAGTCCAAGTCGTGGAAGAATAAACTCAAAACGTTCTCTAGGAAGAGCTTTAGTGAAGATGTCTGCCAGCTGATATTCAGTTCTCACAAAATATAGTTCCACCACACCTTTCTCCACTTGCTCCCTGATGAAGTGATGTTGAATGTCGATATGCTTTGCTCTTGAATGTTGAACGTTGTTGCATGAGAGAGCAATGACACTTTTGTTATCACAATACAGAGGGATTTTGTTGAATCCAAAGCCATAGTCAGATAATTGAGATCTCATCCATAAGATTTGAGCACAACAAGATGACATGGATATGTATTCTGCCTCTGTAGAGGATATAGACGTACTAATTTGTTTCTTAAAAGACCAGCTTACAAGCTTTTCTCCTAAGAATTGAGCACCACCTGACGTGTTTCGACGTTTATCTTGACACCCTGCATGGTCTGCATCTGCATATGCTGTTAGTGATATATTGGTGTCCTTCGGATACCAAAGTCCCATATTAATGGCTCCTTGGAGATACCGAAAGACCCGTTTAACCGCTTCAAGGTGCTTTTTGGTAGGCTTAGCCTGGTATCTAGCACACATGCATACAACGAACAGAATATCAGGTCTACTGGCTGTGAGGTACATCAGGGATCCAATCATACTTCGATATTTCGTTTGATCAACCATGATCCCTGAGTGGTCCTCATCCAGTTTTGTGCGCTCCACCATGGGAGTGTCGACAAGGTCACAAGTATCAAATCCAAATTTCTTTAAAATTTCATTTGCATATTTAGATTGATTAATAAAAATGCCTCCGGGACTTTGTGAAATTTGTAATCCTAAGAAAAATGACATTTGTCCCATCATAGACATTTGAAATTTGGAGCCCATTTCCTTTGAAAAATGGTCACATTCATTAGGGTCGGTCGAGACAAAAATAATATCATCAACATAGATTTGAACATGAATTAAGTGTTTGCCTGACTTTCTGGTGAACAATGTGGGATCAACTGCTCCTTTGCTGAATCTGTTGGTTAAGAGAAACTTTTACAGTGTGTCATACCATGCCCTTGGAGCTTGTTTCAAGCCATAAAGAGCCTTCTTCAAGCGATAGACATGAGTAGGACGTTCTGGATCTACAAAACCTTCAAGCTGACTGACATAAAAGATTTCTTTCAGATCTCCATTAAGAAAGGCAGTCTTCACATCCATCTGATAAACCACCATGTTCTTACTAGCAGCATTTGCCAAGAAGATTCTGATTGCCTCGCTACGTGCAACTGGAGCAAATGATTCCTCAAAGTCAATACCCTCCTCTTGACGATGTCCTTTTGCAACTAGTATTGCCTTGTTCTTCAACACGTCACCATTCTCATCAAGTTTTACTTTGAAGATCCATTTGAGATCAATGATCATAGCACAGTCAGGAGCAGGTACCAATACCCAAACATCAAGTTGATCGAAGTTGTGAATTTCTTCTTACATTGCATTGAACCAACTGTCCTCAGACATTGCGGATTTAACATCTTTCGGTTCGACCTTTGATAGGATGGAATTGAAGAAGCACCATAAGGCATCGGTAGCTAGTTGTTTACGAGTGGATACCGGACGAGAAGGATTCCAATGATATTTTCCAATTGATGATCATGTGTCCATTTTCTGAAATGCTCGTGTTGTTGTGGTTGAGGAACTGATGTAGCAGAGTTGGGGTCTCCTGATGAAGATGGTTCAAATGATGGATCAGGGGCAAAAATGTTTTCAAACGGTGCATCTTCTGGAGTGGCAAAGGGGTTATCTCCATCATAGTTGGCAGAAGCATTTCCATGATGTACACTCGAAGATTGAGGATTTGAGGATGATGATGAGTGATCTTCAGCAGGCGCTTCTTGGGATAGTGACACAGAAATAGATGGATTATCTGTGTTGACAGGATTAGGAGCCGCCTCTGTTGATGGTGTAGAATGGTTAATATCATGAGGTTCATAGTATTCATCAAACATCGGATCAAAAAATTTCTTCAAATCTTCTTCAGAAGGAGGTACATATGGAAGTGCAGGTGAGGGATTCTGTACAAGAGAAGAACTGATGGGACTACAAGATGAATGTTGAGATGCGGGTCCTGAACTAGATTGTCCAGGAGCCATTTGCCCAGACAGCTCATTGAATGTGACGTGAATAGTTTCCATGATATCTCGGGTTCTTTTGTTGTAGATTCGGTAACCCTTCCGGTTTGGTGCATAACCCACAAAAACTCCAATGTCCGCCTTAACTCTTAATTTACCTAAATCTTGACCATCATTCGTTGGATAGCATAAAGCACCGAACACACGAAGGAAAAAGAGATCAGGTTTTCGATTGTGGACAAGTTCGTATGGAGTTTTTCCATGAGTGGTGTGGATAAGGGAACGGTTTTGGGTATAGCAAGCAGTGGCAATGGCTTCAGCCCAGAGAAACATTGGAACCTTTGATTAAATTAGCATAGTTCTTGCAGCTTCCACAAGAGTCCGATTTCGTCTTTCAACTACACTGTTCTGTTGAGGAGTACGTGGAACACTTCTTTGATGGCTGATTCCAATGCTTTCATAAAACTGACTTAGTTCTTTGTTAAGTCGAACCTGCAGCTGTTTGATAAGTTTTATGATGACATTTGGAGTTTCATCCTTTGTCCTCAAAAACTTAACCCAAGTAAACCGAGAGTAGTCATCAACAACGACTAACACATATTTTTTCCCATTTATCGTTTGCACTCTCATTGGTCCGCATAAGTCCATATGGAGAGTATGAAGAACTTCCATAACTGAGTTTGCAGGTTTGGGTTTATGCGCATATTTCTTGCTTTTTCCCAATTGGCATGCTGAACAAAGATGATCCTTTTCATACATTAATCTGGGCAAGCCTCTTACGAGGTCCTTTTTAGAAAGATCATTAATGGTGCTGAAGTTCAAGTGATTGAGACGACGATGCCATAACCAAGACTTTTTTTTCGAAGCCTTTGATAACAAGCAGATTGGAGAAGACTTCATCATGTCTTCGATAGAGATGGTTTACAAATTGGTTCCACGTGTTCCTTTCAAAAGTTCAACACCATCTAGTTCTCTAACGAAGCATGTATGTTTTCTAAAGGCAACCTCTAGATCAGAATCACAGAATTGACCGACAGAAAACAAATTATGACCAAGACCTTCAACATAATATACCCTGGAAATTACACTATCTCCAACAACATAATCTCTGTAACCCATAATTTCCCCAAAATGGTTGTTCCCGAATCTAACAGTCCCAATGAATTTACTCATGAAGTTCATGAGTCGTGAGCGATCTCCAGTCATATGCTTGGAACAACCTGAGTCCAGGTACCACAGAAAGATTTGAACGACCTGCAGTTGAACACAGACAAGTATGGATGACTGGATAATTTGGATCCCCATGCGAGAATGGGTTCCACTTGGTTAGTAAACGAGATTGGAACACCCACATTAGAAATAGAATCAATGAGATCATTAGAGGTAGATGCAGGACTAGAAGTGACAGTAGATCTATTCAAAGTGTGTTCACTTCTTAAAGGTATCACTCTACGAGTGGGCATCCATTTCCTAATGGGCATTGATCTAGATAATTTAGGGCACAACTCATTAAGATTTAATTTACGGCCAGTAGGTATCCATTGATAGTCTACATTACTAAATTTTCTTCCTGTTGGTTTCCAATGTTTTCTAGCCTTCTTCCACCTTGGTTTTCTGATATTCTTATCCTGTTTCCTGTGTTAACATTTTTTACCAAAGATTTAACAGCATTACTCAAATCATTCACAACACATTCATGATTAATACCAGAAATCAAGCATTCATTACATGTTTTGCAAGAAGTAGCAGAATTCGAATTAATTAAAGTACGCTTATAGCTAATACTAGAATCAACACGATTCGTCTTATTCAACACAAACTTATTGTTCCTAGGGTGGTCTTCTACTTTCTTCCATTGATCACTCTTAGCTTGCAAGGTCCTATCTTGCTTTGTATTGCCTGGAGGCTTTGACCCACTTGCCTTAGTGTCACTGATTACTCCTGTAGAGGGAATGATGGGAACATTAGTTGGTTTTGCTACTTTTTACGTTCCTGATCTAGAAGTGCCGGGATCTGAAGTACTAGCAGGCACATCAAAGTTCACATGCTTTACTTTCGATATAGAACAAGGCATATCAAGAGTCGCATGCTTAATACTAGGCATAGAGCATGGCATAATGACTTTATCTTTAGTACAAAAGGATTTAGGGCATGTTGCTCTTAAACATTCTAAAAGCTCCTGAGATCGTTTGGCGTATAAGCATGCATACCTAACTTCTCTATCAAGTGGTTTATTTATGCTATCCTCTTCGACAATCTCACAGAGACATTCTAGACTATCCTTAAGATACGAAAAATATTCTTGACACACAAGTTCGTTATTTCTAAGATGAAGGGGAATATACTTTACAGTCACATCATACATAGAATCCGCAGATGCCTTTGATAAAAAATTCTCATCACAGACAAGTGGCATTTTCCCTTTTACCTGACTCTTCAGATTCTCAATTTCCTTTTGTAAAGACGTTATTTTTTCATTGTTCTTGTCACGAGTGACTTTCATTGAATCATATAACTCTTTGAAATGTTGTTTAACCTTTTCATTTTCTGCTAGGAAACTCTCATTTTCTTGTTGTAAAACATTAATGATGTTTTGAAGATGAAAGTTTTGAGAATTCTGAGAATCTAGTGGAGGAGGCATTTGGGAGCCAGTCACATCATTCTTTTCACCTTTTAACTGTGAAATTTGGGTTTTCAATCTTCTGATCGTGTTATAATGAGCTCGAATCTGTTCGTCACGTTTGCTTCTTTCAAAAACTGCATCAAACTCAGGAGCATCCGAGGATGTCTTGACATTTGAGGTTTAACATTTTCTTTGAGATGTTGATATTTTAATTGCAAAGCAAGATGTCCAACTTCCAGCTTAGAAAAATGTTTTACCAAGTTATCATGATCATCCTGTTCTATTTTCTCATGCAGTTTTGAATTTGTGTTTTCAAGCTCAATGACACGATCATGGGAAACTTTCAAAGCAACAGATAATTCATGAAATTGAGAAGCAGTAATAGAATAATTTGTAACAGTGTAAAACACATCTTGAGAAACACATCTAGAAATCAAGTTTTCATTTAAGATATGCAGATTCTTCCTTTCAATTTCATTCCATTTGCGTTCACGTTCATAATCATTGACCTCAATTTTCATTTCATTAAACACTCTCTTCATGTATTTAACCTCAACGTCAATTGCTTTTTGAAGAGACTCAAATTGATCTTTTAATTGTTTAAAGAAAGGCATGAACTCAGTTAAATAACACTCATTTGTTTGTTCAAGACCCCTTTCCCCTTTTGTAATCCCAGTTGGAGTGATTCTCTTCTTACATGTTTTCTCAAAGTCAACAAATAGTTGGTAAACTACATATAAGCTGACTAAGGTTTTGCTTTGTGTGGGAAGAGTTCTAGGCACTATATGCATAGGTGTATTTGGGGGATACATAGTGGCTGGAGGCAATTTCCTACAAGGGGAATTCTTTTCAATAAAATCATCAGCTTTTTGCTTGTCCATATCCTTTTTCCAGAACATTTGTTCAGGGGTCAGCTGGGTCTGAAGTCTAAACTTAATAAAAGCAATCTAGTTTTCCTTAGAATAATTCGGTGTTTTAAATGTGATGTTATGTTTTATGCACAAAGGATCTTTAAGTTTATCATTCATTTTTTCTCTAGTGACATCTTCTAATATTCTATCTTCCTCAGTGCACTCAACACAAGTAGGTTTTTGTCTAGGCTTAAGAATCTCATTTCCATCATAGATTACCTTTTGAGCTACTTTAGCTTTAATACAAGCCTCAGGATTTGGTTCTTCTACAAGTGCAACACTATGCTTATCACTTAGAACTCTATGCTTAGTGATCATGTGAGCAGTCTGAATGGTGTTCCCTTGTACGTACAACTTGTTTTCAAGTTTGTTCTTTAAAGTTTTTAGGTTGGAAAGATCATTTAAAAGTTTTGATTCCTTAGCATTGAATTGCTGTTTAAGCATTTTTACATTTTCTTGAAGTTCTTGTTTTTGTTTAACAGTTTTGTTAAGCTTTCTTGTAAGGAATCTAACTCTTGTTTTAACATTTCTTCCCTAAAATTAATTTTTCTGATAATTGTACGTATTTGGTTATCCATCTCCTGCTCACGGGTAGTCAATTCAAACTTAGCACGTTGTTCATATATAGCAACTTGTTCCTTATAGGCATTCAGTTCAGAGGTTATAGAATCATCAGGGGCACATGCAGTGAATTCATAAAAAATATAGTCATCATTGACTGTAGAAGATGCATCACTTGGTACTATTTCACTTTCTATTTGTTTCACATATTGATCATATGGGACAACATTGCTATTACCCATATTTTCAATATCTGATTCAATAATTTTAGTTTATTGTACCTTGTCGTGTATCCTTTGCACATCAACTTCATCGTATAGTTTCAATACCTCTGATATGATTGATACCTTGGAGGGACTGGCTTGTTGTGGTGAAGGAGCCTTTAGAGAGACCATTAGTGAGATACTAGCCATGAAGATGGTCTGGGCAGTAGGTTCATCATCGACATCAGAGTCAAATGCATCACAGTCTGCAACTTGAAATGCATTTGGATTGTTGTGTCCTATACCCTGCACTGGCTGTTCATCCACATCTGCATCGTAAGTTTTGGCATTTCCCTCAGCAAGAAATAACAATTCTTCTTCATCCAATACTGCTCTATTATCTTGAGCTTGTACCAGCAGCATTTTGTCCCTGAAGTACTCAGCATTTTGTGGATGTTTTGGAGAGGTGCAGTTCCTTGCAATGTGTCCTTCTCCACCACAGTTGTAACACTTGATTGGTTTCCCTTGACCCTGGGCCATGTTCCTTCCTCGATTATGATTACCCATATATCCTTCACCTACACCAGCATTTCTATAACCCGCTCCTGCCATTCCTTGTTCATTCTGTCTTCCTTGCACATTTTGCACCACTACCTTTCCTTCTTTGACTATAGCATGATTGTGGAGATTGGAATCTGTTCTAAGATGATTGTTGGTGTGTGGAGTGAAGTTCAAGTTTTGCTTAACCATTAGAGCCAATTGATTGACAAGTTGTTCCATGAATATGTCTGAATCTGGAGGCTTATACCCTGGATCTGGAATGAGTTTGTGATTACCATTACCAGTTGGTATGACTTGTGATGCTTTGGTGGTTATTCATACATTAGTGTAGAATGCAGTTGAATCATTTGACGAGCTTGCATCTCCAGAATTGGTTTTAAACTTTTCCAAGATCATTCGTTCAAACACAGCATGTTTCTTATTTTGAAGCAAATAAGCATACAATTGCTCGTAATTTGTTTTCCTCAATCCTTTGTTTAGCTTGACTGCAGTGACAAATTTGTGCCATTTGAGATTCATGTTGTTCACAAACTTTGAATTGAGTTGGATATTTGGCATAGTCATTTTGATATTCCTCATGTCATTCACAAGCTTGTGGAATCTCACGTAATATTCATTAAAAGTTTCCCCTAGATTCATCTTAAAGTTCTCAAAGTCATCATACAGCTGAGACTCCCTGTCTTCTTTAGTCAATTCGGAACCCGAGAGAAGCATCTTAACGTTGTCCCATACTGCCTTCGCTTCAGTGTTGTGATTGATCAACTTGTAAATGTCCTTAGGTAAACCCTGAAGTATAATGTTTGAAGCCCTGATGTCTGCATCGTATCTCTTCTTCTCCTTATCATTAAGCTCATCATACATCTTTGGTCTATCCAATCGTAATATTACTGAACCATCAGCAGCAGTTTCAAGGATATCCATGGTAGTCTCAACTTGATGTGGTCCTTCATCAATTGATTTGAGGATATTAGCCTCATTTTCCTTTCCTAAGCAGTACAGTCTGATTCTTTGAACCCAAGAGTCATAATCAGTTCTATCCAGCATGGGAGGACGAGTATCAGATACTGCAGCTTGAACGTCATCAGCAACGGAAGAAGTGATTGTAGACATGATTACAAGTTCCACAGGATTTTACAACTCAATGATTAAACTGGGAAATAGATTCTTTCACAGGATTTTACTAAATCAAGAGAAAACCGTAACACATAACACGAGAAAACAATAAGCCATCAATAAGTCTCAAAAGACAAATCGCACACTTGACAAGTCGCACCTTTGACAAATCGCTCTTCAGACAAATCGCTCGGACAAACAAATCTCACCTTCAGACAAATCGCTCTTTTGACAAAAGGCACCCTAATTATCAAATCGCTTAAACGACAAATCGCTTAAGTTGACAAAACGCTAAACGGACAAATCGCTTAGTTAACAAATCGCATGATACTCAAATCGCATAAACAGACAAATCGCATAGTACACAAGTACACCCACTACTTCCACTACATTGTCCTTTTTGTCGTTTTGTCTCAATAGACAAATAGCATAGTAGACAAATTGCTTTACAGAAACTGACAAATCGCTTCAATAAGCAGTCACAAGAGAGACAAATCGCATAAAAAGTAGGACAAATCGCATCCAAGAAAGGCTATCCGTGAGACAAATCGCATCCATGAAACTTTTAAATACACCACTTTTCAATTCAAAAACAACCCAACCACGATGATTCAAGCCTTCCAAATCAAAACCTAAACACTTATAATGATTCTAAACACAAAAGTACTATCAAAATCCAAACTTTAACACTAGAAATGATCCAAATGATGCAAACTACTCTAAACTCATTCAAACCCAAAAACCTTATGAAAACCACTAGAAATCCAAGAACATGACAGATGAGTGATCAAACCATGACTCTTGATACCATTTGTAACATATTGGTTTTCATAAACACATCATAACATAATACAATGGGGCATATGGTATGAGTTTTAGAGAGAGAAAGTGGAAGAGATTTGGGAATTAGTGAGACAAAGAAAAATGATATTAGAAGCTCCAACCCTTTGCCTTGCTAGGCAAAGGGTATTTACAGTTACAAACATGACACGCCTCCTACGGGCTATGGATCAGGCATACAGTGGCCCTTCCGTCTTTCACGGTGTTACTTAACAAACTACTTACTAACATTAAAATGACTACGACTACGAGCTTTCTAACGTATACATATACTTGAGGTGACCGACTCTTTAACAACCGGATTTTCTAAATCCTAACAAGATCTAAGCAAACACACAAGTAATTTAGCTAGACATGATAGACAAGCAAGCATACACACAATCAATCGAATATAGGATAGACATAATGATAATTTGGATTAATAAAATTGTCTCGATGTGTAAAATAGGGTATGGGACCCTAAGAAACTGTCCAAGTTGGACTACAAACGAATTAGGGTTTTTTCTCCAAAAGTCTACCTCTTCAAATACAGAAAAATCGAATTCTATATATAGATTTACAATCTCGACGGCGTCACCTTATGCATGGGACGACGTCAGCTCGCAGTCATTAGGGTTTCATCTGGGCCAAGTCATCGATGGGACGGCGTCACCTTAGAGTTGTGACGCCGTCGGTCTTGAGTTGAGACGTCGTCTTGATTCTAGATTTGGGCCATATGGAGTGAAAACTGTGAGTGACACCCTCCTTATTTAAAGCGTGACGCCGTCAGGTTATGTGACCAGAATTTCCACTGATCCAGTGCATGTTTTGATCAAGTCTTCATAGAGGGATGGCGTCGCCCTTTGGTTGGGACGCCGTCAGGTACTGTTGATCAGTCTTGAGTAGCTTTGATCTTGACTTTGCCATTTTCTTCATGTATTTGCTCCTTTTCGTTCAAATGTGCTTCATTCCAGTTTGCTTCCAAAAGACCTAAAAAGTAAAAATGAACGAAATTAAGCAGTAACGGATATAAAATGTGTCGAAATAGGGCTTAAATGACCCCCTAAAAGCGTACGTTTTAAATCCTTATCAAATATTACACTTGGTATTTGCTTGTCCTCAAGCAAATGTGCTTTTGACCAATCAATTTATAAGTTAGGGGGCATGAAGCATTGGTTTAAAATAGTTCATAACAAAGGGAATTTGAATTTATCGTTCTTTCGCGTTACTCCATAAAATATTATTTTTTACCCATGAGTCCCAATCATCCCAAAACTGTGTACAAAAGATATGACTCGACTTAGCAACCATGCAAGTAACTAGATATTTGAACTAAGGGTTAAATAATGATAACAAATGCACTAAAGATGAGTGCATACAAGGTAGGCTAAGGTGATTTGGGTGTACATTTGGGGGTGGATTGTAAACAATGCTCATCATTGATATTCCAGAAAACCGAAACATCACGAGAACAGCGAAAAGGATAGGCTCTGAAGGGTTAACTAGGGGTATCGTTTACTAAAGATGAGTACATCGCAAGGGTGTGGGGTAATTACTCAACCGATGTGGAAGAAGTAACTATAATACAGGATTCAAACAAGGGTTATCCTAATGCCTCTTTTCACTTAGTTATTCCTAACTACACAAGTGTAGTCTCACTAGCGATCTCGGAATGCATCACAAAACAAGTTCTAGAATCTACTATACTACCGGTATATTCTCTAAGAATTAAATATGAATGCTTTTATTCCTAAAGATACAGGGGCGAACCTCACATTTTTGAGGTGGAATTTGAGTGGTAAACGGTTTTTGTGCTAGTCATATAATTCCTATCCATGAGACGCTTTATTAAGACTAAAGTTTAGCTCGTAAATGTCATAAAATTTTTTTAATTTGGTGCTAAAATTGCCCTAACCAATATTTCTCATAGTTTATTACACAAATTACCAAGGACAAGACAAATGATCAAGTGAGTGAATAGTTTCTAAGTTCCTGTTTTATTCTCCCTCCCTACACTTAAACTGAACATTGTCCCTAATGTTCCCCGAAAGTATCAAAGTTATGATAAAGGAAGGTAAGTAAGGAAAAGAAACTAGTACTCCCCTGATTAGCTCGGTAAGATACGTGTGAAGTTGTGGTTAAATTATTTTCCAAGAAGAATGTATAAGTAATAAGCCTCATCCAATTTGTGTTTCTTCTTCTTGCCAAATATAACCTGCACACATATAAGAAAACAAACAAAACCTTCGCGTAAAATCGGAGGTAAAACTATATATGACACACAACTACACTAGAAAGCAAGTAAGATATAATACTTGTGGAATGGATGTTTGCAGTTTTTCTGGAAAATTAAGACCTGAGAATTTCCAAAATTTTTTGAGTTGCACAGAAAACAAAAAACTGTATAATCTATTTCTACATAACCTGACGTCGTCAAGCTTTAATCCTGATGCCATCAGGTTGTCCTGACATAAAGTGGTGTGCTGCGTTTTTCTAAAAAAATTCTGGAAAAATTACATCTTTAAAACCTGGAAAAATTCTTGCAAAACATCCATTATGACTCGATACAAGCATTTGACTCTAACAAACACACATATAAATCAATTTCACTAATTTTAATTCTCATGTTTATGTTCTTCAAAAACGTATGTGATCTTCCCTACACTTATCTTTTGGTAAAATACCTTTATAAGTAATTAAGACGAGGTTAAAAACAAAATAAAGCATTTTCACAAAATCTAACATGAGAATAAACAACAATGAAAAAGATATAAGACACACAAAAATTGAAAAACAAAACAAGCAAACAATTAAGCATGGGTTGCCTCCCACGAAGCTCTTTTCTTTATTTATGAGTCTTGTAGCTAGACTCGAAGTCGTGCTCCTACGTGACTTTCTTACCGTCATCATTTCCATTCACTAAGCGCTCATCATAGGGTTGTACACGTTGTATGCTTACCGTGAACTCCCTCCCATCTTCGTCTAATATGATAATGGTTTCACTTCATATATCCGTCTCTTTCACCATATAGGGACCAAACCATTTTGGCCTATTGTTTCCTCTTAATGCTTTTAATTTTAATCTACACAAAAGCACCTTTTCTCCTTCCAAAAAATCTATAAGGTTCTTTTGAGGGAGTGTTTCCGTGGTATAGTTGTACCCTATGTTTTTATCATGTTTCCACAATTTTGAATCCATCCCCTCACTCACGAAATCCCTAATCCTTTTTTTCCCATTCAACAATTTTCCTCTTAACTGCATGATTGGAGACTCGCAAATTCTTATTCTTTATCTTCTCCTTAATCTTCAAAGGATATCTCGGAGCAATAGGTATCTTAACTTTTTCTTTGCCACTTTTGAGTATCATGACACCCTCACCACATTTGATTGTTGCCTTGGCGGTGGCCAGGAAAGGTGTTCATCTTCCTCAATGTCTACAATTGCAAAGTCCACCGGATAGATAACACTTGAAACCTCAATTAAAACATCCTCCGCTATTCCTAAGGGATAAACATGTGAATGGTTTGCTAACGAAAGTCTAATATGGGTCTTGGTTGGCTCCTCCTTAGTCAACTTACTATAGACTGACAGTGGCATTATGTTCACATCGGATCCCTGATAGGCTAAGGCTTTTATATTCTCAAAGTCATCAAGGTTACATGGTATTATGAAGTTCCCAGAAATCTCTTGTTTCTTAGTTATTGGTTTCCTCAGAATTGCCTCGTACAAAGGTCCCATAGGCATGATGTCATATTCTTCCTCTTTTATCTCACCTAAGAGGGCTTTCATAAGAGCATCATTATACCTAAAGTTGTTCACTTGGTTAACAATTGTTTTTTTATTGATCTCATGCTTAAGGTATTGTTTGATGATTTTGCGTTTATCATCATTCTGAGCCTTATCTTTGTCCTTATTATTCTTGCTGTTCTTGGTGGTCTCAATGTCCTTTTTCTCAACTACCCCACCCTTATCAGGAGCAATGGAAATGGTGTTAACAAACAAAGTGGGAGTAGTGTGGTCATCATTTCTCACTAACACCTTCTCGGGAACCTTCGTCTTAGTTTACTCTTTCACTAAGTTCATCATCTTCGCCATTTTTGCCTGTATTTTTTCCCATTGCCTATAAACCTCTTCGTCAAATTTGGCTAATCTTTCCGAATGGGCTGCCATGTATTCTCTCATTTGTGTTTTGAAGCTTGGTGAGAGTGGGATTGGAGAGGTAGAACGGAAGCGTCATAGGGAATTGGGATTTTGTTCACGGCTAGGTGATTCAGAGAGGGATGGTGCGCGGTTGGCAAAGTCAGTGAAATTAACCGTTGCTCGATGGATTTGTCCGGGTGCTTTCTTTTGCCTCTCAACTAGATAGTCAATCCTTTTCTCAAGAGCACTAACTTACTCTTCGGTGATGTTGGAAGGCCCATGAGGTATTGATATGGCTTTCACCGTTCTTATGGGGGTTTCATGAGATTCACTCCAATCTTCGTAGCTCTGACTGGCGAGCTCTTATATAATATCTCATGATTCTTTTGCGTTGAGATCGCTGAACCTTCCACCGGCCACTCGGTCAATGGATCGCTTGGTGAGGAAGTTGGCATGATCGTAAAAGATTTGGACTTGAAGCCAAATATCGATGCCGTGATGAGGGACTTTGTAGATCAAGTCCTTGAATCGAGTCCATGCCTCGTAGAGAGTTTCGCCTTGACATTGTTGGAATATCAAGATGTCATTCCTTAGTTTGGTAGTTCTCCTCGGCGGAAAAATTTTGGGCGAGGAAACGAGTGGTGAGGTCATCCCAACTTGAGATGGATCCGGCGGGAAGTCGCTTAAGCCAATTACTAGCTTGGTCCCGTAGAGAGAATTGGAAGAGACGCAAGCGTGTGGTCTCCCGTGTGGTAGCATCAAGGTCGATAGAGTCAACGATTTTAAGGAAGTCCTTGAGATGCTGATTAGGATCTTCGTAACGAAGTCCATGGAATGCACATCCGTTTACCGGATGGTGTCGGATCGCAGGGCCGTAGTTTGAGCTTGATCGGGGAGCTCAATGGTGTTCCTATAGCCTTGATGGCTAGGTCTAGAGTACTCACCAAGAGTACGGCCTCTTGGCGGGTCAATTGGTGGTAGGTTATCACCTTCCATGTTGAAAAGTGATAAGGTTACGAACAAAAACACGAAAAAGGGGGATAGACTACAAGGAAGCTAATGAAAATGAGAAAAAATCTTACTTGATAGGAATCAAGCAAGGAAACCTAAACGAGATAGAGATATAGCTAGCTATTCTATTTAGCGGCATCGGCACCAAAAAATTGATGCGCACGTAAGGCGCGTTCGGGGTCAAAGGAAACTTCCTTTTCTTCGAGCAAGTTTTTCAACCTCCTAGGCAGTGAACCTAATCGTTTTAGTGTAGTATGGGGTAAGCCTCGGGGGCTGATATCGTTCTCTAGGGGAATAGGAATGCTAGTAAGAAATATATGATGAGAAGGTGGAGTTGAGGATGATTCTTTTTTATCTTTTTTTTATGGTTTTTTAGAAAGCTAAGGTAAAATCTCAGGGCAATTGGTTTGAGGGTGGTACTTCTACCGATTACTCTACTTACCTAATTATCTAATTACTACGGGTAGCTATATCTAATTGAAGTGTGCTCATATGATGATTAAAGATGTGTTCACCTAGATACTATTACTCCCTAGTTATATTTTTTTGGTCGGTTGAGTTGTCACGTACTTTATCTTAAGCGTTGTATTCCTAAAGTTCGTAGAGTATGCGTGGTCCCTAGTTCTTTGAGGTTATCTCTCGTATATGACCTAAGAAGTCAGCAAGCCTAAGCTATTTCATCCATAGACCATATCATCATAAAGCATACTCAAGCATTAAATACCACGAAGATGCCTAGTTGCACTCCTAATTCAATTTCAATTAAGGTAAGAAACAACCTAACAATAATCAATAACTAGGTTTCATAGATCTAAGCAAACACACAAGTAATTTAGCTAGACATGATAGACAAGCAAGCATACACACAATCAATCGAATATAGGATAGACATAATGATAATTTGGTTTAATAAACTTATCTCGATGTGTAAAATAGGGTATGGGACCCTACGACACTGTCCAAGTTGGACTACAAACGAATTAGGGTTTTTTCTCCAAAAGTCTACCTCTTCAAATACAGAAAAATCGAATTCTATATATAGATTTACAATCGCGACGGCGTCACCTTATGCATGGGACGCCGTCAGCTCACCGTCATTAGGGTTTCGTCTGGGCCAAGTCATCGATGGGATGGCGACCCTTAGAGTTGTGACGCCATCGGTCTTGAGTTGAGACGTCGTCTTGATTCTAGATCTGGGCCGTCTGGAGTGAAAACTGTGAGTGACGCCCTCCTTATTTAAAGCGGGATGCCGTCAGGTTATATGACAAGAATTTCCACTGAGCCGTCGCGTGCATGTTTTGATCAAGTCTTCATAGAGGGATGTCATCGCCCTTTGGTTGGGACGCCGTCAGGTACTTGATCAGTCTTGAGTGGCTTTGATCTTGACTTTGCCATTTTCTTCATGTATTTGTTCCTTTTCGTTCAAATGTGCTTAATTCCAGTTTGCTTCAAAAAGACCTAAAAAGTAAAAAAGAACGGAATTAAGCAGTAATGGATATAAAATGTGTGGAAATTGGGCTTAAATGACCCCCTAAAAGCGTACGTTTTAAATCCTTATCATGAAGTAGTGATTATGGGTTAATATAATGAAGTGAAAAGGAAGAAGTGTATGGGATGTGCAGAATGATAGTTGTGGATAGAAAACAATTGTCAAGCTTAGACAAATGGTCAGAAAACATTTCCAATACAAAGTTATGAATTACCTTGTTCCTCAATTGCACTCAAGGTACTGCTTATTGGTGTACTAGTGGTGGAGGAATGATGAATGTTGGACAAGTTTGGAGGGATATGATCGACCTAATGGTGATCAAAGCTTGTTTGGTTTTCAAATTGCATTCCCAGACATACATGCTTTTGTATTGTGGATGGTAATTAAGGAAAAATTGGTTATGAAGTGGACACCAGACAGAAGTATGGTATGTGGTTTATGTAATGAAGAGCCACAAGCTCATTATTGTTCAATTGTAAATAATATTTAGAGGAAAAGATTAAAAATAAAGCTCAGACTGGAAGGAGTTGGTGCAGGCAGGAAGTATGTAATCGTCTTAATATAGGAAGTGTAGGAATGAAATTATGCTTGGAGGAGGTATAATGATCAAGCATACATATTCTTCTTATTGGTGGGGTGTGAGGTAACTACACGCACAATAAGTGCGTAATATATTTGGTTAGTTTACTCAGAAAGAGAAGGAAATGTCTGGGTTGTGAAGTTTTGGTTGGACAAAATGGTATAATCAAGTCATAATGAATGGATTGTTTGTAGACATAACATATTGTTATTGGTGGATGAAGTAAGGTTGCTCACATTGGAGCTTTCGCTGTTCCACTTGACGGATTTCAGTCTGAATTATTGTGCACAAGAACAAGCAAGGGCTTACCTTAGAAGCTCTTTTTCAGTTTCATTTTCACTAAAAAGAAAGGGCCTTCTAGCGATAGAGACTAAGAAAGGAACTTACCAAATTTCTTTCGGATGGACTGTCCCCAAAAACGGTTTTCTGAAACTATTCTTCTCCTCTGGGCAGTCACGAGGGATCCATTGAGATCGATTCGGACCACAGCTGACGCAACTCCTTACCGACGTCTCACTACTACTTAATTAATTAATTAATGGCTAAACTTTTTCATAACCTGAGCTTTCCTTAACCAGTTGACCTTACTTCTTAACTTTAGCCTCCATTTCTTTATAGTTCGACTAAGTGACTTCGTAACCGAAACCTACTTTTTTTCTTACTGTAGCATGGGCCTTCGCCACTTCAAACGGGTGCTTCACCCCTCATTTTTTTTATTAGAAAGAGCGGGGCCTTACTTATTCAAGGGGTGGGGGAACTCGTAAAAAGGGGGACAAACTGCCGAATTGACATCTGAAATCGCCAACATGAACACAAACGAAATCTTTAATTTCGTATAGAAAGAAAACGAACCACTTCTATTCTCGGAGCCCACGGAGCGGTATATGAAGAATGGCTTTTTGGTCCTTTCGTCCAGTGGTTAGGACATCGTCTTTTCATGTCGAAGGAATTGATTGAAACTTTAGCATGGGCTCATGAACGCACACCTTTGGCCAATTTGATTCGTTGGAGAGAGAAACCGGTGGCACTTTCCATTGTACAAGCAAGATTGCTTGGATTAGCCCACTTTTATGTAGGTTATATATTGACTTATGCGGTTTGTCTTGATGGAGGTGCATTCCCGATGTGGAAAACACTCATGGAAAAAGAGGTAAGGTGTCGCTTTCCTTTTCCACTCAAGTGTACGAAATCTGCTGTGCTTAGGCCCCTTTTTCCCTTCCCTAATAAAAGAGTCCACTTCCTGTCTTGCTTCTCATGATTCTCAGTTGAGGGTGGATTCTTCTCATCAGGTAATAGTAGATGCCATTGACTCATCTTTGGCTGCTAACAATTCCAATGTTGATAATTCTAGTATTCAGGCTATGCTATTATGCCTATTTTCTCTCAGCCTTATCATGAACTCATAAACAAGATGGACTCTAATATATCCCTTGTTTGACTTAAATCCAAAGATATGATGCTAACGTTCCAAAGGAACAAGCTGTTCAGACTAAGGGCACCCGTTCTTTGAAATTGTCGGGCACTACATTCTATAACAAGAATCACAAGGCCGGTCAACAAGGAAGAACCTGGCAGAGTGTGCTGAGATAACAGGGCTCTACTCCGGGTAAAGATCCGCCCAATTTTGATTTTGACTTATAGTACAAATGCTCCCATTACCACTTCTTTTTCTTATTCCTTCTTTTTTTCAATTCACGCATTCCGTAAAATAGTTGACGGCTTCGTGCATATTACTCGATTGATTAACATTGGAATGGATGGTACAAAGTCTTCCAGCTTTTCATAATTTTGGAGAACTTCCAGCTATCAAGGAGACAAAAAGCTCTGTGAAGTAAAAGAAGAAAAGGTTCGCCGATTGCTACTAAGAACTTATTAGAACCTCTTTCTATAGATAAGATAAGTCTGTAACTTCAGGTAGAATCACTAGAAGGTATACTATTCTGAGGGTAGGCATTCGCCGTCCCTCAATCGCTTACTGCTCCCTCTTATAGATTAGGGTGAGTCACTCAAGTCCCTTCCCCCACCCCTCCCGTTCTGGAGCCAGCGGGTTTTGAATGACCTCCCTCTCATGGTTACTGCACAATAAGTTATGTTGTATACAGTTGAATGTTTTCTTCTGCCATTTTGAAGGAAGGGTGTTTGGAATATGTCAAAAAAGTACATTTGAGATGAGTTGAGATGAGATGCAATGAAAGAAGAAGTAGTGTGGACCTTGCCGGGTGTGATGAGTCCTTTTTCTTTGGCATCGGAAATCATACTGTTACCAATGCGGTCTTTGACACTGCAGCAAGGCTCCATGATTTCAAGCTTAGCAGCGATATTAGCAACCGATCCTTTGGCAATCTTGTTCAAGTACACCATTGGTGTCTTCCCTATCAGCTGCAATTATTTACTTTTAGTACTAGTAAACAATTCATTAATTCATTGATTGAATAATAATAAATCAACTAATTGAATTTATGAAAAATGAAAGACCTGAGTAACATCGTCTGCGATGTTGAGACCATTTTCTCCTTCTTCATCAGAGTAACATCGTCTGCGATGTTGGTACCTGAGCAACATCGTCTGGAATCAGTATCATTCTGCCATATCTGCTATTGTTGGTGCGACTTCCTTTAAGTTGTACACGAAACAAAACATATATGGTTGAACCGAGACATGATATGAGTCAATCATCACCCTTGTTTTGAGCATTTTCCTGGAAAATGATATAACTCAAACTAAGTTTATTTTGATAGTCAAAATTGTTATTTGTATATGATCTCTTGAGCTCCCACTAAAAACTAGCTAATTGATCTGATCGGGCTCCCACCGAGAACTCAGTATCTCTAAAAACTAGGTAAATTACAATTAGATGTCACACAAGCCTAATGAATATCAAACGAAGAAATTTATACAGTCTAGGATAACAAATCGATGATAACTCTAAACATGGCAACAACACAACTGAGGAATGTGTCTTTTCTAGTTTGTTAACTTACATAATCTATTATTCCAATCCATTATGCAGTTGAAGAAAATGAACTAATATTAAACTCTAAATATGGTGCCTTCTACGTAACTCCCTATAATTGAACATTCATACTTTTAAAGTCACCTTATGATATAGTTACATTATACTAATCGTAAAATCCCTAATTTTTATAAACCCTAATCGCAAAATCAAGATCAAACCACAGCTGTGCATCACGTATCTGACCTTCACTCTTCGCTTTAATAGAATCAAACCATTTGGGCGCTCAATCCACGATATAAACCTGATTCGATCCCTTGACTTTGATCTACCTTTGATAGGATCTTAATATTATTATGTTTGATGATTCGGGTGGTCTTGGATGATCAAAATACATGTTAGACATTTTAGAGAGAGGGAGTTTCTTGGTAGAGACTTGCTTCACTACAAATGTAAGGTTAGATTGAAAAGCTCCACCCCTTCCATGAATGGAAGGGGTATTTATAGTTACAATGAATACGTCCTCCTATCGGATTGTGGATCAGGCATACAGTGGGTAAAGACCCGTCTACGAGCTAACTTATGCTAGATAATATTTGGGGTGACCGACACTTCACTTATGGAATTTCCAATTCCTAACAATCTCCCCCTAAGGGAGGTCACCCCATGTTTTACATTTTGAATCTTAGCATTCTATTCTTGACTTCGTTCTTGAGCTCGTAGACTTTAATTCTTCAACTTCCGCATCATTGTGCTTTAGCAGTGACTCTTCATAGTCCGATTATATTGTACTTTGAGTGGAGGTCTTTGAACTGATCCACATCTTTGATGATCTTCGAGCTTTCAATGAGATCATCAGCTACAGTAAATCTCTCTGGATCATCCATAGTTGTGTTGCCTTCATGTGATGTTGTGACTTTTGGACCGACATGCTCACACTTTTGAATCATGACATCTTTCCATCAGAGTAGCGGAAGCTTTACTGGTTCATGATATTTGCAGCAGCGTAGCAGAAGCATAGTATAAAAATATCAGAACCAGGTTATGTAGATATGCACCAGTCATGATTTCTTCAATTAAGTGTGGATGCTGTGAGCATGCGGCTTTGGATTGACTCCTCAATTCTGATCAGCTGCAACCGTCCAAATGTACCTGCAAACAACAGTTAGCAATAAAACAAACGAAAGTGTCTTTGATCACTTTCGTTGAATTGAGGTACACGACCCATGGTTCCCCGTTGATCAGTACAAGTACTGCCTGTGATCAGGTAGGATTCCTAAGAATCTCCTTGACAGGGTTTCGCAGCTGTTCTCAATCCAGAACGTCTCAAAGAAGACAACACGGAGTGAGTGAACCAGCAAATTGAGATTTTACTGATTGATTAAAAATGATTTGAAAACAATCGCGTATTGCTTGAAGAAAGAGTTTTGCAATACGACGAAGGTTTTATAAGAAAAATCAAATTTCAATCATAAATACCCTTTTAATTTTGAAAGATCAATACACAGTCGATGTGCAATAGAAAAGAGTTTGAGCACACCAACCGGTTTTTCAAAGGTATCCGTCAATCCATTTCCTGGACCAAGGTTGATTCAATAATGAATCGCCCCATTGTTTCTATCCAGTTGTCACAAGCTTGATCTTTAGAAAAGATCTCACATGTCACCCACCAAGAGCTTGTTTGATGTTGGCTCTAGAAGGATTTCCATCTTCATTGTGAATACTTTACATATCACTCGGATGTTCTGGCAATACCACAAGGATAATGCGTAGGACTCTTAATATAATCTTACTTTCCACATTGAGTAAAACAACAAGTCTTCATTAATTTTGTGTCCTAATGAGATATTGTGGATGATCTCTTGGCTCTAGACTCAATTGTGCACATTTGGTTTCCTATGCCGGAGACTAGGGAGAGGGTCTCCTTCTTCAATATCAACAATCTCTAAGAGAAAGTCGACAGATTATGTCGGTTCCCCGTGAGAATGAAACAAGCCCTTTTAAGAGGAACTTGAGTAGCTTGGGAAGTTTAGTGCAATGCGTCACTGGGTCCATGACGTCTTGTCTTCAATACCAGTGTTACCTTAGTAAACACCAGTAGCATATGTATTGAACCCGGTTTCTGCCCTAAGGTTGAATTATCGGAGGGCTATTTCTTTTCACCCTTTTCATATTCATTTCTTTTTCATTCTTCAACCCCTTCAGTGCTTACCGAGACTTCATAACTAGAACCTTGTTGGGTTTATTTCAGTACTAGCTCAGTCTCAGTCCCCACTCTTCCCATTTCTCACTTTTCTCCTTTTTTCATCATACCTAAGGACTCTACACTATCTAGTGCTGGGTAGATCTCTCTGGTTCTGGCGGATCGTGGGAACTAATACCTAACCTCACCATCCTTATAACTCCATACCTAAATTAAAATGGTCGGTCTTTTGGTACAGTTCATTCCTTCTCGAAACCAATAGAAAAATCATTTGGAAAAACAATCAATGTACTTGTGATACGAGATCAAAGCATTTTGTACCTTAATAGTTTTTGATCATTTAGAAAAACTCCCCCTCAACATGTGCATATGATTTAGAAATTGTTTAGCACATGGAGGCAAGAGGACTTTGAAATATTTTCTTTGATCACAATTTTCATAGAAAAAGCCATTTGATTTTCTTGGTAAATTCTCCCCCTCAATATGTGCGTAGGATATCCAGAAATCATTTTTATCACATAGAGGAAATAGTTCATTTGAGGTACATCCACGATCACAAATTCCATTAAGAAACCATTTAAAACTCAATCAAGGTACATTATGTTGAAACATAGAAATCTTTGTACCTTGATAGTTTATTTTCTTTTGAAATGCTCCCCCCCAATATGTGCTTCGAGATTCGAAAGCGTTTAGCACATATGGGAGAGCAGCCTGCACTTTTGAATCAAATTGATCATCATATATCAGATTTCATAATTAAATCACAAATTCTCCCCCGATCAAAAATGTTAAACCCTTTGAGATTTTGGATCCCAAGTGATTTAATACGGTTTAGAAAACATGGGAGAACTTGTGCCTGGTTTAAAATCTCATCTTGTTTTTGGATAAATGCTCTTCCTCAACATGTGCATTGTATATTCGAAATCGTTTGGCACATGGAGGCATGAGTTCCTTTGAAGGACTAAAACCAATTCCATTAAAACAGATTTGAGATTTAAATCACGATCTCTCCCCCGATCAAAAATTTCAAACCGATTGAGATTTGTGATCCCAATTGATTTAAATCATTTAGAAAATTTTGGGGAAAGATGTGGCAAGATTTGATTTTGAAAAATGACAGATAAGGACCAGATTTAGACATTAAAGATTGTTAGTGTCAGGTATGATTGTTTTAAGAGACCTTTAAGTAAAATAAAACAATTTCACAATCAAACAAGAACAGAAAAAATTTCATTTTGAAAGATCTTGATTCTAAAGAAAAATCATACCATGACATAACATTAAATCTTTAGATCACCACTTATTATCGTACAAAACGGACTTTTATGAAGAGATATTGTTTGAAAATATTTTATTTTAAATCATTTTCCCCCTCAATCGATGACCGTAGTCGTTAATTGAGTGACTTAAGTTTTGATAAATGAAGTCCGGTGATTTTCAAAATTAAGTCCAATTTATTTTCAAAACAATATTTTTCCATTTTCAAAACACTATTTTCACTACTTTTCCTACACTAGATACGTTAGGTGGAGAGAATCATAAGCTGCTTTTGTTGATGTTGTTGTAGGGCTTGGAAGAAAACCGTCTGCTGATGCAGTGAGACTTCTTACGTTGCATTTTAATGCCAACTGAGGTTAATTTAAGCTCCGTTTCTTCAATCACTTAGAAGAAAACCATCTGCTGATACAGTGAGACCTCTTACGTTGCATTTTTCCATGCCAACACTCCATAGAAGTCCAATTAAGCTCTGTTTCTTCATTTGTCAACCCAAGATATAGTTACCCTTTCCTTTCGGCATCCAATCGTCTTCAATTGTAGGATCCGGATCGGGAACATTCTTATATACCAATATACCTGCATACGTTAGTGAACACACATACAGATATATGGTGGTCGACAACACCCAAACAACAATCGACTAATACAAGTCAATCCAACATATCAATCAGTTCATAAAAGGTATGGGAATAATGTGTTCATCAAACTCTAATCATCTAATCCTAAAAATCATATCCTAAATTTCTAGTCCTTCGACTTAGGCAAATATCATTTTTAATTAAGTACATAGGATAATTAAGAAAGTCCATTAGATGATATAAATTTGAAAACATTCTCCCCCTCAATCAATGACTTATTTTTCTGAAAAGGTTAAAAGCGCTGAAGTCATTGATTGAGTTTTCAATTTTATAAAAACACTGAATCTGATTGATTTACAAGCAACTCATTTACCACCATTTTGAAAACAACAAATATTTTTCTAAATAATTTTAGAAGGAAAAACATTTGTGTGGGAACAGCAGTCCTTCGACATACTTTCCTCATTTTGTTTTAGGATAAGTGCACGAAATATTTGAAAATTGTTTAAGTGCAACACTTTCCCTCTTTGAAGAACGGGTTGCTATCTGAAATAATAGCAAACCATAGTTAAGCACGGGTTACAGTCTGAAATAACTGCAAGCCATTTTTATAGAACGGGTTACAGTTTGAAATAACTATAAGCCATCATTTTTAGACATGTTTTGAAAAAGAATATTTACACCTCCTGCTCGAACTTCATCTATGGTCCCGTGCCATTATTGTATGACATTTCTAAGACCGCAGATGTTATCGATATCAGAAGACATGTCATGAAAAAAAAACATATTTTTGGTATTTTTCAAATTTTCTGATTTTTATGGGTTTTTGAAGGTTTTATATTTTTCTATTTTCTTTTACTGGTTTTATATTTTTGTATTTTGCTTTTTAATAAATATTTACAAAGATAGAGTAGATGATATAATTTAAGAAGATGATGATACGAGTACCGAGATAAGGATATCGAGCAGCCCCGTTGTAGAAGATAGAAATCGTCATCTCTTAAACATTCACCACCAAAGCTTCCAAGACTCTTGAATCGAAGAGAGAAATTAAGCCATCTGAAAGTGAGACTTTGGCAGCTTCCCCCCGAACCGAAAATCCTTTAGCTGAGCAGATTCAAAGCTTTCTTACAAGCTTCACTTAGCCAGGTGCACAAAGAAGCACACCATTATCATCGAACTTGCTGCTCCTTTTAAGAATAGTCATCGTGATTCATCGTTCGGGGTTATATCATCCAATAGAAGAACAACAACGTATCATCCCACACATAAATAACTCTTCTCAAATTTCATTCCACTGAAGTCTGAAGCGATCCATACCAAAAGTTGTCAAGAGACCACTTTCCCCCAAGTAGTTGAATTGATGCAGTCAGTCTCTTAGACTAGAGCTCACGAACCCAAATACACATATACCCGAAGACAGAGAAACTTATACCATCGAAGTAGCAGATTAAGTCCAATAGCCAAAGAATAACCCCGATGTATACTTTTCTCTCCCCCTGAAGAAAGTGTATGAAGCTCAAGATCCCGAAGTACCAGAATGCCCAAAGAAAGAATAACCGATAACATTGAAGAAGCAGGCCGAATCACTGATTATCTCTGCGGGTGACAATCTCTGCGGATATCAACACCAGAATAAGTGATTATATCTCTGAATCACTGATTAAGCCCTCAAGTAAAACAGCTGAGCATCCCCAATGTACACAATCTCTCTCCCCTGATGATTGTGATAACATCAAAATCATCACACACTTGTGTACCTCTTTCATCTTCAGAAACTAACTCTTCCATCTCTTCCCCCACATAGTTGGAATAAGAACACTAAACGCCATGAGTCAAACCTTGAGTTTCTCTGCGGTAATGACATTAGTCTTCCCGGGATATCTTCAATCACTTAGAAGTATTAAGTTCATCAATGTTTACTCGCGTTTAGATGCGTGTCTCCTTCCCCCTTGCTGGTTTTGATACTTCAGAATCAGCAACTCATTGTAAGCCCAAATACTTGAAATCTTTTGAGAAGAGCACTTATAATATTGTGAGAATCAACCTGCTGAAGCAGAATGTGAGCAAGTCTAATTGGGGATTAAATTCTATATTTCACCCTCCCCCAATTAGTGCTCTCCCCTAAACCGACAATCTTTATAATGAATGCTTGAATTAAGAAGAAGTCTTTAGATCTTTAAATGCAACTCGTCTTTAGTCTTCTAACATGCATCAGAAAATGTAGAACAGACTGTAGACTCGACCTTCTTCAAGATTGTCCAGTTGGGGAATAGAAAGTCAACATCTTCAACTCACCAAATGCATTCCCGTTAACTTTGAAATAGCAAATCCCCTTAACTAAAATCCCTCCCAATCAAACAAGAACAGAGAGATGTTCATCAAAGAAATCAGCCCAGCAACTAGAAGCACTTTGTCATTAAACCGTATCAGCCCGTGAAGATGTCAACCAACGGCTCTTAGAAGAAACTCCATGTAGAAATGACCCGATAAGAAGAAGCTCGGTTCTTACATGAGTTTGGAGCCGTTTGACCATTTATTCGCTAATAACAATCAACCATGCAGAATTATCATACTTCTTCTCCCCCTCAAGAATTGCATACGAAGATGCCATTCTTGATTGAATAAGTGAAATCATCCAAAAGTATTCAATTCACACTTCTCCCCCGCAAAATTAGCACATGATATCGCCATCGTCATTATAGTTGAGCAAGTGGAATAAGAAAACGATCATCGGTAGTTAGGTTCACTTGATGAATTAGCGCATGGAAAAAGTATGAAGCATGTTGATGAGAATGGTCATAATAGAGAAGATTTCTCTTCTTCAGAAGATAAAGCGCACTGACACGTACACTTTTCTTTTCTTTGGAAAACGAGGTTTGAACTGAAGTATTCAAACGTCATAGAGTTGAAGAACGAGGCCTGAACTGATGTGAACAGACGTCATAATCTCTCTCTTTTCAGCTCTCTTAGCAAAACATGTAATCAACCCCATTATCATTCTGTAGGCTCTTTGTCGTGACAACTGATGGAGAAAAACCTAATATGATGAATTTGACCCTGAAGTAAACTATCCCGAACTCGTGACTTAAACTTGCACACATGTAACAAATATCGGTGTCGAGACTTCATCCACCATTGAATCTATAAGTACTCTATACTCTTCAACCAACCAACCATCTAGTATAAGACGTACATCACCTATTGCAAATCCACAATTGAATGTGACACTGAGCACTACAACGTAACTCCTTAAAGTGATAGTTATTTTGAGATGATAAGAGCCCAATTCCCCCAAGTGGTAAAAAGAAAAGGTAAAAGTCACCCAACAATAACTAGATTTCCAAGTCTTCATTTTTGATAATAAGCTCGAACAAGGATCATAGAGAATCTTCATCCATCCATCCCCGATACCTTTAGATACTAAGTACACTTGCCCGTGATAATTCACTTCAACCTCAAATAAATAATAGTGAATTAACTCTGTTGTCACATCTTCTGATTAAAAGCTCAAATCTAGCCTTCTTTGACATTTAAACGAACTTTGATAATGGTTTCATCCCGACCATGGTTAAATGCACATAACCCCGTAAAACCTTGTAATAACCAAACTGCCATGACAAATATCCAAACACACATCCAATTCATGAAGTACACCCGTTTATCCTTTCTTCGAAACAGAAAACGTAGCACCAGCATCAAATAAGATCCCGAAATACACTTTCCTTTCTCCAAGATGGTTCCATCAATACGGGATTTTACAATTCTATGGTTTAAACCGAGAAATAGGTTCTTTCACGGGATTTTACAAAACCAAGAATAAACCGTAAGATCGAACCGGAAATGCACTTTACTTTCACCGGGATGTTTCCATTGTTACGGGATTTTACAAGTCTATGATTTAAACCGAGACATAGTTTCTTTCGCGGGATTTTACAGAATCAAGACAAAACCGTAAACAATGTCAGCTTGAATGTGTTATGACAACTTTGGTTTTGGTGAATGTCTGTTTTAGGGGAACATGCAGTGGTTCATCAACGGTTCATTATCCAACAACAACAAAATCAACAACCATCCAATAAACACTTTGGTAAACATATCATTCACGCATTCTGTCGGCTATTGCAGTGACAACACGGTGAAGTAAACCAGATATGCCAAACTTGATCATGAAGTGAACTTCCCCAGATTTGTTACTTAAATTTGTACTAAATCTCGTGAAAAGAAACGGTGTACCCAATGTACAAAACCTCTTGACGTATCCTCAACTGCGTGAGACACCGAAGTGATAGTTACGTTGTGGATTAAACGAGAAAGAATCACATACGTAATTAAATAGCCAAGTCTTTATCACATTCTATAAATACTCAAACAAGTCATCTTCGCGGAAGGGTAGAAAGAAAGAAGACGAAATAAGTAATCGCGCCAGGAAAATCTCACTTCAAATTCAAATAAGAAATACCGTACATAAACAACGCCGTAGTCAACCTTGTTTAATCATAAGTTCAAGCCGCGACATAATATTTTCCGTGAAAATGTATATACCATAGTATCAACTCACATCATCAAATCTCTTCAATTAAGCTAATCACATAAGATTCCAAGCTCATACAGGATACAATACTAAAATAATTAACCCGAAATCCACACATCTCCCGATCCGTATCATTCAGGCCAAGTATATCTCAAAACGCATGTCCATTGACCATTTAAGCATTAGGAATCCCATGTCCATCATTTAATGATAATCCAAGTCAAGTCCACTAAATGGATAAAGACCCAATTAACATAAAAGCCCATTAATCCATTCATTCGTTATTAGATCACAATTCAAGGCCCACGCATAAATCCGTATAACATACATCTTGATCAAACATGAAATCCCGTAGTCAATTTATGACTAATTCGTTCAAGCCTTGAACCAGTAACCCCGTGAAATTTTTATCATGACCAAAATACCAACTCATAATACCAACTCATTTGCCAATATAAAATTTGTACCCTCAAATTTGGAAAAAAAATCGGATACCAACATATATTAGCCAAATGATAATTGAGTCCCAAGTGAGATCACACAATTGCAACGTCCAAAACAGAAGCCCAAGTTATCACAGTCCATACTAAAAAACGCATCGAAAGCCCATCAGCCCGCTCACTCTTTATGACAAAACCGATCCAATATTGATTGCCCTAATTACACGGGGTGTATAAAAGCCACTTAATCACATCTTCTAACCCTAATTTCTCACTTCTGGTCCGCCTCTCACTTATAAAGTTTCAACAAATATCAAAACCCTAATCCAAAACTGTCTCGTTAATCAGTCCACCCCCAAATCAAAATATGTTACAAACCCTAAACAGTCCGCCCCCTTCTTCCACTTCGCCACCTTGATTTCTTTACAAGTCATGATATCCTAGAAAACATGCTATGAGCACGCCACAGGGATGGTATGTTGCTCGTTTTCTCAGTCACAGGGATGGCGTTGAGGACAAAGGACTTAGCTTCATAATCAAACCAAGGTAGGTTACATATTAGTTTCACACGATTATGATTATAGAGTAGTAACACGAGCGAATGAAACACGGGTTAACAATTTTGTTAATATCGTTTTCATATTTCGTATAATTAAATGAAGTGAAGACTTAAAAAATTGGATCAGTGAAGATAACAACTTCTTTTTCGTAAAAGAACCTTGAGTCTTTTAAATGAAAAGAGTTAACTGAGATCCTGTTAACATCAATGAAGCAGTCGAGTTTTGATCTGTGAAGCAATTGTTGTATTGTGTATAGATCTTTTAAGATCTTTGAGTTTGATGGACCACAAACAATCGACACATGGCTGAGATCTAGTTGTTATTATCAGATTTGATAGATGTTTTTTTTACAAGAGAGGCTAGGCTTTACATTTGATCAATGAAGATAGGGTTCAAAGAGAATAAAGTCAGATGTTGATTAAAACTTGAACCGTACCTGAGATCTTGCTTAAATTTAATTAGAGTCTTGGTCAAGGTTTGTGTATGAGTTTGATATTTCCAGTCTTTTTAGTTTCGATCAAATGACCTTCGTGGACAGATGATGGCATGAAATCTGAGGTCGTTTGATGTTATTGGTTTTGTTAGAGGTCAACAAGTTGCTAAATCTTAATCTGTCAAGTCGCTACCTCACTTTTGCTTTACAACTCGCTAAGTAAATCAGCGTCAACACGCTTCATTTGTCAAACTACAAGCCGCTACATCTTTCAAAACACTCAAGTCGCTACATCTTTAAATCACAACAAGTCGCTACTTCTTTCAAAGCACAACTCGCTAACTTATAAATATAAGTCGCTTCTGTTTTAAGAGTCAAGTCGCTAGCAGTTTAGAGAACAAGTCGCTACTTCTTTGTGAGTCAAGTTGCTATGAATACTGTACGCTGAATCTGGACTGTTTTGAGGACAAGTCGCTAACATGATATTCCGGCGAGTTTTCCGATCATTTTCCGACCATATTCAAAGAAACCCAGAAACATCATATGAAACTGCTATGAAATATTTCATTTTGACCCATGTTAGACTTGCAGTTTGACTAAGCAGATATTGACCAAGACAAATGTTTAAAACTTGATTATACCCAATGACTTCTTTGTTTTTGACCAAAAGAGACTCAAACTTGTTAAAAACTGTGTATCAAAATAATAAACGGAAAACAATTTTCTTATCAACAACATAGTACCAAAACAGTTATAACAAGAATAGGAACAAGAAAAATGTTTCCGACCATAGAAAGTGATACAAAACAGTTTTAACACGAGATTCGAACCACAATTAATCAATAAACACAAACAACCATGGTACGAACCACACAAATCAAAGAAAACACAATAACCATGGCTCTTGATACCAATTGATAGGATCTTAATATTATTGTGTTTGATGATTCGGGTGGTCTTGGATGATCAAAATACATGTTAGACATTTTAGAGAGAGAAAGTAGAGAGAGGGAGTTTCTTGGTAGAGACTTGTTTCACTACAAATGTAAGGTTAGATTGAAAAGCTTCACCCCTTCCATGGATGGAAGGGGTATTTATAGTTACAATGAATATGTCCTCCTATCGGACTGTGGATCAGACA
Source organism: Chrysanthemum seticuspe (assembly GCA_019973895.1). Lineage (NCBI taxonomy): Eukaryota > Viridiplantae > Streptophyta > Magnoliopsida > Asterales > Asteraceae > Chrysanthemum > Chrysanthemum seticuspe. The sequence continues at coordinate 292,933,874 of BPTQ01000006.1, forward strand.
TACAGTTGATAAAGACCCGTCCTTCCTCCACGGTGTTGCACTAAACTAATCTACGCTACAAACTAACTAATTAACTACTAAATAACGTAACAAACGATATGTCTACGAGCTAACTTATGCTAGATAATATTTGGGGTGACCGACACTTCACTTATGGAATTTCCAATTCCTAACAACCTTGCATCTTTTTGATGATGGTGGTGTGGCAAGACGGTGGAGGTGGTTGTGGTGTCGGTGTGGTGGTGCTAGAGAGAGAGGGAGAGGCGGTAAGAGGGATGTGAGAGAGAGTAGAAGATAGATTTTATCTTCTTTTTTTTAAATGAATGATATAAAAGACTCAAGGATGAATGGTGTAATTGTTTAGAGCCACATGGACAATTTATGTAAATTTATGTAATTAACTTTTGATTAGAGGCTACAATAGGAAGATTAAGAATGTATTTGACTACTTTAGGAAGAAAAAAAAGTTAAATGCCTACAAAAGGAAAAAATGGCAAAGTGGATGTCTTTTTAGATCATTTTCCCATGAAGATTCCATTAATTACTATCGCTGGTTGAAGATTGAATGTGATATTCGTGAGTTAACTCCAATCATCACTAACCAATAAGGTGAAAAGGTTTGCGTGCCATTAGTGATGGCAGATATGACGGGGACCATTCATCGTGTTTATGGTGGAAGACCAGATCTCCATCTTTCTGGCCAGCCCTTGATTGACCAGGGAAAATATCAAAAAATTGAGGATGTTAAAAAGTTTGTAGCAAATGAAGAGAAGAATTTGGGGTTTGAAAGTGTAGTGACATATCCCTTAATAGTATTGACAAGTAAAGAGCCATGAGATGAGGATGAATACGTAAACAGGATATATGAACACTTCTCGCTAGACGATATTATTGAGATTCCTACTGGGTTGGAACTTGAGACCGAAATTTGTAGAAATTTCAGCGAACAAGGAAAAAAATTCCCTATATTCGGCATTGTTGATATGAGAACTTTTAGGGATTGTAAGGTAGCCTATAAGGCAGCAACTGGGAAAGACAATCAATTTGGATATAAAAAACCCGACAGAGGGAGCAAAACTTTAAGGAAATTATCCAAGGCAACCTTCTAATAGTTGGAATCAACACCATGGATAGTAATGAAAAAAAGCACTTTTGTTGGGTAAAAAGTACTTATGCAAAAGTCGTCCTTGTTCTAAAGAAATTTCTGACGATTTATCTTCCGATTTATAATCCAAAGAGTAAACTGCAAAAGTAGTCCTTGTGGTATGGCCAAATTGCATGTTTCGTCCTTGTGGTTCATTAAGTGCAAAGATAGTCCGGACTTGGCACTGTTACGTGCAATTTTGGTCCTTCATGTTAACCGGCGTTAAGTGAGTTCCGTTAATAATTACACGTTAGCCCTTTTAGCTAATGATCGTTGCTGCGTTCATCCTTTACCGTTGCAGCGCCCATCCTTTACTAACGGTCGTTTATAATTTAACATTTTTGTCCGTTTTTTATACGTTTTCGTTCGTTTTTTAACGTTTTCATCATTTTCTTTACGTTTTCGTTCGTTTCTTTAGATTTTCGTTCGTTCTTTTACGTTGTCGTCTGTTTTTTTATATTTTCGTCCGTTTCTTTACATTTTCGTCCATTTTTTACGTTTTTCCTCCAATCTTATATATTTTCGTCCTTTTTTTTTTTACGTTTTCTTCTGTTTTTAACGTTTTCGTCATAAAAAATTTTGTGTCGAAAATTTTTCAATTTTTTTTCCAATTTTTTTTCGAAATTAATTTTCAAAAAAATTTGAAAAAAATTTGGAAAAAAAAATTGTAAACTTTTATGTCGAAAAATTTTGAAATTTTTATGTCGAAAAATTTTGGAAAAAAAAATTTATGTCGAAATAATTTTTAATTTTTTTATCCAATCATTATTTTCAAAAAATTTTGGAAAAGAATTGGAAAAAAATTTTGGAAAAGTTTTTTGAGAACTTTTAAGTCGAAAAATTTTTATGTCAAAAAATTTTGGAAAAAAAAATTATGTCGAAAAATTTTTCAAAATTTTATTCAAATTTTTGCAAACCAATGATTAGAACTTACACTATAACGTGAACTGCTTCGGTTTCAACGAGAAAAAAATGGACAAAGACCTCATATTCTATAATTGACGCACCGATGAAACTTTGCCCGAAACGCAAAGTTTGAAATTTTTATGTCAAAACATTTTGGAAAAAATTTAAGTCGAAATTTTTTTCAATTGAATTTATGTCAAAATTTTCCAACTGAAATAAAGTTATGAAAAAAATTTCGACATAATTTTTTTTCCAAAATTTTTCGACATAAAAGTTTTCAAAAAAAATTTCATTTTTTTTTCAATTCTTTTTCAAAAATTTTTGTTTCAAAAAAATAATTGGTACAAAAAATTTTGAAAATTTTTCTGACATAAATATTTTTTTTTTCCAAAAATTTTGGACATCAAAATTTCAAAATTTTTCGACATAAATTTTTACAAAAAACAAATTCAATTTTTTTTCCAATGTTTTTTTCAAAAAATTTTGAAAAGGAATTTCAGAAAAAAGAATTGGAAAAAACATTTTGAAAAATTTTCAACAAATTTTTTTTCGAAACTTTTTAAGAAGAAAACGTTAAAAACATAAGAAAACTTAAAAAATGGACGAAAACGTATAAGAATGGCCGAAGACGTATAAGAATAGCCGAAAACGTAAAAAAACGGACGAAGATGTAAAAAAACGGACGAAAACCTAAAGAAACGGACGAAAACGTAAAAAAACGGACGAAAATATAAAAAAACAGACAAAAACGTAAAATAACGGACAAAAACGTAAAGAAACGAACAAAACCGTAAAGAAACGGACAAAAACGTAAAAAACAGACGAAAACGTTAAATTATAAACGACCGTTAGTGAAGGATGGGCGCTACAACGATAAAGGATGAACGCTGCAACGATCATTAGCTAAAAGGGCTAACGTGTAACTATTAACGGAACTCACTTAATGGCAGTTAACATGAAGGACCAAAAGTGCACGTAACAGTGCCAAATCCGGACTATCTTTGCACTTAATGAACCACAAGGACAAAATGTGCAATTTGGCCATACCACAAGGACGATTTTTGCAATTTACTCTAATCCAAAAGAAATGGTGGAGCTAAAACAAACTGTTGCAAAAAATACCACAGAGGTTGTCAGGTTTGTTTATTTCTTAGGGGGGAGGGAGTGGATATTTCATACCCTAATACCCTGAGGGTGCCACGTCACCTCTATCCAATAAAAACCTTCCACCTCAAAACTACCCCAATACTACCCTAACACTACCCTAAGTGGACGGAGTGGTACCCGATACTACCCTAACATAAAAAGACAAAAAAAAAAGAGAGAAGAAAGCTTGAAACATTCGGGTTGTGAACTCGATTTCATCCAAATTTTGAGGTACCCGAAGTGGTAGGATCGGTGTAGCCGATCGGTTTCATGTACTCGAGTAGGAGCCCGAGCTCCACTCCCTCCCCCCTTATGGCGGTCTGATTTTGTGATTATTGTTTGTACATTGTGAACTGTTACATCTTAAATATGAGGAATGATGATAAACATAAATAGTAACAAAAATGGGTTATTGCTTTACGAAGTCTGTTATATGCATCTCACTTTAAGCGGTGTTAGTTAAAGCTTATTTATGGGTTTGTTGCGTTCTTTGCCATATCATTCGTCCATTACTTTTCTTATTTAGAAAAATGTTTAACGTTAAACAACTATTGTTTGTCCATGACCAACATGACTGGAAAACATCAGAATCTAATGGATGTGACAGACCCCGAAATCCTGGTACGTTAATGATATCTAATGGATTTGACAGACCCCACTTCTTGCTAAGTTAGAATGTTTTATGTGATTTTATGCATGTCACCTAAGTAAAGATAATGAACATTATGCGGTTCCATTAGCTTTGTTGAAACACATGCCTCACATAAGTACTAGTTGTGTTTTGTTCTTCTTGTTAAGAGGAACAATTTAACCTTCATATGCTTTTCAAATAGCTCCAATACAAGGAAAAAAGGTACTCTGTAGCTAAAAAAAGTAATAATAACAATACCAATGAATCAAATAATGTAGACTATCTCCTAATTAGGAATTATAATCAAACAGGTTAGTTATGAACTATCATCCTCGACTCTAATCCAATAACTACACAAATTAGTAATGAGCAGAATAGTAAATGCGCAATATAAGAGTAATAATCTAAAATTGACAACAAAGGTTGGCTTCCCAAATTGAAGTTAAATTTGATGATGATCATAGGCTTCAAAATAGAAAACAAATTCTTGATATTTAACAACAAAGTTTTTTGAAAAAAACATATAGGAATTATTGATTTCTCTAGGCGTTCTTTAATCTCCCATGAAATAACAAATAATGACACATACAAACCTTTGTTAGAAAATAATATGTGTTTGCTACATGCATGTGCTGATGCGCCTGCATTGTCATAAATCCCACTAATTCAGTTAGCTGGATTATTATCCTCTTCTTGGGGAGAAAGCCACATATCATCAAACATATACATAACCTGTAATGTTGTTAATGCAGAATTGTTGTGTGCTTGTAAGACACCTAGCCACATTCACAACGGATCTGCATGTGTAAGTTTTCTCTAGTTTCTTAGTTTTCTTTTTTTGTACTTAACCAAAAATACAGATAAAGCAAGAATCATTTTGCAAAATGCATAGGTTAAATTACTTCAACAAATTCGGTGAAGTCAGTCACTTCTGTTTAGTACGAGGAGTTGACAACATCTTCTCGAAATCATGCATAGTAGAGATGGGATCAGCTGAAGCAAAAGATGCGGTATGTTGTCTCTACGAGCTCCTAAATATTCCAGTAGAATTAAGCTTTGATGTTAAAGAGTTTAGGTTTTACCTTTGAATTGTTTATGTAGATACTCGAAATTCAGTCACACCGTGTGTACTGGATCGAATCGACAACAGAAGAGTATAACGGGTAAGAATGACGATTTTCAATTTTACTAAATAAATAGGGTTGTTTGGTGGGTGTGGGTTGGATTTTGGTTTTTTCGGGGTTGTTCAAATTGAGTTCTTTATGTTATATCTTTTATAGGTCCCTCAAACATGTTAAAGAAAAGGGTTTAAGCTATTAAATAGCCACGTACTTTCTCCAATGTCCCGATATAGTACGTGTACTAAATTTCGTTAATTAAATAGTCACGTACTTTTGATTTCGTGCTAATATGGTACATGAGTGACCGGCTACCGGTAAAACCGGTTACCAAAGTGTGAAATGTTAATTTTTTAGCAAAAATGGTCCCTTGTGGTATGTTTTTTTTGCAAAATCGGTCCTTTTGCGTTTTTTTCAAAATAAGTCCTTGTACATTTTTTTAGCACCGTTAGTCCTTCCGTTAATAATTTTTGCACCGTTAGTCCTATTTTTTCAAATAATAGTTTTCGCTAGTTAGTCCCTCCATTGATAATAGTTTTCGCCATTTTTTACGTTTTTGTCCGTTTTCTTTCGTTTTTTATCCGTTTCCCCACATTTTTTTACGTTTTTGTCCGTTTTTATCCGTTTCCCCACGTTTTTTTTACGTTTTTGTCCGTTTTGTCTGTTTTTTATCCGTTTTCGACACTTTTTTTTAATGTTTTTATCCGTTTCATTCGTTTTTTATCCGTTTTGCCTAATTTTTACGTTTTTTGTCCGTTTTCATTCCACGTTTTTATATGTTTCGCCCATTTTTTATGTTATTTGTCTGTTTTTTATCCGTTTTCGTCCGTTTTTTATGTTTTTTTTTTAAATTTACAGTTTTTTTAAAAAAAACTTTACGTTTTTTTTAAATTTTAAAAAGAAACTTTCTTTAAAATTTACGTTTTTTTTTAACTTTTTAAAAAATTAACGTTTTTAAAAAAAAAAAAAAAAAAAAACTTTCGTTCGTTTTTTGAAAAAAATTACGTTTTTTTTAAAAAAAAAAAACTTTTTTAAAAACCTTTTTAAAAACTTTTTTAAAAAAAAACTTTCGTTCGTTTTTTAAAAAAATTTACGTTTTAAAAAAAAAAAAAAAAAAACTTTTTTAAAAAACTTTCGTTCGTTTTTAAAAAAAAAAAAAAAAAAAAAACTTTCTTTAAAATTTACGTTTTTTTTTTTTTAAACTTTACGTTAAAAAAAAACTTTCTTTAAAATTTACGTTTTTTTTTAAACTTTTTAAAAAAAAAAACTTTCGTTCGTTTTTTAAAAAAATTAACCAAATTTCGTTCGTTTTAAAAAAAAAAAAAAAAACTTTCTTTAAAATTTACGTTTTTTTTTAAACTTATTTAAAAAAAAAAAACTTTCGTTCGTTTTTTAGAAAAATTTACGTTTTTTTAAAAAAAAAAACTTTTTTAAAAAACTTTCGTTTGTTTTTTAAAAAAAAACTTTCTTTAAAATCACATGGGACCTTTTTTGCAAAAGAAACAAACCACGAAGGACCATTTTTGCTCAAAAATAACTTTTTATCAAGTTTAGCAGGTCAAAAAATTACTCATGTACCATATTAGCACGAAATCAAAAGTACGTGACTATTTAATTAACGAAATTTAGTACACGTACCATATCGGGACATTGGAGAAAGTACGTGGCTATTTAATAGCTTAAACTCTAAAGAAAAAGGAACGTACAAGATGGCAATATTGGGATACAAACTGAAGCTACAAAACAACCCAGATCATGAGGCGAGTTTGAGATAAATAATTTATTAAATAAATTACTTTATTATTATCTAACAGGCTATGCCTATACTTATTCGTTATTAGAGCATCTATAATGCATGAAACATTTAGTAACCAAAGCTTGGAGCAAATACTTGAGCTTTACCAAGTCTTTTTATAAAAGCTTTCCAAAAAGCTTTGGTTGAAATGCCAAAAACTCACTAAAAAGACTTTCTAGAATAGTAAAAAGCTTTCTACCACTTTATGCATTGTGGATGCTCTAAAAACTTTCCAAAAAGCTTTGGTTGCAATGCCAAAAACTCACTAAAAAGACTTTCTAGAATAGTAAAAAGTAGGGGTGAGCAAAACAAACCAAAAAAACCAAAACCGAACCAAAAACCGAAAAAACCGACCGAACCTAAAAACCGATGGTTCGGTTTTTACTTTTTCAGAAACCGAAAAATAAGGTTCTGTTTCGGTTTTCGTCCAAAAACCAAACCGAACCGATTTTATTATATAATTATATCTAATTAATATAATATGATTAAATAACTAAATAAATCAAATTTATAAATTCATATTCGTTTTGTGAGTAGATTTGTAATATATTTATCTTAACGTTTATATTTATATGTGTGTTTGTAGTGTCGCGTGTTTTGTGTGAATATATCAATAAGTATTCGATAATGATTATACTACGTGTATGTTCACTTGTATGTGTATGTCTTCTTTATATGTTTGTAATTGTAGAATTATGCAATAAACATTATTATGCTTAGATTGAAAAAAAGTAAAGAAGAATAACTAGTTTTTTTTACGTAAAACAAGTTTGTTGGTGTAATTTGGCCATACCGAAATATTAACGGTTAGAAACCGAAAAAACCGAAAAACCGAACCGAAACCGATAACAAACCGAAAAAATCGAACCGCCAAAAACTGAACGATTTTGGTTTTGGGTTTTACAAAAACCGAACATTGTGGTTCGGTTTCGGTTTCAGCCAAAAACCGACCCAAACCGAACCATGCACACCCCAAGTAAAAAGCTTTCTACCACTTTATGCATTGTGGATGCTCTTGGAGAGTGTAGAGCTGTATTTAAATGATTGTCACCCTTCTAAAATTCAGCTATTAAAGGTAGGGCAGTAAACGAACCGGACGAACACGAACGGAGCCTTGTTCATGTTCGTTCATTTAATTTTAACCGGACAAATAAACGAACACGAACGCTTAAACGGACGAAATTTCTTGTTCATGTTCGTTTATTAAGAAAATGAGTTGTTCATGTTCGTTTATGTTCGTTCATTAAGACACTAAACGAACGCTAAACGAACATAAACGATCGAACATAAATGAACATAGACAAACAATTATAAAGTTTATTAAATTATGCATCAAATATTGTTTTATAAGTGTTGTTTTGTGTAAACAAACTAATTTAAATATTATACAATTAAAAGATTCGATATACGGACATAAATAAATAAATGAACATAAACGAACGTTAACGAACACATAATCGGACGTTCATGAACATAAATAAACGGACGTGACTTTTGTTCATGTTCGTTCGTTTAACTAAACGATCGTAAAATATTGTTCATGTTCGTTCATTTAATAAATAAACGAACATAAACGAACTTTTTACCGAACCGTTCATGAAATGTTCACTGAACGTTCAGTTCGTTTACAGCCCTAATTAAAGGACAAAAAAGATGAATTCTATCAAATATGCGGAAATGAAAGTGAAATGAAAATGATGTTATTGAATTAATTGTGGGAGGAAGGAGGATGAACTCCTTTTATACATGGGAGGAAGGAGAAAACTAACTAAACTTTAAACTAATTACATTTTCTACCCTTGTACTTTACATGTATTGCTAAAATCTACTTATTATTCTATATCCTCCCCTCAAGTTGGAACATCTGTGAAACCCAACTTGGAACTCAAAAAGGAATGTTGATCTTGTCCCAAAGCCTTGGTCATAATATCTGCAAGCTGAAGATGAGTAGGAATATATGCAGTCTGTAGAAAACCTTCTTGGACTTTGTCTCTTGTGAAATGACAATCAATGTCCAAATGTTTTGTTCTTTCATGGAAGCAAGGATTAGCTGCTATTTGTTGAGCTGCTTTGTTGTCACAAAAAAGAGTAATAGGAACTTGAACTGGAATGTGCAAGTCCTTAAGCAGATATGTAAGCCAAACTAATTCACAAGTAGTAGTTGCCATACTTCTATACTCTGATTCAGTTGAAGATCTTGAGACTGTGGCTTGTTTCTTTGTCTTCCAAGAGACTAAAGCATGTCCCAGAAAAATACAATATCCTGTTAATGATTTTCTAGTCATTAAGCAGGAAGCCCAATCTGCATCAGAGAACCCTGCAACCTTAAGTTGTGGCTGCACTGGATAAAACAGACCCTTAGAAATGGTACCTTTCAAGTATCTTAAAAGATGAATAGCAGCCTGCATATGTGGATCTTTGGGAGCTGAAATGAACTGACTCAAATGTTGAACTGCATATGAAATGTCAGGTCTTGTCATTGATAGGTAAAAAAGTCTGCCAACAAGCCTTCTATAAGAATCTGGTTGTTTCAAAGGTGTTCCTTTATCCAAAGATAACTTTAAATTTTGAGGTAAAGGGAAAGTAGTTGGTTTTCCTGCTGTTAAGCCTGCATCCTTCAGTAGATCAAGAATGTATTTTCTTTGGTGTAAGTATGTGCCATTCTCTGTTCTGCACAACTCAATTCCTAGAAAATATCTTGCAAGACCCAAATCTTTAATGGTAAACTTCTGATCCAAAGCCTTTTTGAACTTCTGAATTTCCTCTTCTGAGTTACCAGTGACCAAAATATCATCCACATAAACCAATGCAGCTGTAAAACTATCACCAGTATCCTTGACAAATAAAGAATAATCATGTTTTGATTGAACAAACCCCAAAGAAGAAATGAATTTTGATAACTCTATATTCCATTGTCTTGAAGCTTGTTTTAGGCCATATAATGATTTCTTTAGTTTGCAAACTTGCCCTGGTGCAGCTTTTGTATACCCTTCAGGAGGCTTCATGTAAATTTCTTCTTCAACAAAGCCATGTAAGAAAGCATTATTTACATCTAACTGATGTAAAGGCCATTCCTTAGCTGTTGCAATTGCTATTAGAACTCTCACAGTTGCAGCCTTTGCAACAGGAGAAAAAGTATGTTTATAATCTGTTCCTTCCTTTTGATCAAAACCTCTTATGACCAGTCTTGCTTTGAATCTTTCCACAGTTCCATCTGGTTTGTATTTAGTCTTGAATACCCATTTTGAAGTAATTGCCTTGTGACCATCAGGAAGAGTTGTTAATTCCCATGTTTCATTTTCTTCTAATGCCTTTAATTCTGAATCCATTGCCTTGACCCATTGAACATCTACAGCAGCTTGACTGTAATTAGCAGGCTCATTAGCATTCAAAACATGAGCTAAAGAGGCTACATAATCCTTTGGAAAACTGTCAAAGTCTTGAGTATGGAAAAGTGGATAAGCAGGTTTTTTGACATCAGGTACAGAGTAAGCCATTCCAGCTTTAGGTGTCACAAAATCCTGCAACCAAGTTGGTTTAGTAGAAGACCGTGTAGATCTCCTAAGTGGAACAACTGGTGGAGGAGGAATGGGAATTTCTGGTTCAGCAGAAATGGGAACTTCTGGTTCAGCAGAATCATGAGCAACATCAGCAGAATCATGAACAACTTCAGCAGAATCATGAACAACATCAGCACCCAAATTATTCTGAACTTCAAAATCATCTTCATATGCTGGTGTAAAAGACTTTGGTAAAGGAGAAGATGCTGGTGTTGGTTCTTTAAAAGGAAAACAATCTTCTCTGAAAATAACATCCCTGCTACAAAAGACCTCTTTTGTCTGCAAATCATATAACTTGTACCCTTTTTGCCCAGATGGATAGCCAATCATGACACACCTGTTGCCTCTAGGCTCAAACTTGTCTTTATGAGGCCTTGTTACAGCAGCATAGCAAAGACAACCAATGGTCCTAAGATTGTCATATGAAGGTGCTATACCATGTAATGTCTCAAAAGGGCTTTTCCAATCTAAAATTTTCATTGGCATTTTGTTGATCAAATATGTAGCAGCCAGGATACAATCTCCCCAAAATTTACTTGGCAAGTTGGCATGAATCTTAAGAGCTCTAGCAGTGTCTAAAAGATGCCTGTGTTTTCTTTCCACTACTCCATTTTGTTGAGGAGTATACACCATAGACTTCTGATGTATAATGCCAAAAGATTACAACAAATCCAAACATGTCTTATTCACTATCTCTGTCCCATTATCAGATCTTAAGAATCTAGGTTTTGCCTTGTAGTGATTATCAATGTAAGCAAGAAAAGAAGACAGAGTGTTATGAATTTGATCCTTTGTATGAATCAAATAAGTCCAGGTGCATCTAGTATGATCATCAACTATAGTGAAAAAGTAATGTGCACCATTGAGGGCTGCAGACTTATATGGACCCCATAAATCAACATGAATAAGCTCAAAAGGTGCCTTTGATCTAGTATGACTCAAAGGAAAAGGCAACCTATGATGTTTGGCAAGTAAACAAGTGTCACAAAAAAATGAGATATATTGACCTTGTTACAATCATGAACATGGATCAATTTTGATACAGAACTGTGTCCAAGTCTAGAATGAAACAAATCAATTGACACATTGTTTGGTTTATTTTGAACAACTTGATTAACAAAAGAAGACAAAACAGGAAGTGAACTTTGAGTAGGGGTTTTTGTAGAAGATTTGCAAATGTAGAGGTTGTTGAACCCTTCTCCAGCAGCTACAATTTGTCTAGTTGAAGGGTCCTGAAAAGCAAACCAGGTAGGAAAAAAAATAGCAATAAGATGCTGAGTGTTTAAAAGTTTTCCTACTGACAGCAAATTGACCTTGAACTCAGGCACATAGAAAACATCAGTAAGAATAAGGGTGTCATTGATTCTTATGTTGCCTACTTTGGTAACCCATTTACAAGTCCCATCAGGCAACTTAATCTTAATGGGCTTCCTCAATATTCTGATGGACTCAAAAAGGTGTAAATGTGGTGACATATGGTCTGAAGCTCCAGTGTCAACAACCCAATCAATATCAATTTTAAGACCAGCATTGTCAACCATGAGTTTAATTGAAGCATGAAAACACAAACCAGTTGGAACATGTATGCCATGAAAGAATATACCTGCATGTGGTTTGGAAGAACTAGCCACACTACTGGTACAATCAATTCCTTTTCCTTTGAACATTTTCATCATTTCTTGGCAAACTGCATTGACCAATTTCTGATCTAAATCCAACTTTTCACCAACCACTTCATTCTCATAATCCATCTGAAAAGGAGTATCTCTCTGAGCAAACTGATCAAAATCACAAGCAACTTGATTAGCCAGTTTGAACCCACCTTTCTTTCCTTTCTTACCCTTATACCAATCAGGATAACCTATTTTTTCAAAACACTGCTCAACCAAATGCCCTTCTTGATTACAAAAAGTGCATATTTTCTTGTTGTCAGGCCTATTTTCTCTTCTGGAATTAGAACTTTGATTGTTTCTTTGACCATTCTTGAGATTAACAAAGAAAGCAGTAGGATCACCAACTTGATGTGTAACTTGTTTTTGTTTTTCCACTTGCTGAACAATGTAATAAGCCTTGTTTATGTTTGGTAGAGGATCCATGGAAAGTATTTGGCTCCTCACAGACTCAAACTCATCATTCAACCTCATCAAAAACTGCATCAACTTGGACCTACTATCAATTTCCAGAAACTTATCAGTAATTCCACATGAACATTCCCTCATCTTTCCACAAGAACAAACAGGCACACCATTGAGACTATGCAATTCATCCCAAAAACGTTTCAACTTATTGAAATAAGCTGCTACAGTAAGATTGCCTTGAGAAACTTTGCTTAATTCTCTTTCAATGTGATAGATAAGAGGGCCATTACTCTGTCCATACCTTTCATCCAATTCTTTCCAAAGATCAAAAGCAGAATGAGCATAAAGAAAAGAATCAGACAACTCAGCAATCATTGAGTTCAAGATCCAACACGTCACCATGTAATCACACCGAATCCAGCGCTGGTAATTGACATCAGTCAATGCTGGTTTAGGTGATGATCCATCTATAAACCCTAACTTCAATTTTGCCCCTAACGCCATCTTAATCGTACGACTCCAACCAAGAAAGTTACCACCATTGAATGGTGTATTGGTTAACATCATGCCTGGATGATCAGAACTTGCAAGATACAACGGATCATTAGCCATGTTTTGAGAGCCTAAATCTTGATTGTTAATGGTGTTTTGGTCAAGATTAACTGGGTTTGATGAATTAGTGATGTTTGGATTAGGGTTATTGTTCAAATTCGCCATTAAAACACTCCTGTAACTGTTAATCGAAGCAATGATTACAGAATGGAGATGATGAAAATGGAACGAATTAAGAAAAACGGTTAAAACCGTTAGAAAACGGTTATGTAACAGAATCGAGCTTCACTGCTCTGATACCATATCAAATATGCGGAAATGAAAGTGAAATGAAAATGATGTTATTGAATTAATTGTGGGAGGAAGGAGGATGAACTCCTTTTATACATGGGAGGAAGGAGAAAACTAACTAAACTTTAAACTAATTACATTTTCTACCCTTGTACTTTACATGTATTGCTAAAATCTACTTATTATTCTATAAATTCTCTGGGTACGTATATTCCTTACTTATTTTATTTATTATTTTCAGCTGCATTTTACCTAAACTAATATATTCTTATGTAAAGAAGTTAAGCCACTACTCCAAACTGATAAAACTTAAGTGCGATAATTTTAATATAATTTTCTTGGCATGTGATTTTGCACCAAAATATCGTATGAAAGAATGACAGTGACAAGTAGTTTCTTATGTTTTTACTTGTAAACATCCTCATCTGGAAATTAATAATGTTTAAAAACATGTTTAGATATTAACATTATGTGTGTAACAGCATAAAAGATCAAACCAAAAAAAGGATGCACTTGCTAAATCTGTTCGAGTTATTAGCTAAGTTTGTGTTATTGCAGCATCGTGGAAGTGACTTTCATTAAGAGATCCTGCACATGGTAGATGCAAACAAGATGAGCTGAAAGGTGTTTATAGAAGATGCAAATGACCAGGAAGATACATTCACTCCTCCAGCTAAAAAGAAATCAAGAAAGACACAAAAATAAACACCAAATGCAAGAGTAAACCTGGGAAGAAACGCGTCCTCAAGATTTGATAGAGTGAAGTTTTAGCAATTCAGTTATGGGACAAATTAAGGATCAAGAGCCCATAACACATTAGTTTGTCCAGAGACATAACATTTAGTTACAACTCATAGATATACCTTACACATTCTGTGACAAACAACGAGAAAGTAACACCTAATGTTCTTTACAAAATCTTATGAAATGATGAGATGTAAATAGATAGCATATTAATACAATGCTGTTTCTTTACATTCTCAAGCAAAAAACCAACACCTGACCTAATGTGATAAAAAAAGAGAATAATTTCGAAGTTGATGTGATTAGGATTGTATGGTTACAGTTAAACCTTTTCAAACAAAATTTATCATTCATTTTCAATAATAAAGGTATTTATCTAAGACTCACTAAGAAGAAACAACGTGGCTAAACTAAAGATACCAAACGGAGATCCATTTGTATGTTGTTAAAAAATCCAGTGGTACAGACACAGAGTATGGCTGGATGCCTTTTTAGACCATTTTCCCATGAAGATTCAATTAAGTACTATCACGGGTTGAAGATTGAATGTGATATTCGTGAGTTAACTCCAATCATCACTAACCAAAAAGATGAAAATGTTTGTGTGCCATTAGTGATGGCAGATATGACGGGGACCATTCATCGTGTTTATGGTGGAAGACCAGATCTCCATCTTTCTGGCCAGCCCTTGATTGACCAGGTAAAATATCAAAAAATTGAGGATGTTAAAAAGTTTGTAGCAAATGAAGAGAAGAATTTGGGGTTTGAAAGTGTAGTGACATTGTAAAAATGGTAACAAACACACAACAAACTTCTTTACACCCAGCCAACCACCCCTTGGTGTATATTTTTATTATAACGATTCAAGAAGATAAGTCCCCAAACGGATGCTTATCAAACAATACAAAGACAAGATTGATCTCTACTAGGTAGACACCAATCAACCTCACTACACTTATCACTCAAATCACTCAGACTATAAAGATCAAATATGATTGATCTTTAGAACAACACCAACAACTGATATCAAAGTGATATTAATAACAAGAGAATACAAGACTGTGTGTGTGAAACGAGAGAGAGAGTAAAACAGATGAAGAAACTGAATCATGAAACCCTAGAAGAAGGTAGAGTATATATAGGCTGAAGTTACATAACAGCCCTCCAAGTTATCTTCAATACTCAAACAACTTCTAACTTTTACTTTAGTGTAAATGAAGTCTCCAACTTGACATCATTAGTCCTTGTACTTCTAACATCCCCTCTCAAGTTGATAGACTTCAACCTTGATCAACACCATAATCCTTAGCCTGTTTGCCTCTTCTATCAACATCACAATCCTTTGCCTGCTTGCCTCCATTGAGAGACCCTGCAAACATGTCAACCAAACCAAGTTTTTTGCACAATACACAATGTTGCTTTTTACCAAGACACTTGGTAAAAATATCTGCAATCTGCATGCTAGTATGAATTTTAACAGTCTTAATCACACCTGCAGATACTTTTTCTCTTACCAAATGTACATCCAACTCAAAATGTTTAGTTTTCTCATGGAAAACTGGGTTAGCAGCAATCTGTATAGCAGCACTATTATCACAAAAAACATCCATAGGCAATAAGCCTTTAATACCAAGACTACTTAACAAATTGCTCAACCAAATAACTTCACAAGTAGTAGAAGCTAAGCTTCTATATTCAGCTTCAGCTGAGCTTCTAGACAAAGTAGACTGTTTCTTACTTTTCCAGGAAATAAGAGAATCACCCAGAAAAATACAAAATCCAGTAACAGATCTTCTAGTTATAGGACACTTTGCCCAGTCTGCATCAGCATATGCTCTAAGTTTAAGATCAGAAACTTTGTTGAATTGTAAACCAGAACCAGGAGAACCCTTAAGATATTTCAAAACTCTTAAAGCAGCTTTAAGATGAGACTGAAAAGGCTTATGCATATGTTGACTAAGACAATGTACAGCATAACTAATATCTGGTCTAGTATTAGTCAGATATATCAACTTTCCCACCAGTTTTTGATAGTTAGTAACATTGTGTAAAAGCTTATCAGTATCACTTTCAATACAACTTAACACATAATTCTCAGGCAAAGGAGTATCCACAGGTTTAGCAGCTAACAACCCATACTCATATAATAATTCCATACAATATTTTCTTTGTGTCATACACACACCTCTTTCATTTTTCAAAACTTCAATTCCAAGAAAATATTTCAACTCACCCAAATCCTTAATCATAAACTTGGTACTCAAAAATAGTTTAAACTTTTTAATTTCATCTTCATTGTTACCAGTTATGACAATATCATCAACATACACAAGCAAAGCAACAAACATGTTATCTTTCTGTTTAATATACAGAGAATAGTCAAATTTGCTTTGAACAAACCCATGTTCAATCAAGGCAGTGGTAAGTTTAGCATTCCACTGTCTTGGAGCTTGCTTAAGACCATACAAAGACTTATTAAGTTTGCAAACTTTATTATCATCACCACCACTAAAACCCTTTGGTAATACCATATAAACATCTTCATCTAAATCACCATACAGAAAGGCATGGTTAACATCCAGTTGATATAATGGCCAATTCATATTAACAGCAATACTAATTAAGCATCTCACAGTAACCATTTTAACAACTGGGCTAAAAGTTTCATCATAATCAAAGCCTTCTCTTTGATTAAAACCTTTTGCAACTAATCTAGCCTTATATCTATCAATCTCACCAGTAGACTTGTATTTTATTTTCCAAATCCACTTATACCCAATGGCATGTCTACCAAGAGGTAAAGTACATTCAGTCCATGTAATATTTCTATTTAAAGCCTCAATTTCATTATTCATAGCTTCAGACCAATTAGAATCTTTGACAGCTTCCTCATAAGTTTTAGGTTCAACAGATTTATTAAGAGTAGAAGCAAAGCACATATTATTACTGTTAAGACCTCTATAGCAAACATATTTTTCAATACCATACCTGACTTTAGAACTCATCACATAATCATTGAACCTAACAGGAGTTTTAGTCTCTCTACCAGACCTTCTTATAACAGGTGTCTGCACATCATCATTTTCAAATAAAGACTGAGTTGTTATGTTTTCAGAATTATGTTCAGGAACGGGACTGCCCTCAGACCAGTATTGGTCACCAACTTGGGTTGCAGAATGCTCATCTTCATGATACAAATGAGTAGTATCTAAGTCTACTGCATCAAATGAAGATGGCAAACTACCTTCCACAACTGATGTATCTTCCCCTTCATCATTGGGACTTTGAGACTTAAGACTATCAAAAAACTTCAAGTGAACTACTTCATTTGCATTTTCTGCATCAGTGATATCACAGGTTTTCATTTTAAGTGGAAAAATGTTTTCATAAAATTTCACATCTCTAGCAAAAAATACATTTCTGGTATCTAAACTTAAAAGTTTATATGCCTTTTTAGTAGTAGAAAAACCCAAGAGAACACATTTTTCAGACCTATAAGACACTTTATCATGATTGTTCAAAATAGTAGCAAAACAAAGACATCCAAAAGACCTCAAATGGGAAAGATTTGGTTTCTTTTTATATAACAACTCATAGGGACATTTACCATGTAAGACAGATGATGGCAACCTGTTTATAAGATATACAACAGTTAGAACACAATCAGACCAAAACTTTAAAGGAATCCCCCCTTGAAACATAAGACTCCTTGCAACATTGAGCAAGTGTCTATGTTTCCTTTCAGCAATCCCATTCTGTTGAGGTGTATGGGCACATGAAGTTTCATGAATAATTCCAAGATCAGAAAACATATCATTCGTTTTCTTATTAACAAATTCAGTTCCATTATCTGATCTTACAGTTTTTATTTTTAAATCAAATTGATTCAGAATCAAGTGAATGAAACTACAGAAAACACCAAATACTTCATCCTTAGTTTTGACTAAGTATACCCATACATCTCTAGAAAAATCATCAACAATGGTAAAAAAAATATTTGTATCCTTCTCTGCTTGTAACTCTATAAGGGCCCCATAAGTCAAGATGAACAAGATCACCAATATTCTGTGACTTATGATCAGACAAGGGAAAAGGTTCCCTTGTTTGTTTTGCCCTATGACAGATTTCACAAACAGAGATAGTAGAATTCTTGGAAATACCAAGATCCTTTTGAAGAACAGATAGAACAGGATCAGCAGGGTGACCCAATCTATTATGCCAAGTAAGTTTAGACACATTATAAGATATAACCATATTGCACTGACCTAAAGACAAATTAGGCTGCATGTCAAACAAGTAAAAACCATCAGACTGACTACCAGTCCCCAGAACAATCTCCCTTTTCCAATCCTGAATATAACATTTATCCTCATCAAAACCAACAAACAACTTACTATCTCTAATAAGCTTATTAACAGATAAAAGGCTCACACAATATCCAGGAACAACCAACACATCATAAAGAGTAACATTATTAGTCAACTTCAAATTTCCAACATGACTAATAGTGGCAAGAGTCCCATTGGGATGACCAACAGTAATTTTAAGACTAGTAATATCCACAACATTGGTCATACCAATGGTAGAAACAGTTAGGTGCTGATTAGCACCTGAGTCAATGATCCAACCCAAAGAGATAGTACTAACAGCCAGACTAGAATTAGCATAAAAATATCTAGAAAAGTTAACATTAAACCAGACATTTCCATTAAAGAAAGAAGCTCTACCTGCCATATTAGCATGTATGCTTCCAGAGGGAGTTTCACTAATCAAGGATAACAACTTCTTCATCTGTTCAGAAGTAAAACCAGAAGAGTTGCCAGCAGATGAAGAAGTATACTTATTCTCATTTTGTTTAACATCAGTATTAGCAGTATAGTTTTGTTTAAAAACATTTTGCTTATTAACAGGATTATTGTTTTTAACAAAACCAGGAGGAAACCCAATCAACTCATAGCATCTGTCAATAGTGTGTCCAATTTTACCACAGTTCTTACAATTCAGATTAGGATTAGGACCTCTATTAGGAGTATTAGAATTAGAATTGGTGCCCCTAGTGTTATTATTATTAAACACTCTTCTATTGTTATTAAAAGACTTAGCAGCAAAAGAAGAAGCATTAAGTTTAGACTCAGAAACACTAGAGGTCTCAGGAATCCCTCTGTGGGACTCCTCCCTAGATACAACAGCATAAGCATCTTTGACCTCAGGAAGAGGATCTCTAGTTAACAAAGCAGTTCTCACAGGTTGATAACAGTCATCAAGACCCATAAGAAATTGAATCAGTTTCATTAACTGTTGATGCAGAACTAACTCAGTACTAGCATCACAAGTACATTTATGCTCACAAGTACATTTAGGCAATTTAGTGAGAGAATCAAATTCTCTCCATAAGGAATTGAGCCTATGATAATAATCAGCAACAGAACTACCACCTTGTTTAACAGAATTAATCTTTTGTAACAGATTATATATCACAGAACCATCAACTTTATCATAAGTTTCTTTTAACTCTTGCCAAACAGAAGCAGCATTCTCAGAATAAACCAATCCCATATAAACATCATGAGAAACAGAATTCATAATCCAAGTCAAGACTATAGCATTACATCTATCCCATTGAGCAGACAAAACATCACTAGTAGTAAACAACTCCTTAAGACAAGTACCATCAACAAAACTATACTTATTCCTAGCTTGCAAAGCCAATTTCATAGCGCCAAACCAGATTCTATAATTTTCAGTTCCAAGCAGTTTAAATGGAATAAGAGCAGTTCCACTATTATCATTAGTTTGAATATGAAGAGGATTACCAGCATCAAGATTACTAATTAACACTTGAGTATTACTACCACTAGGTTCATCTTCAATAGCCATAATAACCAGTTAACAAGAACAAACAACAAAAAACAAATAACAAGAACAAACAGTAAGAATAACAGAAATAACCACAAAAATCAGAACCAACAAGACCAACAAACAACCAGAACTAAACAACTCAATCAACTTCCAAGACTGCCCAATTCCTATCCTCCTTCGACTTAGACACAACAATGAACTGAATAATAAAGAAAAACAAATATAGCTACCACAACTCACACCCAAGATCAACCAAGAACCAGCCAGAAAACTGGGGACAGCCAGAGCAGGTATTCGTACCAATCAAGTTGGCAGATCAAGGAGTTAACTGTCCCGTTTGCACCTTCTAGACTCAGTTAATGTTGTCTTAAAGAAGAGATGAAACTTACAGTGCTGAATAGAAAGCAAGAACAACAAGAATGGGCCCAAGAACACCAGGGAACAAAATCCCCAAAAACCAGAAATTAAGGTTTCAAGAACCCTAATCAAGAAATCCCACAAGAATCACCAGATCTAGCCTGAAAGACTAAATCAACAACGGCCGTTAAGAAAACAGCCTCAATTAACCAATAACACCGTCAATTGCAAAAACCCCCAAAATCTCCTTTGAAACCCTAGAAACCCTAGAATCTCAAAAACCACTAGATCAGAACCGTGAGCTTTGATACCATGTAAAAATGGTAACAAACACACAACAAACTTCTTTACACCCAGCCAACCACCCCTTGGTGTATATTTTTATTATAACGATTCAAGAAGATAAGTCCCCAAACGGATGCTTATCAAACAATACAAAGACAAGATTGATCTCTACTAGGTAGACACCAATCAACCTCACTACACTTATCACTCAATCACTCAGACTATAAAGATCAAATATGATTGATTATTAGAACAACACCAACAACTGATATCAAAGTGATATCAATAACAAGAGAATACAAGATTGTGTGTGTGAAACGAGAGAGAGAGTAAAACAGATGAAGAAACTGAATCATGCAACCCTAGAAGAAGGTAGAGTATATATAGGCGGAAGTTACATAACAGCCCTCCAAGTTATCTTCAATACTCAAACAGCTTCTAACTTTTACTTTAGTGTAAATGAAGTCTCCAACTTGACATCATTAGTCCTTGTACTTCTAACAGACATATCCCTTAGTAGTATTGACAAGTAAAGAGCCATGGGATGAGGATGAATACGTAAACAGGATATATGAACACTTCTCGCTAGACGATATTATTGAGATTCCTACTGGGTTGGAACTTGAGGCCGAAATTTGTAGAAATTTCAGCGAACAAGGAAAAAAATTCCCTATATTCGGCATTGTTGATATGAGAACTTTTGGGGATTGTAAGGTAGCCTATAAGGCAGCAACTGGGAAAGACAATCAATTTGGATATAAAAAACCCGACAGAGGGAGTAAAACTTTAAGGAAATTATCCAAGGCAACTAAGTGGGACCATGATCTTCTAATAGTTGGAATCAACACCATGGATAGTAATGAAAAAAGCACTTTTGTTGGGTAAAAAGTACTTATGGGCCAGAATGGGGGGATGGGGGTTTCTTTAGGATTGTAATGAAAAAAGCACTCTTTATTTGTGACGCCGTCGGATCGCCGCCATTAGGTTTTCGTCTTGGCCACGTCAACTTTGTGACGACGTCACCTTATGGTTGTGACGCCGTCGGCTTCATCTTCTGACACCGTCGGGATCCAAATCTAGGTCGTCTGAGTTGTGACGCCCTACTCTTTAAAACCTGATGCCGTCAAGTGCAAAATAGCAATTTCGCTACTGAGTCGTCACAAAGCATGTTGCGACGGCGTCGCCCTTTTTTTGTGACGCCGTCGGGTGCACTTCCAGCAGCTTGAGTGTCTTGATCTTGACTTTGGCTATTTTATTCATATATTTGCGCCTTTTCGTCCGAATAAGTGTCATTCCAGCAATTTGCCTTCAAGAGACCTAGAAAGTGAAAAGGAACGAAATTAAGCAGTAACGGATATAAAAGTGGTCGATTAATGGCTTAAATGACCCCTCAAAAGTGTACCTTTTAAATCCTTATCAATTATCCTCTTCTTGGGGAGAAAGCCACATATCATCAAACATATACATAACCTGTAATGTTGTTAATGCAAAATTGTTGTGTGCTTGTAAGACACCTAGCCACATTCAAAACGGATCTGTATAGTAGAGATGGGATGCTGTTGCTAAGATTAATGACCCTCAGTGTGAGTTGCTCCTCCTTCGTGCTTGTGCTGGTATTTCCAAATTATATTTTGCTATGCGTACATGCTCTCCCAGGGTCTTTGAGCGAGCTCAGAGTTCATTTGATGCGACACTTCGTTCTGCACTGGAACGTATTGTCACTGCTTCTGGACCTGGCTTTGGTGATTGGCAATGGAGGCTTGCCACCTTACCCTTTGCGTTTGGGAGGCTTGGGGTTTACTCTGCATGCGATGTCTTGAACTATGCATTTCTTGCGTCTAGACTCCAGTCTGCTAGCTTACAGAATAAGCTGCTCCGACACTCTGGTATTGTAACTTATGGGCCTTCCTTTGATGACGCCTTGTGTGATTTTAATACGAAAATGGATATTGATCTTTTGAGTAATCCAAGTGAGATCGCTGCCCCAAAACTTATGAAGAAACTGGCAGACATATATTTCACACGTGTTACCCAAAAGGCTGACTCCACTTTTTCCCTATCTACTCGACAGATGGCGTTATGGAAATCTCAGATGGAGGATTACACTTCGGACTGGCTTAGGGTGGTTCCGATCTCTGGGTTGGGATAAACTATGAACGCTAGGACTTACCGGTGCGTGTTATGCTATCGGCTAGGTATTCCCCTATTCTCTGTTCAGATGCCGTGCTCAGCTTGTTCCAGGGTCTTTACTGGGGATATTTATGGGGACCATGCTGTATCGTGCGCTGGTATTATTGGTATTAAACATCGACATAACGTGGTGCGTGATACTCTTGTTGACATCTGTTCTCGGTCGGGTATTTCAGCTCGTAAAGAAGTTGACATTGGGCTTATTGGAGAAAGGGACCAACCCTTACGCCCAGCTGCTATGTTGCTCTACTCATGGAATGGAGGGATTGATGTATGTGTCGATTTGACAGGGTCATCGCCCTTGACGCAAACTGGTATGGTTGACTTTGTTCCTGGTAGTGCGGTGATTGAGGCTGCGCAACGTAAACGGGTCAAGTATGAGGCTAAATGCACAGATATTGGATATGGGTTTCTCCCTTTCACATTCTCTTCCTTTGGAGAACTCGAGAAGGATGCAGTAACCCTACTGAAGCGGATCCGAAAGTACTCTATGACTCAAGACATTGGGGCGCGCGCTGCTACACATATTTTTAGTAGAATTTGTTTTGCTATAGCTAGAGGAGTGGGGCCCAAATCGTATCTCGGCTTCCCACTAATTTCTTGTAAATCCTATTAATTTCTAATAAAGTGATGTTGCAAAATTAAAAAAAAATAATAATAATAAAATAATAATATTTTAGGATCTATTTGGAATCAAGCAAACCGTCTGAGCTGATCGCGTTACATCGATCTTAGGATTTTATAGTGAAGAAGTATATTTCACTCGCTCAACATGCTCTTCAAAAACTAAAACAAATATATAGGACACTTTCAACAATACTTTAATGAGCTATGAGAAAAGTTCCATACGGAACAAGTTTTATCTAAAGAACAAATAAGTGGATCTCCACCATCCATCCCTTTGAATCCAACGGATTAAATTAATTTATATTTTAAATTAAAATCATACTTAGGGGTCTTTTTGGTAAATTCACATTATTTACAAAAATACCCCGAAATTTGCCATTCAAATCAAAATATATCAAAAAACAAATGGTTTTATAACTAACTATGACAAAAGTATCAAATAAATAGGAAAAAAATATTTTATGTAACCTACTAATATTAAAATATTACATATGAAAAGCCTCATTTAAATATGACATCTTCCAAAAAACCTCTTCACATGTACTCTTTTAAAGTTAAGTAACTATCTTAAATAGTAGGAACCTAATTAATACCAACCATTTAGCTATGAAATATTAGACACAATCGATACATCGTACGGGTTGAATAAAGCCTCGTAGTAATGAAAATAACAAAGAAAATATTAAAACTATTATCATTTATAATTGATGATGCCAACACACCAATTTCATCTTTTTAAACTTTAACCAATTTCCATATCAAATACTAACTTAAAATAAAATAATAATAACAATAACAATAACAATAACAATAACGTATAAAAACGTAAGGAAACAGGCAGAAACGTATAAAACTGGACGAAAACGTAAGAAAGCGGGGAAAACGTATAAAACGTAAGAAAGCGTATAAAAACGGACGAAAACGTATAAAAATGGACGAAAGTGTATAAAACCAGACAAAAACGTAAGGAAACGGACGAAAACGTATAAAAACAAACAAAAACGGGCAAAAACATATAAAATCGGATGAAACATTAAATGCTAACAATTGTTGGAAAAAATGACGAAAACGACAAAATTTGATAACAATTATGATGATTCGTGTGAGAAATTTGAAAAAAGGATTGAATGTGATTTTGTGTGCAAATCACAAGGACGTAGTTTGTAAAAAACTGAAAAGAGAATATAAATGAGTAAATTGTATTTTTGGTCCCTATGGAAAGAGGGGGGGGGGGGGGGGGGGGGGGGGTTGTTTAGTCATTTAACTTTGGCCCAAAGATCAAACATGCAGCCTAAACTACAAAATAAAAACGTCCATTGCACTTTTAAAGTTTTAAGGACCAAACCTGCAATTTGACCAAACCACATAGACCAAAATGCAATTAACTCAATAAGATATTAGTTAATAGTAAAACATGTCATTCTAAAAACAACAATATTTGGACAATTATTGTCATTTTGCAGAAAAAAAATAATAATTATTATATTATATTCTGAGTATGTGTTATTAATTAATTTTACTTTCTATTATTTATTTATTATAATCTGATTTAATTAATAAAAGTGTTACAGTTTTCTTTATATTTATAGTTTAATGAGATTTTAGGTGGGTTTAAGATTATAATTTGAATTTGATTTTAATGTAGAGGAAAAATATTTAAAATTATTATTTTATTTAAAAAAAAATGATTTATAAATGAATATAAAATGTGATGAGAGAAAGATAGAGAAAATGAAGTAGGTATCATTTTTTGTCATAAAATCTGTCACACCATCTTACTTTGTAACCGAAACTCAATCTAAACTCACAAATCAAACGGGCCTTGGTCAAACCACAAAGTTTAGAAAATGCAATATCACATTGCGTGAACTTTGATTTTTATTTTTAAAATATATTGGATTAATTGAATTATAAGTAACAATAATTTTAGGACATGAAAAATGAATATAAAATAGCCACCAACAAATTCACTCCAATTCCGTCACTCCCAAACAAAAAAAACCAGAACAAAAATGGAAGCTTTAGTATGGGGAGACCCAACAATCCCAAATCAGAATCAAAGCCACTAGCTTAAACTATGCTAACTACCTTCAAATCCTTGGGGTCTGATTACTCGGGTGTTGTTGTGTCTGTTGGTGAGAAAGTTGGCAAGTTTAAGTTTGTGCTTTTGCTGGGATGCCGACTTTATTGTTGCTCATGACAACAAGGATTTGTGAATTTTTATCAGGGTGTTTGGGGAAAAAATGAGATTGTTTTGATATATGAGAATGTATGTATAATAGATGCCTTTCAAACAAACAAGTATAGTGTCAAATTTATGACGCGTTTGCATTTGCGAATCGGGTTTGGCATAAAATGAAGGTCTGATATGTTTATAATGAAGGGGTACTTGATGCTCCCATTCTTCTGATAGAATTAGCCAACTGTTCCCATTATAAAGCTGCCACAAAGTATTGGAATGTTTTCTTTTTATTAAGATAGTTTTACATATTTGCTAGTCATAACAAAGTATTGGTGTCTAATCAAGTCTTTTTAGGTGTTCAGTTTATTGCGAGACCCTGCTATAAACTTTACGCCAACTCAAACATTGCATTTCTTTCCGTGAACGAGTGCATAAATCTTGAAGACAGAATATGAATCATGTAAACTAAACCTAAAAAGACTTTTATAAGTTATTCCCGCTAGAAACTCAATGGTGCTAAATATGGCAAAAAGGGCCAAATTTGAACTCAAATGTGTGAAGTATGTGTCATTTTAATCTTTATGCTTTTAACCAAGTTATGGGTACATACAAACTGCAGGTGTTGCTAGTTCTTGGCGCAGCTGGAGGTGTTGGTCTTGCAGCCGTTCAAATTGGGAAGGTTGTTGGTGCTACCGTCATTGCTGTTGCTAGGTGTTTGCTTCTTCTATATGAGCTCATACTACCTCTGAATTTCAATCAATTGTGCATTAACTTTGTTTTAACTTTTCAGAGGAAGCGAGAAAGTAGAGTTTTTGAAGTCAATGGGTGTTGATCATGTCGGTTGACTTGAAGGAAGGAGGTGTAATTGAAAGCGTGAAAGCCTTCTTGAAAACAAAGAAGCTCAAAGGGGTTGATGTTTTATATGATCCTGTTGGAGGCAAGCTTACAAAAGAAAGCATGAAGTTACTGAATTGGGGGGCACAGATTTTGGTTATAGGGTTCGCAAGTGGCAAGGTCCAGCCGCGGGTAAGGTACTATGGTGGGATTCGAACTCTTTATATTTTATTCAAATTTTGCCGGTAAAATCGCACTTATTATGTAAGTAAAGGTGCACTCCCCTTTATTCACTTCTAAAGTCAACTTTGGTGGGATTCAAACTCTTTATATTTTATTCAAATTTTGCAGGTAAAATCGCACTTATTATGTAAGTAAAGGTGCACTCCCCTTTATTCACTTCTAAAGTCAACTTTCTTTTTATTCAATTCTAAAGTCAACTTTCTTTTTATTCATTCTCTCTTTCTGTATGTATATATATTTAATAATATATTCATCATCATATTTATTTTTTGATCTTTGAATACATTTCAACTCAAAGTTTCATCTTCTTTGGACCTCTTCAAAGTCAATCGTATCATATGAAGAACAATTCTGTAAGTTGCTCATCTTGGATAATGTTTTTTTGTTTGTTAATACCATTAAATATTGACTGTTTAATCCAGCTAAAGCATTGACATCAGTGTGTAAATATTAACAAATGTGTTTTAAGACGTATCACCAAACTTTTTAAATTCTGCATACCTATTTTGTTTCATAGTTTGTTTAAATTTAATCATGCTTGCGAACAGTAGTGTCTTTTGGCATTTTCACATAACCCATTGTTAGTTTGCAAAGAATACGGAAAACAGAAGAACTAATCAGTCATGTGGCTTAAATTATATTGTTAAAACTACTAATAAGGGAGTTTGAAATGCAGAAAACTTTTCTTTTTTTACTGTTTTGGGAAAAGCATGATTAACTGTTGTTGCTACCGTTCTAGTTAAATATAATGGTAATATGCTCGGGTCTTTTATGTATCAGGCCAGTTTGCCTGCAAAGAGGCAAAAATCATTTCTTTGCAGCCTTCTTTTTGGCGCTGTAATAGTCTCTGCTGCATTCTTTATAGCAACTGCGATCATCGTTGTAGATCACAAACAGGTAACTCGCTATCCAAATATTCTAAACTAACATCATCATGAGGTTTAACCACATAAACAACCTTGATTTGATTATCAAAATTGCAATCATATTACTTGTTCGATATCCCTTGATTTGATAAGTCCCAACACTAACGGGGCATATTGGTTCAGAGGTTTCCAGGACTACGAAGACTCGATTCTATGCAGGTTACACCGGCAAACATATGCGAGGTTTGACACTTCTGTTCGAGTTATCTTTAAGTTTCTTGCTATAAAGATTAAAGGTTGATCTTTTACAATGGTTTTGTAAAGAATCAATGTGGTCCTGATGGAAGTGAAGAGTTACCTAAAGGTATCGTAGTTAAAACATCTGATCTAGAGATGCGGCCATTATGGGGACCAAGAGAAAAAAGGGTGTGTACCCCTTATTCTTCTAAAATAAATACGTTACCTAAAGTATTTGATGTACAACTAGTTTCATTTCGTATATCAGAAGAATCCCAAATCACCAATGAGCTTGTTGGCTATGGCAGTTGGAAAGAAACAAAAAGCAAATGTGAATGAAATGATTAAGAAGGTAATTCATAAATATTCGATTGATTTTATGTAAGCCCTACAATAAGCAGATCCGTCTTATATTGTTTCTATAAAATACATTTTGTGTCAAAACACAGTTCCCATTGGATGATTTTGTGATCATGCTCTTTCATTATGACGGTATTGTGGATGATTGGAAGGATCTAGAATGGAGTAGCCGTGTCATACATCTTTCGGCTATCAGTCAAACAAAGTGGTAAACTTTGTGTCTTTGGTAACACATATATACAGATCTTAGTTGGTTGTTAATAGTGTATGGTCCAGGTGGTTTGCTAAGAGATTCTTGCACCCAGATGTTGTCTCAGAGTATGCTTACATTTTCCTTTGGGATGAAGATCTTGGAGTCCAAAATTTTGATGCTGGAAGGTTATTCATATGTCTGACTTTTTTTCTTATAAGTCAAACAGTAAATAGCAAATAAATGTGAGTTTTATGTTTGTGATGTCAATGATTCAGATATGTATCGATAATGAGAAAAGAAGGGCTTCATATATCACAGCCTGCACTTGATCCTGAGAAATCAGAGGTGCATCATGAAATGACAACACGAGAAAAAGGATCAACAGTACACAGGTAAAGTTCGAAATTATATAGATGTATGGAAGGTCTTTGAACAGCATCCTCTCATAAGTATGTTATGACCCTTCGAATAATTTACAGAAGTTTTTTTCAGAATTTCAAGTAACTAGTATCGGATTTTCGAATTTTAAAACTATTATGTTTCACATCAAAATTATATCTGTTGACTTGGAAATGTATCGAGTGTTTCCAATATTGTGTTAACAGAAGGATCGAAAGAATGAGTCGCTCCAAAAAACACTGCTATAGAAACAGTACGGATCCTCCATGTACTGGGTATGACAGTAAAAGATTCATCCAGTTATCTTTAGCACCAAATTTAATTTCCATTATTTTCTCAACATTTTGATGTTTTAACTTAGGTGGGTCGAAATGATGGCTCCTGTGTTCTCAAAAGAAGCATGGCGCTGCCTGTGGTATATGATTCAGGTAATCACATACCATATTGATTTTGAGATCCATTTCCAATGTGATTTGAGTATATAAAAGTTTTATTTGTCACAGAACGACTTGATTCACGCGTGGGGATTAGACATGCAATTGGGCTATTGCGCACAGGGTAATAGAACACAATATATTGGAATTATTGACTCTGAGTATGTTGTGCACTATGGCCTTCCTACACTTGGGGGTTCACAAAATAAGGTTCGTTTATTTCAAAATTACTTTCATGGCTGACATTTTGAACCATTATTGATCGCGCAGAATTGTATTAACAAGTTGGAAACGCAGTTATTATACTTCAGTGATCTTGTGAATAATGCTAAAATGACGCAAACATTTGCTATGAATGAGTGGGTAAATTATTTATGTTGAAATCTGTATGTGTTTGCATACGCAAGATAGTTTGAGAAGTCTATTTCACGTTTGTAAGATGATAGTTGACTAATGCACATGGGTTGATTTCGTAGCATGAGTAAGAAAAAAGGAATGATTGCACATGGTGATCATGTGGATTTTATTAATGGTTATGAATTGTTTATGCAGACAAATAGTGAACCATCATCAAAAGAGCCTTCACAAGAGGCAGTTTCTAAGGAATCCAACCACATTGATATAAGAACTGAGGTAAGTTCTGCATCTCCTCTTGATATTATAAAGACATTGACATTAAGAATAATTGAATACATAAACTAATAATTTGTGTTGACTCGACATGTTAGATAGCATCTTACACGACATAATTTAAAAGGATTATGGACTTCGGCTCAATGGACTTCGTCTAGAAGTTGTGTTTACGATGGTTTATTTACAGTCATGTGATAAATGCATAAAAATATTTCTAACAATACTATAACTTCCTTTAAAATAATATCTTCATATTATTTATTACCATAACAATTTAACATGCAACCAATATTTTTAACAGATTTTAAAATGTTACTGATCTTTCATCACCCTATTTTTTAGTTGTCTATATTTTGATGATTGATTTCTAAAGAACTGACAGTTTATAAAGACAAATGTTTTGACATCTAACCAACTTGAATGTCAACAAAATGTTAAATTCGACAATATTTATGAGAACAAAATGTTAAATTCGATAATATTTATGAGAACAAAATGTTTATGTGTCTATTTATACAACAACAAATGTTTTCGATATTGTTAAGTTTATACCATGACTGATTCTTATGACAACAATTTAACACATGTCTATCTTTTATGACAAAAGTTTCTTATAACATTAGACGACTTTCAAGTAAAATAGTCGAAGGGCTAAAAGTGTTCAAAAAGTCGAAGGTTTATTTATTTATTTATTTATTTTAAATTTTTTAATAGTTAGTTAGTACGGACTTACAAATACTTCAAACAAGTATTAAATTGAACAAAAAGCTAATGCTGATTTTTTATTTGACCTGAAAAGTCAAAAGAACATTTCTATGTTAATAAATTGAATAATACATTCTATCTTTGATTTGGCAGGTTCGAAAACAGTCTTTCAACGAACTAGAAACATTCAAGAGAAGATGGCGAAAGGCAGTTCAAGAAGATTACTGCTGGGTTGATCCATATACCCATTAGTCAAATAGACTCATATAATGACCACACAAAATTACTTTATTTCTTCTCTTCTTCTTGAGTTATAATCTTGAACAAATATACATGTACTTATCATATTCATATGTATTTTACAGAAAACAATAATTAATCACATATATACCATTTTTGTTTCCAACTATGCTCATTGACAAATTTAAAAACAGAAATGTGACAAAGACATCAGATCCGAACCTTTCTGCTAACTAGTCCAGCAATAATGTTTCCAAGTTCTTCACCCGAGTCCTCTTGTACATGATGCCCTGCCTGCAAAACAAATGTTGGCCAATAATTATTCGGTTTGAGAGTGATCATATTAGATGAAATATAAATGTTGGTACCATAGGAAGTTCAACTAGTCGATGTTCGGCTGCCTTGCAGAAATCTTCAACACCATCATAGTCTAGCCAACGGTCTCTCTGCCCCCAACATATTGAAGTTATAACTTTCCAATCATCATCCATCAGAATTTTTCTCATTTCTTCAACGTAATCCTGCGTGATCAGAATGCCAAAGATATGAAGAAAATCTTGAAGCACTTATAAAAAGATAATGTTTTATACAGTTAAACAAAAAAAAAGGTCTTGATTTCCTTGTTTACAAATGAAACACATTATGTTACCCAAAAGTAAGATGAATACCAACTAGAGGTAGCAGTTTTGACCTGTTACTAGCATATGGGTCAATTTGTTACTAGCAGTTTTGACCTGTTACTAGCATACGGATCAAATAAAAATAATAGCTACAAGGAAATGGTTCAAATTGGTTAAAAGTCACCAGAAGTTTAAAGTAACTTCCTAGTGTTTTCTTCAAAGATGATGATTTATAATTATAATAATTATTATAATTATTATTATTATAATAATAATTATAATAATAATTATAATAATAAGAGTAAAATACACCGTTCGTCCCTAATATTGTACACACGCATCACGATTGGCTAAAAGTTGCTTTTTTCATCGCCGGGAGTCCAAAACAAGGAGTTTATATGCTAAATTCGTCCCTTGACCATTAACGCCGAGGTCAACGTCTGATTTATGTTAGTTAGTCGAGGGTATTATAGTCCATACACATTTATACCACACCTTAACTAAACCAGAGAAAGTTGTTCAGTATACCATCTTGATCGTTTCTCTCCCTCGTCACACAACCCTCACATACACTATAACAATGGCAGACAAGGACCTTACTGTTACAGCAGTAACCGATGAGATGGTAAAATATGTGAAGGTCAAATATGGGGATATTTGGTTATAAGAAGATGATATGTTTGAAGGTTTATGCAGATTTGCGAAAGAAGCTGATGTGATGAAAGGTTAGTTGAGTTTTTTGTATTTGTGTGATTGGCATTGTAAGAAATGAGCATAAATAACCCTATTTTATTTGACAGAAATCCGAGCAGTGTCAGAATCTGTTAAAAAAAGGGATTATAGCAAGCTAAAGGTATCTGACGATATGATTAAGTATGCCATGGCTACTTATGGGAATAAGTGGGATATAGGAGATGACATTGCTGATGTGATACTTGAAGACTTGTGGGAAAAATATGGGAATAAGGAGTTTGAGAAAGGTTAGACTTAATGTTTGCAAGCTAAGAAAGTTGTAATGGGTGAACTCTGTTTTCTTTCTATTTTGGCTATCTTTCCAGATACTAACTTGAAAGGAAATGAAGTTGATGTCATCATTATTTCAGACACATCTGATGATGAGTTTGGGATCATGTCTTCTAAGAGTACTACTTTGAAAGGTCCCACTTCCCAAGATTCTAAGGCTTCCACTCCCAATGTTGTACTTGGTCTTGGAGCGGTTGTGGGATGCTCTAGCACAAATAGGAATGAGTGGTATGTGCCTCCCCCTAAGGACCTCAAGTCTCCCCCCATGAATATCAAGAAGTTCACATGTTATTTTTAGTTGTTGATGTAATGAAGATGTATATATTTTTTGGCTAATGATGGTTACTGAAAACGATACTTGTTAACATGTATATTTTGCTTTATATGGTATAATTAGGTGGTGGTGTATGTATATTTTGGCTTTGTTGTTTTCATTTTGTAGTTTGCATTTGCTTATGCAGTTTAGGTGGGTGTTTGGAAAAACCCATTTTGACTTATAAAGTCAACATAAACCAAAATATTAGAGGAACCACACCGAATTGTTTTAGTCTTTAAACCATCTTTTGTTTGACTTATAAAGTCAACAAATTCAAATTGTAACCAAAATTCAATTCTTATAACAAAAGAAGTACACACATATCAGTTAAGTTACATTTAGACTGAAAGACAACATAGCATTTCTTGCAGGTAATTCACTTGGTTAATTGACTAGTAGGTGATCCATTTGGTCTTTCAGTTGCAGGTGGTTCACATGGTGTTTGTCTTGGGCGTTCTCTATTTGGTCTTTCAGTTGCAGGTGCTTCACGTGGTGTTTGGCTTGGGCGTTCTCCACTTGCTATTTCAGCTACAGGTGGTTCACTTTCTTCTTCATCACTGCCCAAGGAAGCACCAACACTAGTAGATGCAGAAATATGTACACCCATTACATATCCACCACTATCTCCTGTAGTTGTGTTTTCTCTTGTAACACCATCTCTACCAGTATAAGATGTGTTTCCCCTTCTGTCAAGGCACATTGGACAAACATACCACATGAAATCTTTATAAGGTTGATGCCTTGAAAAAAAGGTCAATCCAGACTTGTTTTCACTTTCAACCCAACAGTCAATGCATACCATTTGACAACCATTTTCTGCATCCATGGTAATAATATGTTGGTATGATAAAAAATTGATGACTTAAGATGTATTATATAAGTAGATGGGAGTTGTGGTTGTTGAACAAGTAGATGGGAGTAAAGACAACATAAATGCTTAAAATCGAGTCAACATACGCAGTTTAGGGGGTGTTTGGAATAACCAATTCTGACTTATAAAGTCAACAAAAACAAATAAATTTCAAACATGATATTGTCCAAATTACAAATGGCTACAAGCCTACAACCTTCTAACAGCAGTTCAACATTTTTTATCCAGCACATATGGATGTCTTGGATATAAATCCTCCACAGCCACTCCATAGTAAGCTGCCTCAAACTCTGCCTCTTCTAGCCATTTTTTTCTCTTCCATTCCTCTTCAATTCTTTTGTACATTCTCTCCTCTTCCAAAAACTGCTGAAATGCTTCTTCATCCATCCTTGACTGCTCTTCATCTTCCTCCAAAATTATGTGTTCTTCTTCTTGCTCATAAAGAGCTTCAACAAACTCTTGTTCAATAGTCTGCCTTATCTCATCTTCATCCATCCACTACAAAAGTAATAGATTTGCACATCAACTAGAATGTAAATACACAAGAACAATAGTTATGCAAATAATAATTAAATGCATACATGTTGCCTTCTGCCATCACAATGCCTTTTTCTACCTCGAACCTTTGTTTCCTTTGTTGGTTTTGGTACTTGATCCTTGTGACACCTAGACTTATTATGTCCAACAGTTTGACAATTGAAGCATTTAATTTGTTTACGAGTTCTAGATTTACCCATTTTGATGCAATTTCACTTAATTGAGGCTTTAGGTTTATGAATTCAAATTTGGAGTAAAATGTGAGAATAAAGTGCTTTCTATAACTTAATGCAAATGTGAGGACATGATAGGGGACTAAAACCTTAGTCCCCTATATTCTTACACTGTTTAAGCAAGGACCATGGTTCTACCAACACCCAATACAATCAAAACAGATATAACAATAATCAAAACGAATACAAAAATTAACAAATAATAACACTAGAACATAACATATAGATTCATTAATTTCATATTAAACATTAAATATTCAGTACATATTTTTCCAAAAAAAAAGGAAAACATAACCACTTGATTTCCCTTCACATCACTTTGTCTTTCTAAGATCATCAAGGAAGTTGTTCCTGTCAAACACCTGAGAGTGTGTTTGACAGATCATCCTCCTTATCTCCAAGACCTTCAAGACATTAGCCTTTTGCTTCTTGCAAAGTTCCTCAAGAAACTTGTAGTTCATCACCGAAGTTCGAAAGCCTTCGAGCTCAGAGATGTATTCTTGGGTTTCCTTCATACCAAGAATAAGTCAGTCAAAGTCTGTTGGAGGCCATTAGCAATTTGGATGTCCTTATCGTTTTCTCTCTGATAAAAGAGAGAAATCGCGTCAAACATGTAGTCAGACTTCGAAGCTTTGGTGAGTTCTTGAAGAAGTGGGAAGTTAGCCATTTGGAGGTTGTTGAGATTTTGTGAGAATATGTTTTTTTTTTATTGTTGGTATGAAAATGGTATAGGTTATTAACCCATAAATAGCAAAAACAACGGGACCTTCCATATTCAGGGACTAATTGTGAAGTTAGTAAAAAGACAAATAGTCAAGTTTGTGTGAGTAAAAATACGCGGGAATTTTAAGTGCAAAAAATGGCTAACTGACCAAATTCAGGGACCAAGTGTGACATATGAAACTTATTACCCTGCAACTTGACCTTTTCCTTCCTTGATACGCTTATACAGAATTAATGTGTTGCCAAACACCAAATAAACCCAACTAATAAGATCCGAAACCATAAACACTATCATAATAACCAGACCCAATTAAGAAAACCCAATCCAAACCAAACCTAACATACATCTACACTCACGTACTAAAACACACATCAAGTCAAACCCATTCGTGAAAACACAAAGTAAAACAATGAAAAATAGAAGCATATTCGTCTAAACTTTTAAGGATGTTCAAGAAGAAGAAGAAGGTGATGTCTTGTTCAGAATATACTGTAATGGGTTTTTTGATTATAGCCCACTCAGGTATGAAGGAGGTTCATTAATTAATCTGTGTGCCTTTACCAGTGATAGGGATATATTTAGTTCAAGCCTTGATAATGTATTATCAGAGATTAATGAACAAAAATGGGCGTTGTTTTTCTGTGATCCAAAAGAATCCCTAGAAAATGGTTTGCATTTGATTCATACTGATGATGATGTTCATACTTTGTTTGCACTGGTTGAAACACATGAGTTAGCTGATATCTTTGTTGCACACAAGCCCCAAAAGTTAGCACAATTTTACTTAAAAAACATAAGTTTTGAAGTTGTGGGTTGGGTAGAGCAAGATGCTAACTTTCGAATGGTTAGTCCAACACCTTTTAGGACTAGACGTAAATGACAGGGGATAGATAAGGAAAAAAATGCAGCGGAGTGGAACCAAGATACCAACAGTGAAAGGTGGTGTTGTAATAAAAGAGGAAGAAGTGATTGTAGATAAAAAAGGGAGAAAATTAAAGGAAAAGGAAAAGGAAATCTGCTTGAGGAAGAGGATGTTTTGCACACAAAAAAGGGAACGAAGTTGTTCAACAATTTAAGCGAGGTTTAGATGGGAATGGGAAGGCTAAAATGGTGGAGTTTGCAGGTTTTGATGTTGAAAACTTGGCTGGTTTTGATGGGAAGGGGAAGGCTAAAAGGGTTGGTGGTGCTGTTTCTGATGTTTCTAGCGATGTTAAGACACTCTTTAGAAGCAGAGAAAGGATTACAAACTGCGTCCTTGCACTTTTCGCCCAAAGGCCATCCTAGGTGATGTTTTAATGATGAATACTGATTGATCCCGAACCGTCAAGTTTAATCACACAAGCTAACCACTTGTGAATGGCTAACCGTAATAAACTTAAAACTGTTCAGAAACCAATGCAATGAAGATCAGGAGAATATAGTGGATTCCCGGGTCGTTAAGTCCCACGGAGACTCAATGGTGTTTCAAAACTTTCAGATGATAGAATGATCACTAAGGATAGTGATCAGTAAAGATTTTGATGAATACTACACTACTGATTGATTGGAATGTATGTGGATACAGAATTGGAAAGCACAACAATCAGATAAGACAAACGTAAATACGTACGATTATTAAAAACGTAAACGTACAAAATAAAAAGTGAGTTCTAAGAAATAAAAGGCCTAAAAATATGAAAATGACATTTTTGGAATCCTAAAAATAAAAGAAAATTATTAGAAAAGGAAAATTATTTTTACAACTATTTATTTAATTATTAATTAATTAAAAACTATTTTAAACTATTTAATAATAACCTAAAATATAAGAAAATACAAAATAAAGCTAGAAAAATGAAATTATGACTTAAGAAAATCTAAAATATTATAAAACTTATTTTAAAACTAAAAATATATTTTTTACACTTTTTATCTATTTATTACTAATTACTTATTATTTAAAATACACTTAATTACTAGAAAATATAAAATAAACCTGGAAAAATGAAATTTTAACTTAGAAAAATCTAGAATATTATAAAACTAATTTTAAAACTGAAAAGATATTTTTAATGCTTTTTAATTATTTATTACTAATTAATTAATACTTTTAACTATTTAAAATTCTAATAAATACTAAACAGGTTAGGAAAATTATGAAACTTTTTCTAAAAATAACTTAAGGTGACAGAAAACTAAGAAAAATATAAAAACTAGATTTGCTTAATAATAAGCTGAAAAGAAAAATTTAAAAGCTAATTAATATTAAATAAATGCTATCACTATATTAAAAATGATGTTTTTGTGGTTTTTATTTTTGAAAACTATTTAACTACTTATAATATGAAACTTTAATGAAAACAAAGATTTTACAAACTTAAAAATAAGCTGTTTGAAGCTTAAAAAGCTCAACAGTGGACTTATAAGCTTATTTTGAAGATATAAGCTCAAACAAGCTCACAAGCTGAAACAAAAGCTGAAATAAGATGCAAATAAGCTAATGCTACTCAAATTAAGCTAAAAGACACAAACAAGCATACTGATAAGCTAGGAATAAGCAGATAAGCACTTGGCTTCTTATTGTTAAAAGACAGAAATGGGACAAGGTTTAAGCTTATTGCAGCCCTATCAAATAAGCTTCAAAATAAAAACTTAAGCTTGGAACTTCAAGATGGCTTGGTTGGCTTTCCAAAGAACTAAGAATCACAAGCTGAGGTTCAATTATGAGCTTGTGACAAGCTTGTGAAGATGGGTATCTCAACTGTGCACAGGACACAATTTCAGACAAGTAGCTCAAAAGAAGCTGAGTAAAAAGCACTGAATAAGCTGATTAAAAGTGAAGTAATATTTTTCTAATTAAGTTAAGCAGCTAAACTTTAATATCCCAAAAGCTTATAAGCTAAATCTCAATATTAAACACACACTAAAATTATCTATTTTATTCAAAAACGACCAAATTGAAAATTTTGACTTTTTAAGAAAAACACTAAGGTTGACTTATATGAACTTTAAGTTGATTCTAATCACTGATTGTGATGTATTAAGGTGAACTAAGACTGATTTGAGCAATATTAACAACTTATGAACACAAAATCATGATCATGGATCATGAAAATCCCACAGTTAATGAACTAGATGTGCTCAAATGTTATTTTGACTTTTTCTAAAACAAGGACTGGTTTTTCTTGTTGCAATGAGCTATTAGATGTGTATGTGACACAGAACAAGCACAAACAACAACACAAACAAGATCTACTACAGTTTAAACAAGCAAATCCAAACACCCTTTTAAGTGACTGTTTTGGTGATTTTCAAAGAAAAACACAGATTCAGACCATGCAAGTGATTTCAGAACTTATATTATCATTTAATTGGACTAAAGAAACATTAAACAATAACAATAACAACATATAACTAAGAATTTACACTTATGCTATTTTAACTGTCAAACTAAATTTTTAACAACTACAAATTTAAATGAACAAACAACTGATTTTATTGCTTAATTATACTTAACTACAACTAATTAACATAAAGATACAGAGATTGAAACTTAAGAACACTTAAACAGTAAAATACAAAAATTGAGCAAAAAGCTTACAAGTGGTGTTGAACTGAGAACACAGAACCAAGATCAAAAGACCACTCCTATAGGCTTACCACTAAGCCACTAACCCAGGGCAATCCAAAATCTACCCTGCTCCAGCTTTGATCACCATTTCTTGTGATTTTTTATTTTTTCACTAATTTATTTGTATTTTTGGTGAATTTTGAGTTTGACCTCTAAACTGATTTTAAATGTTTCTAAAAGCTTAAATAAGCTTTCTGAGGAGCTTATATGGCTTATTCAGTCCAAAGTAACAACTAATAACAACATTAAATTCATATGAGATTTTGAACTTTGAAAATGCATAAACTGAAATTTAAGCTTGAACACTGAAATTTATTATTGAAAAGGGTTTAAAATACACTGAGAATACTTAAGAAGGTACTTAAAAGCTTTAAAATACACTGGAAACTTGAAATTAACTAAAACGACATATAATAAACTAAGTTACTCTAGATATCCCTTCACATTGCTCCATTCCTCTTCTTTATAGACTTTTGAGACTTCATGTCGACCTCTGATTGTATCCCACTCATTTCCAGCCATTGGATCTCTCTAAATAATCATATCCATCCAAGTGTAATTTTGGCGCCAAAATAGTCAAGAGCAGTTTTGAGTCAATTAAAGCTTCTTGGATGATTGTGGTAGTGGAGGGGGGTTGGTATACAAGTGGTGAGACAGGTGTAAAGAGTGGATAGAGCAAATCAAGGAAACCATGGTGGTATCTGGTTTGGCGAGTTTTTGTGAGAGAGAAGCACAGTACCTGGGTTTGACTTTGTTGACCCGTGGTATTATAATAAGTGGGAGGGTTCACAATTGGGTTATGACAGGGCATAAGTGAATTTTGGCCTGGCTCAAGGGTCAAGAGCTCAAGGGTCAAGTTGGGTTTGGGCTTGGATATGCAAGATGGGCCAGCTGGGTTGGATTGGGTTTGATATTTAGGATCCGGTTTGGTTTTGGCTTAATAAGTAACATAAGGACTAAATTTGCAATTCCACCAAACTTGAGGGGTCAAAACTGAACTTTTTCCAATGTTATAAAAAGGACAAAACTTGACAAAATTTGATAGTACAAGGACCTCTTTTGCATAAAATTTAATTTTTATAAATCCAAGGACTATTTTTGACATTTTTCAAAGTTGAGGGACCTTTTCTGCCATTTGACCAAAGATTCAATCAAGGACCATTTTTGACAACTTAGAATATTTCAGGGACCTTGAATGATATTTTTCTTTACTTTGATATACCAGGGACTGTTTTTGACAACTTTTGAAACTTGGGGGACTAAAACTGCCAATTTTGCAAACTTGATACGTTTTTCATCTAATTTTGATATTTTTGCATTTAAAACACATAAAACACTTGTTTGTGATATTTTCATCATTTTAATGCATTTCTGAGTGTTTTCAGATGATTTTGCAGTTTAGATGGTACAAAAATGATGAGTATTTAGACACTCATCAATCCCCCACACTAAGCTATTGCTAGTCCCTAGCAATGTTTTAGAACTTTAATGGATTTTAAAGAACTCTTTACCAAAAGCCATCACTTCTGGAGTAGCCAATTGTTTTGGTTCAAGTAAGAACCTTGGTACAATGATAACCAAATGATTTTGAGCAAATCATAAGCTGTAAACGGATTTGATTTGTCTTTACCAGAAGCCGTTTGCTTCTGGACTAGCCAACTCTTAGATAAATTATCAATATTATCTTTGGTGAGCCGATTACCAATTATGGTTTTTCCACTGCCTTTACCACAAGCCATAAACTTGCGGGCTAGCCAACTCTTCACTAATTAAAGATATGGTGAGCTGAACACCATACAATTTTGGGCAAATTGCAAGCCATAAACGGATTTGATATATCTTTACCAAGAGCCGTTTGCTCCTGGATTAGCCAATCCTTTTGTTTTTTTAGACATGGCGGACTGATAACCATAAGCTGAGTAAGTGCAAAACACTTACTCCAAAAAAAATTTTGGCCAAAAACGGGGGAATTTGGTGGATAATACATATGAAAAATGTGAGAATTCCCCCCCACACTAGAAATGAATATTGCCCTCAATATTCAAAGTACCGGCGGTTATGCCGAAACAAAGAACGTAAAAGGGAAATACTACGGCCATTATTTTATTTTTGATATATACACATTTTTTTTTTTTTGAGAAAACTTATATACAATAGCGGGGGGCAACTCCCCCACACTAGGGTGGTAGAAAAGGGTAAGAAGACAGAAACATGGGTGAAAACCCATATGGTGTTTGCTATTGTTTTTGATTCTCGAGTCACTAGCTTGACTCGATCCCCGCATTCATTGGTTCATGGGGAAAGTTTGTAGATCAGGGACAACCATGGCTGGAATGTCCTCTCCAAAGTAGTGCTTTAATCGATGACCATTCACTTTAAAATTTGGATCATCAGGCTGAGATAACTCAATGGTACCATAAGGATAAACCTTAGCAATGGTGAATGGACCAGACCAACGGGACTTGAGCTTTCCCGAGAAAATCTTCAATCTTGAATTGAAAAGAAGGACTCGATCACCAACGTTGAAAACGCGGTTCTTGATTTTAGAGTCATGAATCTTCTTTGTCTTTTGTTTATAGATCAAAGAGGTCTCGTATGCTTGATCACGAAGTTCATTTAATTCATTCATTTGAACTTTTCTATGATCACCAGCTGTCTGAATATCGAAATTTGCATGTTTTAAGGCCCAGTATGCCTTGTGCTCGAGCTCAATCGGCAGATGACATGCCTTTCCGTACACTAGCTTGTATGGAGTACACCCGATGGGTGTTTTGTAAGCTGTACGGAAGGCCCAGAGTGCGTCATCCAGTTTATCCGACCAGGATGCACGATTTTCGCCTACTGTCCTTTCAAGAATTCTTTTAATACCACGGTTGGAAACTTCCACCTGCCCACTTGTTTGGGGGTGGTATGCAGTAGAGAGACGGTGGGTTACACCATACTTTTGCATGACACGATCAAATTGGTCATTGCAAAAATGTGTACCACAATCACTGATTATAGCTCGCGGAGTTCCAAACCTAGCAAAAAGAGATTTCAAAAATTTTACAACAACTCGGGCATCATTGGTAGGTAAAGCTTTTGCTTCAACCCATTTTGACAAATAGTCAACAGCCACGAGTATGTATTTGTTTCCTCGAGAAGATGGAAATGGCCCCATAAAGTCAATACCCCATATGTCAAAGATCTCACAAACTTGAATGGCATTTTGTGGCATTTCATTTCTTTGAGAGATATTTCCATGACGTTGACAAGCGTCACAAGCTTTGACAAATTCGTGGGCATCCTTGTAAATAGTGGGCCAATAAAACCCGGAATCAAACACCTTTTTGGCGGTGTAGTTTGGACTATGATGGCCCCCGGTGGGTCCAGCATGGCAAGCTTTGAGAATGTCCATAGCTTCTTGTCCATAAACACACCGTCGAATGACTTGATCCGCACATATTTTGAATAAGTAGGGGTCGTCCCAGAAGTAATGTTTGACATCTTTGAAGAATTTGTTCTTCTGTTGGGTCGACATCCCTTTCACTATGAAGTTACCCGCATGGTAATTTGCAAAGTC
Source organism: Chrysanthemum seticuspe (assembly GCA_019973895.1). NCBI lineage: Eukaryota > Viridiplantae > Streptophyta > Magnoliopsida > Asterales > Asteraceae > Chrysanthemum > Chrysanthemum seticuspe. The sequence goes on from BPTQ01000006.1 coordinate 292,975,979, forward strand.
AGCAAACCATGGGGTGGTAGAGTTTCCACGAAAAGAAACCGCATTGAGTGTCTCGAGAGGAAATGTTTCATTTATTTCCTTTTTCTCGAAAACATCTTGGTGAGGGTTTTCTAGACGGGACAGATGATCGGCAGCCAGGTTCTCAGCTTCTTTTTTATCACGTATAATGATATCAAATTCTTGGAGGAGGAGAACCCAACGGAGCAATCTCGGCTTTGCATCTTGTTTTACAAAGAGATATTTGAGAGCCGAGTGATCCGTATACACCACACATTTGGTCAAGATTAAGTACGGCCGAAACTTCTCAAACGCATACACCACGGCTAGTAATTCTTTTTCTGTGGTGGTGTAATGAGTTTGAGCTTCAGTCATAGTTTTACTTGCGTAGTGGATAGGCTGAAAATGCTTAGCTCTACGTTGCCCTAGGACTGCACCGATAGCAAAATCACTTGCATCGCACATGAGCTCAAAAGGCAAGTCCCAGTCGGGAGCAACGAGAATGGGTGCTTCAGTAAGCTTTTTCTTTAATGTTTCAAAAGCTTCGATGCACTCGGGTGAGAAGATAAAAGGAGCATCTTTTTCAAGAAGATGGGTCATAGGCCGGGCGATTTTAGAAAAATCTTGTATGAATCTGCGATAGAAACTGGCATGACCTAAAAAACTCCTAATACCTTTGACGGTAGTAGGATGAGGCAATTTAGCAATAACATCGACTTTTGCTCTATCTACCTCAATCCCGTTTTTGGAAATCTTATGGCCAAGGACTATGCCTTCTTTGACCATAAAGTGGCTCTTCTCCCAATTTAGACAAAGATTGGTGTCTTCACACCGTTGAAGCATTTTTTCTAAATGGGAGAGACATGTTTGAAACGAGTCCCCAATGACCGAGAAGTCATCCATAAACACCTCCATTGTTTCTCCGATCATGTCGTGGAATATGGCCATCATACATCGTTGGAACGTGCCAGGAGCATTACATAAGCCAAAAGGCATACGTCTGTAGGCAAAAGTTCCGTATGGGCAGGTGAATGTGGTCTTCTCTTGATCATGTGGATCAATGGGGATCTGAAAATAACCCGAGAAACCATCAAGGAAACAATAGTATTCGTTCCCTGCTAATCTCTCAAGCATTTGGTCCATGAAGGGTAGAGGAAAATGGTCTTTACGAGTGGCGTCATTCAACTTACGATAGTCAATGCAAACACGCCATCCCGTAACCAATCGAGTTGGAATTAACTCGTTATCTTCATTTGTGACAACAGTTATGCCACCCTTTTTAGGAACACAATGAATTGGGCTAACCCAAGGACTATCTGAGATCGGGTAAATCAATCCTGCATCAAGAAGTTTGATAACCTCCTGTTTGATAACATCATGGATTTTTGGATTCACCCTTCTCTGATGTTGAACTGCTGGTTTGAAGTCTTCCTCCATTAAGATTTTGTGAGTACAAAACTCAGGGTTGATACCCTTAATGTCGGAGAGTTTCCAAGCAATTGCTTGCTTATGTGACTTTAAGACCTTTATGAGAGCAGCTTTTTCATCTTTACTCAAATCTCGAGCAATAATGACTGGTAATTTATCATCACCCTCAAGAAATGCATACTCGAGATGAGGTGGTAAGTCCTTAAGTTCAACCTCAGGAAATTCTTCAGTTTTCTCAACTGACTTGACTTCCTTGTTACGAAGCTTGACGGGAGGGAGAGGAGGAGAAGTGTCATGATTTAACAATTTCTCAAGAAGAATATCTCCCTCCAGATTAATCTCATTTTGATTAATCTCATCAGGAATTGAATCACTAGTATGAGGAGTTGATGATGGATCATCATTAAGCAACTTCTCAATGAGAAGTATGTCCCCCTCAATGTCAATTGGAGCGTGATCAATTTCCCATGGAACAGAATCACTAGCCAAGTATGCTTCAATCTCTTCCAAGATGAAGTCGCTTCCCTCAAACGGAGTGAGAGAAGGAGTAGAATTGGCTATGATAGGTTGAGAAGATGTGGTGGGATCCCCACTCACAGAATTATGAGAATAACCAAGAATTTCTTGAGAGTACTCTTCAGAAGCAACATCAATGATATCTATTCGGTTAACCGACTCAGAATCATAGTTTGCGGAGTACCTCGAAGTTTGATCAAGGTTAAAGGTGACAGCTTCATTACCAACACGTAATGTGATTTCTTGCTCAAATACATCAATGAGAGCACGTCCCGTTCTCAGGAATCCTCGACCAACAATGAGAGGAACCCGATGATCGGCATCGAAATCAACAACCACAAAGTCAGCTGGAAAATGGAACTTTCCTACTTTCACAAATACGTCCTCGGCAATGCCAAGAGGACGGGATATTGTACGATCTGCAAGCTCGAGAGTCATGCATGTAGGAGTGAGTTCCGGAAGAGAAAGTTTCTTCCATACTGAATAAGGCATCAGATTGATGCTTGCACCAAGATCTGCTAGGGCAAAGCATTCAACCATTCATGGAAATACACAAGGTAAGAGAAATTTTCCAGGATCTCCAAGTTTCTCAGGAAGCTTCTTCAAGATAACTGCTGAGCAGTTCTCGTTCAGAGGAGTTTTAGCCATTTCAAACAGCTTTTCCTTGTTGCTTAACATGTGTTTGAGAGTTGATGCAAACTTGGGCATCAGCATAAATTTAATTCTTGGAAAATTTAAAAGAATTTGTCCATTTGATGACTGGCTTTTTCGCGGAGCTTTTGCTCATTCAAACGTGATGGGTAAGGAATAGAAGATTTGGATTTCTGGTTTTCAATGGGAGCTACTGGAGGTTTAAAAACAACTCCTGGATTTGACTTGGGTTTCTGGACAACTTGAGGTTGGACTACCGAAGGTGGGACGTGTGCGGTACTTCGTGGGCTTGAAAAATGCACCTTGTCCGTTGTATCCTTGGTAACTTGACTCATTGCTCCTAGTGGAGGAGGCATTGGAGTCGAAGGTCCATTGTGTGTCTTAGGTTCACTTTCCACTACCTTCGGGAGAGAAAAAGAAGAAGAGGTAGTAGGAATAGCGGGTCTATCATATGAAACACCACTTCTGGTTGTGATCGCCTTTGCATCGCCCCTCGGGTTAGCGATCGTGTTGCTCGGAAGTTTTCCTGAGCCCGAGGGTTGATCATTTAAAGACTTCTTTAATTCAGCGATCTGACTGACCAACAACTTGTTTGTCTCCTCTTGAGACTTCATGAATTGCTTTAAAAGCTCATCAGATGTTGATACAGGAGGAGGTGGAGGGACATTTTGAGGCCGTATGTTCTGATTATAGCCAAAATTCCCTTGATTAGGATTCATATTTCCCTGAAATTGATTCCCTCGATTGAAAGAGTTTTGATTAAGGTTCCCTTGATTTTGGAAACCTTGATTTGGTCCGGGATAGAAATTACCTTGGTTTTGATAACCTTGGTTCATTCTAGGTTGATTCTGATTCCGGTTTTGCATGTGATGATTCTGGTTAAAACCGGGTGGTGCCTGATAAGTGTTAGCACGGTAGTTTGGTTCATTTTGAGGACGGTATTGATTACCTCCCCGATGTGAAGTACCGGCTAGAGCATTGGCTTCAAATGGACTACCATCGGTGGCAGTACAATTGTAGTATGCATGAGGGCCACCACAAGTAACACAACTCTCGACTTTCTTCACTTCACCATGCGATGGTGTCTGTGTGAAGGTCACTTTCTTTTGGTTAGCAAGAACCAAAGCCTGAACAATATCCGTGAGTTTGTCAATCTTAGCATCGGTGCTAGATGTACTCGCGGGAGATGAAGTAGAAGGTCCAGCATTAGACTGAGATTGATATGTCTTTGCTCGGAAAGGGCGGACCTGAGACTTGTTTTCAATGATTTGCAAGGCTTCTTTGGTGGTCTTGCTCAGGAAATTACCTCCCGCGAAGGCATTTAAAGAGTCTTGATTTGTCTGGTTCAGACCATTGTAGAAAGTATCCATTTGCATTAACTCGGTAAAACCATGATGCGGACACTTGCGAAGCAACTCTTTGTAACGATCCCATGCCTCCCCGAATGATTCATCAAATATCTGAGAAAATTTCATTATCTCATTCTTAAGACTTGTAGTTCGGGATGGAGGATAGAATTCGTTAACAAACTTGGTGACTAAATCCTCCCATGTCTTAATGGAACGAGGGGGTTGTTTCTCAAGCCAATTCCGGGCTTGTCCCTCTAGAGAAAATGGGAACAGAAGAAGCTTAATTGCTTCATGTGGGACATTCTTGTATTTGATGGTAGATGCAATCTTGTTAAACCATCGAATATGTGCATGAGGATCATCCCGCTCAAAACCATAGAATTGGCTTTGGGTTACCAGATTATGCAACCCGGTTTTGAGCTCAAAGTTATCAGCCACGATGGCTGGGACAACAATGGCATCTCCGTAACCCTCGATGGGTGCTTAGAGAAGCTCATTCATGGGTTTATCTTCTGCCATTACGACAGGGGGTGGTGGTGGTAGACGTTCCTCAGTCACAGCTGAAGGAGCAGAACGTCCTCTACGTCTACGAGGAATATTTGCAAGCTCAGAAAGTGGACTTGTAGAACTGGAAGAACGAGTGCGCATGCACTAAGTATAAAAATCAATTTTCAAAACAAATGCGAGGCAAAACGACAAGTGAACTTAACCAATAATCACAAATGAAATGGCTTCTTTGAAAAAGGTACACCAAATCACAAGGACACAAAGGCAAGTTTTAAATCTGTTGTTCGGGAACTTATTATGGTCACACCCCCAGTTAGTAGGTGTACTGCCTTGATTTGCGGTGGTTGATTTTTATGTATTTAAGTACCACTGAAAAGACGTAGGTATAGATTTGTGCAAGGGTTAAAAACTTTTGGACAATATTTTTGGTATCGTCTCGTTTAACCAAATCGTATCTCTTTAAGAATCACCTTAAAGGAAACACAAGATAGAAAACGTTACGATTGTTTTGTTGTTTTATATATTTTTGGTGTTGTTAACACTTTAGGAAAAGTGTTAATGAACTTTTTGATTTTTTTATAACTTTACAAAAAACTGTTTACAAACGATGGTATATGTGCAAGAATGGATCTGGAAATGCTTAAAACACGCTAGAGCCTCCCCGGCAGCGGCGCCAAAATTTGATTGATCCCGAACCGTCAAGTTTAATCACACAAGCTAACCACTTGTGAATGACTAACCGTAATAAACTTAAAACTGTTCAGAAACCAATGCAATGAAGATCAGGAGAATATAGTGGATTCCCGGGTCGTTAAGTCCCACGGAGACTCAATGGTGTTTCAAAACTTTCAGATGATAGAATGATCACTAACGATAGTGATCAGTAAAGATTTTGATGAATACTACACTACTGATTGATTGGAATGTATGTGGATACAGAATTGGAAAGCACAACAATCAGATAAGACAAACGTAAATACGTACGATTATTAAAAACGTAAACGTACAAAATAAAAAGTGAGTTCTAAGAAATAAAAGGCCTAAAAATATGAAAATGACATTTTTGGAATCCTAAAAATAAAAGAAAATTATTAGAAAAGGAAAATTATTTTTACAACTATTTATTTAATTATTAATTAATTAAAAGCTATTTTAAACTATTTAATAATAACCTAAAATATAAGAAAATACAAAATAAAGCTAGAAAAATGAAATTATGACTTAAGAAAATCTAAAATATTATAAAACTTATTTTAAAACTAAAAATATATTTTTTACACTTTTTATCTATTTATTACTAATTACTTATTATTTAAAATACACTTAATTACTAGAAAATATAAAATAAACCTGGAAAAATGAAATTTTAACTTAGAAAAATCTAGAATATTATAAAACTAATTTTAAAACTGAAAAGATATTTTTAATGCTTTTTAATTATTTATTACTAATTAATTAATACTTTTAACTATTTAAAATTCTAATAAATACTAAACAGGTTAGGAAAATTATGAAACTTTTTTTAAAAATAACTTAAGGTGACAGAAAACTAAGAAAAATATAAAAACTAGATTTGCTTAATAATAAGCTGAAAAGAAAAATTTAAAAGCTAATTAATATTAAATAAATGCTATCACTATATTAAAAATGATGTTTTTGTGGTTTTTATTTTTGAAAACTATTTAACTACTTATAATATGAAACTTTAATGAAAACAAATATTTTACAAACTTAAAAATAAGCTGTTTGAAGCTTAAAAAGCTCAACAGTGGACTTATAAGCTTATTTTGAAGATATAAGCTCAAACAAGCTCACAAGCTGAAACAAAAGCTGAAATAAGATGCAAATAAGCTAATGCTACTCAAATTAAGCTAAAAGACACAAACAAGCATACTGATAAGCTAGGAATAAGCAGATAAGCACTTGGCTTCTTATTGTTAAAAGACAGAAATGGGACAAGGTTTAAGCTTATTGCAGCCCTATCAAATAAGCTTCAAAATAAAAACTTAAGCTTGGAACTTCAAGATGGCTTGGTTGGCTTTCCAAAGAACTAAGAATCACAAGCTGAGGTTCAATTATGAGCTTGTGACAAGCTTGTGAAGATGGGTATCTCAACTGTGCACATGACACAATTTCAGACAAGTAGCTCAAAAGAAGCTGAGTAAAAAGCACTGAATAAGCTGATTAAAAGTGAAGTAATATTTTTCTAATTAAGTTAAGCAGCTAAACTTTAATATCCCAAAAGCTTATAAGCTAAATCTCAATATTAAACACACACTAAAATTATCTATTTTATTCAAAAACGACCAAATTGAAAAATTTGACTTTTTAAGAAAAACACTAAGGTTGACTTATATGAACTTTAAGTTGATTCTAATCACTGATTGTGATGTATTAAGGTGAACTAAGACTGATTTGAGCAATATTAACAACTTATGAACACAAAATCATGATCATGGATCATGAAAATCCCACAGTTAATGAACTAGATGTGCTCAGATGTTATTTTGACTTTTTCTAAAACAAGGACTGGTTTTTCTTGTTGCAATGAGCTATTAGATGTGTATGTGACACAGAACAAGCACAAACAACAACACAAACAAGATCTACTACAGTTTAAACAAGCAAATCCAAACACCCTTTTAAGTGACTGTTTTGGTGATTTTCAAAGCAAAACACAGATTCAGACCATGCAAGTGATTTCAGAACTTATATTATCATTTAATTGGACTAAAGAAACATTAAACAATAACAACATATAACTAAGAATTTACACTTATGCTATTTTAACTGTCAAACTAAATTTTTAACAACTACAAATTTAAATGAACAAACAACTGATTTTATTGCTTAATTATACTTAACTACAACTAATTAACATAAAGATACAGAGATTGAAACTTAAGAACACTTAAACAGTAAAATACAAAAATTGAGCAAAAAGCTTACAAGTGGTGTTGAACTGAGAACACAGAACCAAGATCAAAAGACCACTCCTATAGGCTTACCACTAAGCCACTAACCCAGGGCAATCCAAAATCTACCCTGCTCCAGCTTTGATCACCATTTCTTGTGATTTTTTATTTTTTCACTAATTTATTTGTATTTTTGGTGAATTTTGAGTTTGACCTCTAAACTGATTTTAAATGTTTCTAAAAGCTTAAATAAGCTTTCTGAGGAGCTTATATGGCTTATTCAGTCCAAAGTAACAACTAATAACAACATTAAATTCATATGAGATTTTGAACTTGGAAAATGCATAAACTGAAATTTAAGCTTGAACACTGAAATTTATTATTGAAAAGGGTTTAAAATACACTGAGAATACTTAAGAAGGTACTTAAAAGCTTTAAAATACACTGGAAACTTGAAATTAACTAAAACGACATATAATAAACTAAGTTACTCTAGATATCCCTTCACATTGCTCCATTCCTCTTCTTTATAGACTTTTGAGACTTCATGTCGACCTCTGATTGTATCCCACTCATTTCCAGCCATTGGATCTCTCTAAATCATCATATCCATCCAAGTGTAATTTTGGCGCCAAAATAGTCAAGAGCAGTTTTGAGTCAATTAAAGCTTCTTGGATGATTGTGGTAGTGGAGGGGGGTTGGTATACAAGTGGTGAGACAGGTGTAAAGAGTGGATAGAGCAAATCAAGGAAACCATGGTGGTATCTGGTTTGGCGCGTTTTTGTGAGAGAGAAGCACAGTACCTGGGTTTGACTTTGTTGACCCGTGGTATTATAATAAGTGGGAGGGCTCACAATTGGGTTATGACAGGGCATAAGTGAATTTTGGCCTGACTCAAGGGTCAAGAGCTCAAGGGGTCAAGGGTCAAGTTGGGTTTGGGCTTGGATATGCAAGATGGGTCAGCTGGGTTGGATTGTGTTTGATATTTAGGATCTGGTTTGGTTTTGGCTTAATAAGTAACATAAGGACTAAATTTGCAATTCCACCAAACTTGAGGGATCAAAACTGAACTTTTTACAATGTTATCAAAAGGACCAAACTTGACAAACTTTGATAGTACAAGGACCTCTTTTGCATAAAATTTAATTTTTATAAATCCAATGACTATTTTTGACATTTTTCAAAGTTGAGGGACCTTTTCTGCCATTTGACCAAAGATTCAATCAAGGACCATTTTTGACAACTTAGAATATTTCAGGGACCTTGAATGATATTTTTCTTTACTTTGATATACCAGGGACTGTTTTTGACAACTTTTGAAACTTGGGGGACTAAAACTGCCAATTTTGCAAACTTGATACGTTTTTCATCTGATTTTGATATTTTTGCATTTAAAACACATAGAATACTTGTTTGTGATATTTTCATCATTTTAATGCATTTCTGAGTGTTTTCAGATGATTTTGCAGTTTAGATGGTACAAAAATGATGAGTATTTAGACACTCATCAATACCATGTCGTGTGTTTAATTCTTTTAAGTTGTAATAGTTTAGTACCTAACTTATATGTTTGTTGTTTGCATACTTGTTTTTGCAAACAAGGTAGCAGTAGCATCATCACTTTAAGGTTCATGTTTTATGGGTTCATCAGTTTATGGATATCCATCAAAGATGTGTAGATCATTTGAAGGTTCAGCAGTTGAACATTTTGAAGTGGAAACTGCATCATCCTTTATATTTTGTGAAATGTCAGTAGAACCATGTATCAGACAATGACTCCGTAGTATCAGTTATTTTCCAGCTGCATCAAACATTGAACATATAGTTGACTGTTATAAGTCAACTTGCTAAATAGTTATAAATTTGTTTGTTTGTCCTATGGGTTAAATTCTGTGAGATCATACATTGTTTAGCAGTTGAATTTTATAAAGTCATACTTAACATGTCAGGTGTAATGGTATAATTCGCTCAAACAATCACCCTTTTTTGTGTTGGTGGAATTGTCTTGGGTTAGAATTAACTAAGGTGTGGTATAAATGTTGTAGAAAACTAGAAGGGGGGTTGAATAGTTTACCAATTAAAAACTTTGTTTTGAAACTTATTGAAAGATCAATTGATATTGATCTTGGATATGTTGATGAAATATGCAAGCAATATGTAAAAAGTAAATAAGGAAAGAAATTATCAAACCACAACAAGTTGTTTATAGTGGTTCGGTTTACAAGGACTCTTTTTCCTTGCCCTACTCCACTCCCCGAGTCTCACACTCGAGAGTTTAACTTCACTAGTCAACAAGCTCCTTTCACCGGCGGAGAAAACCTTTACACTTCGCTTACACTATTTCCGACACTAAGCTAGATGTCGAGTTCTTTCCAAGGGTACAACTACTCCCACACACAATGTATTTTGAGGACTAAAATACTAACCACTCACACTCACAAGATTATGATGGTTTAATACAACAATGAAGTATGAATCAACACTAGATCATATAACACTAAACAAACAAGACTTCCAACTTCTCGTTTGAAGCTTGAATGTGACTTGATCTTCTTTGCTACAAAAGAGATCACTAATATGATATGAAACTGAGTTAGAAAGGTTAGAGAGAAGATATGTATGAGAGTATGATAGAAAAGGATAAAAAACTACTTGGTTTGGCTTTGCTATTTATAGCCAAAACCATCAGCAGCATCCACGGACCGCGGACCCCTTAAAAGGGTTCCGCCCGTTGTGGATTTTGGTGCCGCCGGGTCTGACAGCCAAGATATCAAGATCTTGCCAAAGTCAACCATATCTATGTAAGATTGTGTAAGATATGAAGAGTACAAATCCACACAAAATATCTTAATGAAATCTTTCAATGATTTCCATGATGCATTACATGATGTCATGTGTTGTGTTTCTATATTTAGAAATATGCAAATGCATAAGTAATGTTTAGTTTTAAAGAAACTAAAACATTCTAAAAACTACTATCATACATTATGCTTAGACTCATATTGAGATATGATTAGTCACAATGTAAATGCTTAAATGATGAAGATATTGTTTGAAAAAGCTTGTTTTAATATCTATTAAACTTGACAAGCTTTAAGATTTTATACAAATTAAATTTACTTTTGTCGTTAACAAAACTTAGGTAAAGATCAAAAATATAAATAACGTTTAATGACGATATTTGTATTAACAAATGTGTATGGACTATAATACCCTCGACTAACTAACATAAATCAGACGTTGACCTCGGCGTTAATGGTCAAGGGACGAGTTTAGCATATAAACTCCTTGTTTTGGACTCCCAACGATGAAAAAGGGAACTTTAGTTTTTTCGCACTAAAAAACATTTTTTTAATAAATTTTAGGCAAATTAGAAAATAATTAGGTTTAATTATTTTCTAAAATACAAAAAAGAAAAAAAAATATTATTACTTAATAAAGGAAGGTTGAGTTTTTTAAAACGTAAAAGTCCTCATTTGAGTTTTGTTTTATTATATAAAAGATTAATATTAAGTGTAAGTATGTATAGAAAAGGTGGTGATGCATAATGCATGCATGTGCGAACGTAAATATAAAATGTAAACGTTCTACGTAAAATTAAATGCATAGACTATTAAGACATGCTTGAAAAAAAATCATATACTACATATCTAAACTAAACTTCGTATAGTGCCGGTTTACGTTTAAAGTTGTTTTCAAGTTTACCCGATTTAACAAAACGGTTATACGATTAAGTAAATATTCAAACATTCAAAGTAAATAGTTTTAAGTTTATAGACAAGTAATGACCTGAAAAACGCGAGTTGCTACATTTAATTTGCGTATGATGCTATCATTCTAGAGGATTGGTCCACTACTAATAGCAATAATTTATCAAGAGTCCTCACTTGCTTTCATCTTACATCCGGGCTTAAAGTTAACTTCAACAAAAGCAAAATTTATGGCATTGGGGTTACTAATCTCGAGCTTACAGCTCTCGCCTCCTCAATTGGTTGCCAACCCTCTCACCTCCCATTCACTTACCTAGGTCTTCCTATTGGGGGCTAATATGTCGAGATGTTCTAATTGGTCACCTCTCGTTGAACGTTTTCTCAAACGCCTCTCTAGTTGGAAAGCAGACTCCCGCTCTTTTGGAGGCCGCCTCACTCTCACTTATAACGTTCTTTAAACGCTATTACATACGTCATGTTCATTTATGAGTTTTTTATTTATTTATTTTTATTATGCATGCTATCTTGTTTATCAGGATTAGTCTGCGATGATCATAGTTTGTCAAATTAATAGTCATTGTGTTCCAACATTTTGATGTACATATTAGAAGGCTGTTAACTATGATTTTGAGTTAATGTTACCTTTTAATACAACCAAACACGACACGTGTCAGCTCAACCTGAAATAATTAAGCAATGAATTGAAAGTGTTTGGGGTAGCCAATATTCGTTAATTAGAATGACACTGTAAACACTAATACTCCGTACACAAATAGAGATAAAATCGCTTTGAAATTTTAATTGTCCACAACAAGATCTGTCTATATAGCTAAGGGGTAAAGATTGAACTCGAGTTTGTCAAAACAGAAGAGCACATAACCACCAGCAATGGCACGAAGAATGTTGACACTAGCACCCTTATAGAGTGACTTGGCACCCTCCTTCTTCATGATATAGTTTAAGGAATGTAACGAATGCTTGAACTCGAATGCCTCAGTTGAGGTGATCATCATCCTCCGGCTTACAGTATCAAGAGGGTAAGATGTGAGTCCAGCAATAAAAGAGACACCCGATGCAAGAGCAAAGGTAGCTGAGGTATTATCCTGTAAAGAGAAAGAGCAAAGCATAATATTACAAATTAAACAAAATCGTGTTTATATAAGAGAAAAATCATTTCAGATATGAAGGAAACAACGTACGCTATATCATGCTGGGTAGTAGAGGTCCAAATATGAGATATATCAAGAAATAAAGACATGCATAGTTAGGTTGGTGGTAAGTTACCTGCATCTTGCCAGTAAGGACTACAGGCTTCAAAGATTCATAGAGCCCAAAATACAAAGAGCGATATAGTGTGACCCCAACGCATGAAGGCCCAAAACCACAGTAAAGGCCAGCAACACCATCTGATTCTAGCGTCCTGATGTAGAGGTCAGCCAAATTCTTAAACTTTCTATCACCAAACATGGGGTCAACTACCTTGAGGTCGGTTGCTAAACGAGTTCTAGCATACTCCAAAGGGTACACAAAAAGGAGAGACGAAGCACCCGCCGCACCACCACATGCGAAATTCCGAACCAGACACCACCAATAGCCATGGGTCTCATCTTGGAAGTTTGTTTGCCTCTTAAACAAAGTGTTGAAACCAAGATTCAAGACCTGCATTACATAGAAAATTAAAAAAAAAAAAGAAAAAAGAAAAAAAGAGACACGTCTTTAAAAAGCTTACTAAACCAGTTACAAGGGGTTATTTAGGATTGCTTACTTTATTTCTAGTTAAGCTTATGTATAGAAGTTAAAACTAATTACTTAACAAATGCTTCATGTAACAGTGTTTGAATTAGCTTATTGTATGAAAGATAAAATAATACTACAAAAACTAGTTGAATTCTCCAAATTTTAAATGTCAAATGGCAACGGTTAAAAATATGTAAAATTATAGAATCCACACTTTCTAATGTGTGGTAATAATAGGTGTGACAAATTTTTCTACACGTATAAGTGTAAAGATATTATCCAAATTTATATGGTTAAAGTTTTTTTTTTTTTTTTTTTTTTTTTTTTTTTTTTTTTTTTGCATGTCCAGACCTAAAAATGTGGTAAAATTGCAAAAGATGTTTATAATAAGGAGTGTGAAAACATTTGTGACATATATAAATGTAGCTTTATTGTAATTGTACACACCAATATATATAGATTATTTTTTTAAATATTTGTAACACTTATAAATGAAGCAAAATTGTTATCCATATAAAAAAAGTCCATAGTTGACATACATACATACATACATACATACATACATACATATATATATGTATATATATATATAGAGAGAGAGAGTTATATTCTTGATATTAGTATCACTGTTCATCAAAAGTTGTTTTTTAGTTGATTTTTTGTGTGAATAAGCAATTTTCACAGTGTATTTTAATGTTAGCTTTTCAAAACTAAGGTTAAAAACATTGATCTTAATCGTCTAAAGTTATTATGATTATAAGACCAACAATGATATTATAAGACCAACAGTGATATTTAGGTTTTTTACATGTAAAAAGGAATGGTGATATTAGTAAAAAAAAAAAACTTAATATAATTGTTGATTTCATTGCGATATTTAAAAAGAACTATGATATTACTATTTTTTGTTAAAAAGAAACTGCGATATTAACAATTATATTAAAAAAATTACTGTGATATCAAAAAGAAAAGTTACTGTGATAATATCAATTGAGAAGGATTTTTTAAAACGACAGATTTTTAACTTTAATTCAGATTATTCAAGTGTAAAACTCATTTTTATGTGATTTTAATTCAAAATGTGTAGAAAGAAATTGAATCAATGGTAAAAAAATTTACGATTTTGCGATATAATATAAGTACTATTGTGAATCATCTGGACAAATTTAATTAATCATTATCATAACTCGATTTTTACAAAAATTTGTGAATCAAATTTGTGATTTATAGGTTCGATTCACTATTAATTGATGTATACTTCTGAATCAAATCAAAAAATATGAATCACTAGATCAAGCGAAGATTTCTTAATCTTTTCACTCTTAAAACTTTCTACATTAAATTTATATAAATGATTTACAATAGTACTTAATAAGGTATATATAGACTCAAATAAGCACATGTATGACAAGCAGCTTCCTTCCTCTACATTAGTTTAAGGTATAATAAGCATAAAACAGAAGGAGAGAAAAAAATCCCAAACACCACAATCACATAAAAAACAACAGATTTTATAACCTGAGTAGGAAAGCAACCCATGATGCTCGGAAAGTTTCCTCTCCATAAAGAAAGAGCCCCTTCCTCCCTGATAACTTGTCTAATACAGTGGCGAACCCCCTGATATGGTTTAGTAAGCCGATCATTCTCGACTAAACCATCTTGGTTTTGGATCAAGAGCTTGAGACGTTCAATTGGGGCAACCGCGGTTTTTCCGACAGCCGCATACAATCCAGCCACAAACAGATCCCTCCCTGTCTTTGAACTTGGAATTTCACTATTCTCCAGTGGGGCTTGTACACATATATACTTTTGGCACAGTTCCAAAATAAACACCTCCTAATTTATTATTTAGAGTTGGGTGCTTTTGGTTCACGGTCATCATGTATATATATATCACTGTCACTGCATGAAAATATTAAATATGTTAGATTCTCAACGATAAATTAGGTCATAGCCACATGTTTCTATGATTATAAAATATGAAATCGTAGAATAATATAAATTCACATTCAACATAAAAAAAGTACCGGTTGCAAGGGTTTAGGGTTTTATGGAAGTGAATGGTTTAACAAAGTCAAAAACGTTGGAGTATTTAATAACAGAAACTATATTTAAACAATTTGAATAGGTTACGGATCATAATTTTATATCGAGATGTACGTGTATAGATAGTTATACATATCTCTTATAGTACATCTATATCTATACTAGTTATAAAGTATTTAAACACTTCTCTCCTATTTAATTTTTAAGATTTTTTAAAATAGATTTTAAGCAAATATAAGTCAAAAAACATAATTTACAAGTATGTAAAGCACAAATCAAACTACAAAAACACAATTTATTACATACAATGAATACATTATTAAAAACATCCATTCACTAAAATATACAACTATTTAAGCACAATATACAATATAATCAAGCTGCTAACCCAAAAAACCCCTTAATTAGTAGACAACATCCCAAAGATGTGACTGAAATTTTTATCACATAACACATGGGAAGACAAAAAATATCATTTTCGTTCTTCGCGGGTTACTTGAAACGATCAAAAAGTGTTCTACATTTTTTGTGTTGGTGTTGCAATTGAAGAAATGAATCGGAAAAAAAAACATGACTCGACTTATTCAATAAACACACACTCACAGTCTCCAATGAAACCCACCACCAAGTTCATCCTCCACAAACCTCCTCTCACCACAATCACCACCCCCACCGTCTCCTCCTCTCACTCATCATCATCATCTTAACCTTCTCACTCTTCAACACCGCCCCAACCTCTTATCCCAACCCATCTTACCCTAATCCATCTTACCCCAACCCATCTTCCAACCATAGCTTCGTTTATATCCTAAAATAAATAATGGTTTATAACAAATCTGTTACAATCATTCTTTGGTTCCTTTAATTAAAACACAATAACATAAACACCTACCCGAGACCTTATTTCAAAGATCTTAAAGTCGTGGTTATTGATTGCTTCGAAGAACAAAAAACGATGTGAAGCTTTCTGGTTGTTAGAGGGTCGTTGTAAAACCCTAAAAATCTAAAATGTGTGAAAAGACCATTTTACCCCTCACGTTTAATATTTATAAAATGCGTAAATACGACAAGCTCATTGAATACATTTCTAACCTAACTTGTAAATAATTATCAATCTAATATTCAAGATGAATGAAATTGACTGACACTTATGATAAAACATATATCACATGACTTAGAGTACATGGGCCGAAAATTTCATGCCATAACACTTAAATCTAAGGCCCATCATGTTGAAATTGGAAAGTATTTAAATTAGTCCATTTCTAAAAAAATGAGAATACGCTTAATAACTCTAAAATTATTAGTACGATTCATATAAGCAATAAATCCGTTATGACTTAAATGAGCTAATAAGTATTAAACAAATCGTAATCCGTGTAGATTCGTTGAAGGAGACGTGACGTTGTGTCTTCGTGTTCATTCATTCGTCTGCTTTCCCTTCATTGGCGTTAAGGTACAGATATTCTATCCCTTTTCAGTAGGGATTTCTCCTGACTTTTCAATCCTTGACTTTGCTTCACTTATGATATTCCTTTGCTATGATTTCCTTATGCTATGATCCTTTTGATATGATTCCGACATAATCCTTTGATATGATTCTGTTCGCTATGATATTCGTTTGTTATGATTCTGAACTTCTGATTATGAACCTTATGATTATGAACCATCTGATTATGAACCTCTGATTATGAACTTATGTTATGGAAATCTGATATGAACCTTTGACTTTTGAACCTTTGATATGAACTTTGATATGAACCCTTATGATATGATATGATTATGCTTTGACCCGTCAGTTTGATACCCGAGCCAAATATGTGTTCCTAGTCATGAAGGTAACATGACCGTGTCATTGATGCACCAATGGCATGACTCCAGTGTGTACGAGTGATGTTACACACCGTCCCCATTATGATATGATTATGAGCTCACTATATGTATATGATTTGGCCACTATGTTTCCGGGGGGCGTATGGATGCATCCTAGATATGATATGATATTAGCGGATTTAATATGATATGATATGATTTATATGGTGAATGATGTCGTGTGCAATACGCGTCTTCACATTCCGGGAGCTAGCTACTCCATTTGTTACTGAGGTCTCCCCTCCTACTATATATGGTATTCCGAGGTCACCCCTCCGAATACAATGGTTACTTATGATATGATATGATATGATATGTTTCCGGGCTCGTGGTAGATTTCTGACAACCCTTACACCTTTGATATACCTATATTGTACCTTTTGTATTCCCCAACGCACCATATGCTACGTTAATTGTTCATTACTCAGTACCCTTATATGACTCACTCTACTACCAAGATATATATATTCCATTTCTTTGATCTGTCACACTCTCATTCCGTTATTTCAGACTATCGTTCCATTCACGTACCGGGTTATTATGTGTTTATTTGATTTGTTTATGCTATTTATGTTTTATGTGACTACTGATTATCCTGCTATGATGTGATTAATATGCGGTTATCTGAGTTACCTGTTTTCATCTGATGATATGTGATCTCACTATTATGTGAACCTCTGAATTGTCTGGTGACCATGCCAATGTGTAATCGATAGTTTTGTCGGTTTATTATGTGTGCTTTGTTCGGTTAATCTTGTGGACTATGACTATCCCGTTGTATTCTTATCTGTTTATTGTTGACCTGCCATGTTTACATTCTGCCTATGCTACGGTTTGATTGGGTAAATGGTTCAACGTGTGACGTATGGCTTGTTAATTTGTTGTCCTGCTATGTCTTTGATTCATTCAATTATATCGTATGTTGTATTCCTACTTGTTATGTGTGACTGCCATGTGTTGACTACTGTTGGTACTTTTGTTGATTATGATGCTGATTATGTTTTCAAATAAGTGTTTTTGACATGTGTGTTTGCCATGTTCACTTACTAATTAATTGCTTCCGCTTGCCTTAGATTTCTTATTGACTTGTATGTCTTCTGATTTCCTGAATTGATTGTATACCATATATATGTGGTGTGGATACGACGTCTGCTATGCTTACTTATGTTTCAGTACTTGTACGCTTGGTTTGTATGTGCTTGCATATATGTCATCGTTGCTTTGCTTTGCTTCATTTCTCCTTGTTATCTGTTTTTTTTGGATATCTGTGAGATTGTGTTATGCAGGATCCTCTTTGACTTACTGTTCTCTTTTCGCTGCGACCTTGTTATCAGTGTCCTTTGTTTCATTTCGTTTCTGCTTTTGTTTAGCTTTCATTTTGTTATATCTGTTCACTGGGCTTTTTAAGCTCAGCCGCATTTCTTTTCCTGCGGCAGGTTTTAGGTTTGAAGATGGGCTTTGACGGGCTGAGAGTTGGATTATCTGAGTGGACCAACCCTAGTTACCTTATTAGTTGGACTTACTTTGAAGAGTTTTTGTTTTGATATTTCATTTCATTTTGGATATTGTATTTTCTTCGTCAGTCAATTGTTTATATGATTTGATACTTCATTTTTAAGGTTTCCGTTTGTAAAGATTTTAATTGTATGTTCTGATACGACACCAGAATGTGACACTTCTACCCTTGTCGGGTTGGGGTGTTACAGTCGTGGTTTGTGATTCATCTTGATAAGCTGAGATCATGAAGAAGTGTAATGTTTGTGTTTATCTAATCGGTTATTATTGATGAAAGAGATGAGTTTGGTAGCTGAGAGGCGATGTGAGAAGGGGCAGATAACTATGTGTATGTTTTAGGGTTAGGAAAAACAAATGAACAAAGCGTATAAGTGTTATCACTTATACCGGGCATAAGTTGGACCGAATCGGGCATCTATTTTGGTGGGCTTGTGAACCGTTTATTTCATTTGGATTGGGTTGAATTACTAAACAGACTGAAATGCTACTGGGCTGACAAAATGATTGGATTAACAAAGGTGTTATCCGAGTATTATTTGTTGGGAATAATTTGTTACAACGGATAGTTGTGGTTTACACTGCTTGGATTAACACTAGCAGTGGAAACGTATTCCCACTGCCAGTTCATTATTACCACTGCTATTAGTTTAAGTTTAGTTAAACGCGTCTAGATAAGTATAGAATAGATTGTGTGTATATTCTATAATGTTAGTTTTATACTTATCTTGTTAAGGACTCCTTGTTGTATAAAAGGAGATCCTAGGTCATTGTCTTAGGTACGTATGTTTACACATTAGTTTTACCTACGAAAGCTTCAAGGTGTAACCCTAGTGATACTAAGATCACTCGTATTATTTCATTAATAATATTGGAGCTTGAGTTTTGTGTTAACTTGTGTTCATTTTCATTACATCATATAATTCGTCTTCTAAGTATTACTTAAGTAAATTCCGCTTGCTTGATAATATTATACAAAATATCATTGACACAAGGAGAGTGTCCCAGATCCATCAAGTGGTATCAGAGTGCAGGTTCTGGTATTTTGTTTTAGAAGATCTAAAGAATTTGCTTAACTCACTCACTCAGTTCAATGGAGATGGAAAACAACCAATCAAACTCTTCTTCTACACCCAGACTCCCTAAGCTTAAGCTTAATGAGTTTGAGATGTGGAGGATATTGATTGAGCAATACTTCCTCATACAGGACTATGCTCTATGGGAGATCATTCAACTTGGTGATTCTTTCAAGCCCGTGACTAGTACTGTGAAGGTTGGAGAAACAGATGTTGTGAAAGTTTCGGTGCCTGAATCCAATGTTGAAAAGGCAATGAGGAAGAATGATCTTAAGGCTAGAAGTCTATTGCTGATGACTCTTCCCAGAGACCAGAAGTTTAAGACTGCTAAAGAATTATTTGAAGAAATTTGCTCAGTGTTTGGTGGTAATGATGCTACTAAGAAGACTCAAAAGACATTGTTGACGCAAAGCTATGAAAACTTCACTGCTTTAAGCAATGACTCACTTGATAGCATTTTTACCAAGCTTCAGAAGATTGTTACACAGCTAACTGTGTTTGGCATTGAGGTAGAAAAGGAAGACCTCAATTTGAAGTTTTTAAGAAGTTTACCTTCAGAGTTTCAAACAAATGTCACTGTTTGAGAAAACAAATCAGACATTGAAACAATGAAGCCCAATGATTTGTACAACAACTTCAAATTAATTGAGCAAAGGTTAAAGAAGGCAGGGAAACTTGGTACAAGCTCTAGTGGATTGGCATTGTTGTCAACCTCTGTTGACAGTGATGTTTCTGATGATGAAAGTGATGATGATATTGCCACTGTAGGTTCTAAAGTTTCCACTGGCAATGTGAATTTTGCCACTGCAGGATCAAAGAAGAAGGCTGCCAGTATTGGAGATCCTACCTTTTATGCTTTTATCTCCACACAAGTTGATGGCTCTCTCTTAACTCATGAAGACATAGAGCAAATCGATGAAGATGACTTGGAGGAGATGGATATAAAATGGCAGATAGCTCTTCTTAGCATGAGGGCTAAGAAATTCTACAAGAAGACTGGCAAACCTATACACATTAATGGTGATGATACTGCAGGCTTTGATAAGAAAAAAGTGGAGTGCTTTAACTGCCACAGGTTTGGACATTTTGCTAGAGAATGTAGAAGACCAAAGGCCAAGGACAACAGGTCTACATGGTACAAGCAAAAGAAGGGATCAACTGTGGAAGAACCAAAGGCAATGTTGGCTATTGATGGTGTGAGCTATGATTGGAGTTTCATGGCTGATGATCTTGAAGAAGAACACACAGATGCTGCTCTTGTTTCTGCTGAAGTTGCTCTTATGGCTTTTTCTGATTCTGAGGTACAAAACTTTGATAGTTGTTCTAAAAATTGTAGGGCTGCTAAAGAAGTTGAAAGGCTTAATGCTTTATACTCAAATGAAAGACAAGAGTTATATAATGCTAATTACACTGTGTCTAATCTTAGGAGAGCTATGGCAGTTTTAGAAAAGCAAATAGAGCATTATCAGGCTAATGAGGCAAAATATAATGATGATATGATTCTTATTAGGAGAGAGATAGAGTTTACTACAGCTGTGAATGAGGCATACCAAAAGGAACTTGATAAACTTAAGCAGAAAACTGAAAATGTCAATTTAACTTTAGACACATGTTATTATCAGTCTAAGCAAATTGATAAAATTTAGAATGCTCAAATATACAATAAAGCTAAGTCTGGTATGGGTTATAATACAGTGCCACCACCACTAAGAGGTGTTCCATCACCTCCAGGTATAGATTTAGCTCATACTGGCATAGAAGATTTTAAGGATCTTGAAAGAGAATATGGTCCTTTAAAGGAAACTGTTGTGAAGAGTGAGGAAGAGAGTAAGCTAGAAAATGATGTGTTTGAGAGTGCTAGTGACTCATCAGTTGTTGATGAAAATGATAAAAAGAAAGTAGAGACTTCTCTCCCAAAAGTTGCTAATACTGTTACAGAGGAACCTAGGAAAACAGTTAATAAACCTAGACCAACTGTAAAGTATGTTGAGATGTATAGGAACAAGCCTACAGCTCCTAGGGGTAACCAGAGGAGTTGGAATAATGTTAAATCTCAACAACTAGGTAGTGATTTTGTTATGAACAATAAGGCATGCTATATCTGTGGTAGTTTTGATCATTTACATGCTTATTGTGACTATCATGTTGGGAGAAGGGAAGTCTATGGGAAGAAAAGGGTGGAGTCTAATAGAAATCAACATAATGTACACCCTAGTTCAAATTGAAACATGGTCCCAAGAGCAGTTCAACTTAGAAGTGGCCTCAAAACATTTGCCACTGCAAAAACTGTTAACACTGCTCACCCTAAGTCACCTGTTAAAAGTGCAAATTACAAAACAACTTTTGCAAAATCTGCACAAACAGGAAAAAGAACCTTTCATGCTAAAAAGGTTTATAATAATCAAAAGTGGGTACCTAAAAAGAAGCCAGCAGTTTCCACTGCTCATACAAAAGTTACCACTGCAAGGGTTCTTAATATGAAAAAGGGGGACATGGGCAATGCTGTGAAGGCCTCAGCACGTTGGGAATGGAAACCTAAAGGAAACACCACTACAACCAATCTCAATGGTGTATCAATGACCTTTGATAGATTTAACTATATTGATACACGAGGCAGATCCAAGTCAATCATGGCTTGGATCCCCAAAAGAAACTAACCTTTTACATTGATGTGCAGGAACATCCAAGGACTAAATGATTTGATCTCGTATTTACATATTATGGGTGTTCAATACACATGACTGGCAACAAGTCATTCTTTTTGATTTTATGCATACTAATGGACTGTCTGTCAGTTTTTGTTAATGAAGTTAGTGGATTGAGATGTGTGATGCAGGAACACTAATGATAAAAGAAAACATGGATTATTATTTTTATTACAAAACTGCACTGAAAGTGCAGTAAAATTACATCCATAAGGTACAGAGTACAAACATTACTACATCAACTGAAAAACAACCACAAACAACCCATCCCCTTTCTACCCATCATCAATCCTTTATGGCTTCTTGGGAAAGCCCCAGCTTGGCATCACCTTAGGAGCTCCACGCATGTTGATCCAGTCATACACTCTTGGACATGCTAAACCCATCACCACTATACCAGTAGGTGGTGAGGATGATGAAGGAACTGTTGTTGGTGGTGCTGGTAGCAATGGTAGTGAATGTGATGTTTGCAGTTCTTCAGAAGGTGTTATTGCTGCAAGAGGAGGAATACTTAGGACTCTTCTAGAGGTCTCATCATCTGAAACATATGGAGATATATAGGAGCTGATTTCTGAGCTATCCTCTTTGATTATTGCATCCTGAGGCTCTGCTTGTAATGATGAAGGTCCAACAGAAAAAGGATTTGAAAGAGCAAGTGCATGCTTCCTCTTCCTGGATACAACCTTCTCATACTCCTCCTTTTCAACTCTCCCAGGGTTTTTCAAAACAAAATCATCCCAGGAACTATCAGATGAACTGCTAGAAGAAAGATTGATTGGTCTTGATTGACTCATGGTGTTGCTGAAGTAATGATCTTTGAAGGTAAATGTTTTGGAGTATGTGATTTGAGTGATTTGTGTTAAATGGTTTGTTTATTATATGTTAAGTTGGATTCAAGAAGTTAATGAGGGGAAGGGGCAAGTAGTTGAGAAGTAAATTGGAGTACTGTGCTCTCGGAAAGTGTATCAATGCTCATGTGTTGACTTTATTGAGTATAGCCACTGCTATGCTTAATTCTTTCAATATGTTAGCCATTGCCAATGCAATAGTGATTCAAGTATTTGGTTTATGATTAGTGATTTGCAGTTTGAAGAATTCTTTGTTTACAATTAAATTGTTACTCTTTGGTGAATCGTTGCTCTAGGTTGTTTAGATCCTATCTAAGTTATCCACTGATGATTTTGCTGACATTAAGTTACAGTGGGAACTCTATTGCAACCGGTGGTAACATGCTTTCAGTGGAAAAAGGAAAAACAAAGAAACTTCATTACTATTATGTGATTCATTACACAGTAAAAGTTCTAATTATCATTCAAACACAAAAGATTGCAACCTAGCATATTCTAAATGTAACTTCAGCTACTCCATTGGCTTCTTGCCTTTGCCCACGTAGTCATGCTTGTTTCTTGGTGCCCTCTTCCTTTTGTTCTGAAAAGTGGACTGCATTCTTGGACATGGAAGCCCAAGAACCTGTGGAGGAGGCTTTGGTAGCATTGCAGGTCTTGTTGGGATGGATATCTGATTCATATTGGAGATAGCTGTTTCTAGTGCTATTGAAAGAGCTTTTGGCAACTCCTTTGCCATGGAATTGGTTTCATCATTTGCATCATCATCATCTGATGCATCGGAGTAGAACTCAAGAGATTTTGCAGGCTTAGCTGCAGGCTTTCGCTTAGCAGTTTCTTTGGTATATCTTTTGGATGAAGAGCCAGCCCCTGGTGGGAAGTATCCAAACCATCCTGATGCTTCTGAAGATGATTCTGATTCGATTACATACTCTTCTTCTGAGTCAGAAGAGATGTTGATAGTATTGAAAGGATTGCTCATGCTTATGATTTTGGGGATATTGTGTTTGAATGAAAAATGGATGAAGTTTATCTTAAGCCAATCCTCCTTATATAGCCAAAGTCGGTTGAAGGTTTATTTAATGAAGATATTTACCTTTTTCTTATTTTGGTAGGTAAAGGAGTAAATATAGATATTATTGAGCTGACTTTGGAAGATATTTTGCTTGAGTAATAGTTTGGTTAAAGGTAACTGTGGTTTGTATCAAGTTGGTTATTCTCATCTTTTTCAAATACGTATATCAAGTTTTGATGAGGAGTTGGAGTTAAAAGGTGTATATCTGAGATACACAATAAATGGTTATTGATTCACCATGTCTAATACACATAAGATTCAACTAGTCCAGAGCAAACGGCTACTGGTAAAGACTTGACAAATCCGTTTATGGTTGATAGTTTACCAAAAACTATATGGTTATCAACTCACCATATTCTTTATGATTAAGAGTTGGCTAGTCCATAGCAAACGGCTTATGGTAAAGACATATCAAATCCGTTGATAGCTGGTAGTTTGCTAAAAACTATGTTAAGAGCAGTCTTGTTTTTCTAATGATTTTATTTTCCACTGCTTTTTGAAATTTTTGTGAAAAATTACCACTGCTAGTTCACAGTTTCCACTGACAGTGTTATTTTACCACTGTAGTTCTAGCCGTTATAACTGATTGTGTCAGTAACAAATTTTTTTACTAGCCGTTGAAAGTTACCACTGTTTGTTATATATAGGGTTAAAATATTTAAGGAAATTATCTTCTTTCCATCTTATAATACTTTCTAAAAGATAATTTTTCTTGCGCATCAATTCTAAACCCTAACCCTATATATCTTCTTATCTCAATTGGCTAGTTATTTCTTCAATTCTTACTGACATAATAATATTTTTCATCAAAAGTTTCTATGGCATCTTTGAACTTTGCAGATGAGCACAACCTAGTGGCCTACCTACAAAAGTCTAACGAGAAGAGTGGCTCTGTTTTTCATGAGATTGTGGACTTTCTCAATACCACACATATAAGGTATGCTTTGCTTTTAAAACCCACAATCTATATCTCTCAAATCTAACAGTTTTGGGCTACTGCTAAGTCCATAACACTTGAGATTGGAGATACACATGAAACAGTGGATGCTCTAAGAGCCACTGTGGATGGGGTAACTATAGATGTTACTGAGGCATCCTTGAGGAGAGTACTTCACTTGGGTGATCTCAATGGTCTCATCTCGTTACCTATGCCTGAAATTCATGATACTTTATCATCCATGGGGTATGATACCACTGACAAAAAGGCTACTTTCAAAAAGAGTGGTTTTTGTCCCCAATGGAGATTTTTTATTCATACTCTGTTGCATTGTCTCAGTCCAAAGAAGACATCTTATGAGCAATTTAGTTCAACCATGACTTACCCTTTGGTTTGTCTTGTTACTGATAGGATTTTCAATTGGTCAAATTATATTTTTACAAGTATGAAAGGCAATGTACAGAGTAAAACAAAATTTTTAATGTATCCAAGGTTTGTGCAAGCAGTGCTAAATATGTTTCAACTGCAACCCCATATCAATGTTTATCCAATCAGTTGCCTAAAGCCTAAAGTTTTTCAAAATTTGAACAAAGATGGCAATATGATTGTTACACCTCTCCTACCCCAAATGCTTGCTAAAATTTCAACTGAACAAAACACACCCATAATTAATGTTCCAAACATTGATTATACCCCACCAGTTTCAAGAACCTATGAGAGAAGGCCTAAACAGTCAACTCCTCTCATGATAACAACCTTATGGTCTAGGAACAAGCAGTGGTGGTTCTAGACTTCAACCTAGTCCAACTAGGGAGGAATCTGAACCTGTGTCACATGATTCACCTCTCCCAACAGGTAACACAGTTGGAAGTGATGAGGACAGTGGGAACCAATTGGAATTGAAGGTTTAGTGTACCAAGTTAGCAAAGCAGGTTGGATCTCTACAGAAGTATTTGGCTCGAATCAAGAAGCAGCATGCCAAGGATGTTCAACTGTTACAGACAGAGATTCAGGCCTTAAAGGAGGAGGTGCAGAGGTTGAAAAAGCACACGAAGACCGCACAGAGGTTGAAAAAGCACACGAAGACTGCACAGATGGTGATTTCATCTTCATCCTCACCTACTGATGGTGACTCAACTGATAATGATTTGGGTAATTCACCCAAACATGGGAGGAAAACAGGTGCTGACACTGAGGGGAGGAAAATTGATTTTGAAGATGAAGGAGATACAAGTAAAGGAACAAAGGAAGCTGATATTCATAGAGAGCAACTTGAAGATCAAGACATTTTCCAAACTGCAACTAATTTTACCACTGATGATATTTCCACTGCAGAGCCAATTCTTGCCACTGCAAGTGAAGAATTTGATACTTTGAAGACAGACAAGGGTAAAACAGTTATGAAAGATGTACAACAATCTAAAAGTAAGATTTCAAAGAAAAGACAAGTTCAGATTGATCATGATAGAGAACTTGCTAAGAAGATATCAGAAGATCAAATTGCTGAGAAAGTTGCTGAAAAGAAAAGATTGAAAGAAATAGAAGTTGCAAGCTTTTTAGAAGCTAAAAGATTGGATAGAATGGAAGATACTGATTCAATTTCCACTGTCCAACCTACCGTTATGAAAGAGAAAGCTCCAGAGTTTGGTTATGTTCCTACTGAAGAAGATATTCAATTCTTGATTGCTAATAATGATGAAATCAAGAAAAAGGCAATTGACCTTTTTGCTGATGCATCCTTAACTGAGGAACAAAGAACAGCTCAGTTGAAGGATTTTATTATGATGAAGAACAATCAAGCACTTGAAGATGTGATTATTTCAGTAAAAAAGGGTCAGAAGAAACCAAGACAACCAACCAAGGCACAAATACTTGCATATATGAAGACTTATTGTTGTCATGTTGGTAACTGGAAAAAGCATCAATTTAAAGGAATGTCTGATGATCAAGTTGAAAAGGCTTACTACAGAACTGTAAAACAAGCTAAATCTTTTATTCCAATGGGTTCTGAAGAAGAAGAAAGAAGAATTCCTAGATTGAAGAGAAAGGCCAAAGTTAGTGATTCTCAAACTGTTAAGAAGACTAAGGTTGATGAAGATCCTACAAAGTCTACTGAGAAGGAGATTCCCACTGAGAAGTTCACTGAAGAACAGATGACTGGAATGATTGTGATTGAAGACAGAGATTTTAATCCAGAACCACTGCAAATTCGACATCCTATTATTGATTGGGAAGTTTACACTGCTAGCAATTTTGCTCCAACATGGAAGATCACAAGGCTAGGTGGTGAAACTTCATCATTCATTACATTTGAAGATCTCATTAAAGTTTTTGACAGAGATGACC
This sequence comes from Chrysanthemum seticuspe, assembly GCA_019973895.1. NCBI lineage: Eukaryota > Viridiplantae > Streptophyta > Magnoliopsida > Asterales > Asteraceae > Chrysanthemum > Chrysanthemum seticuspe. The sequence goes on from BPTQ01000006.1 coordinate 293,003,203, forward strand.
TTGATACTCTATGTAGGTTAGTTCAAGAAAGGTTTAATGGTCAAAATCTCAAAGGTACTAAGGAGATGCAGTTATGGGTGAATCTTAGAAGGCTTTATGAACCAAATGCTGATGATGACTACTAGAAAACCTTATTCACATGTTTTGGTACTAAATGGTTTTATTATGATTCATGTGAAGTTCATCATGTTTCTACAGCTAATGGAGAAGACTTTTTCATGCTTGCTGAGAAAGAATATCCACTTAGAGCTGGAGCTCTTACAGTAATGTTAAGCTTACACATAAGAGTCAATGAAGACAATGAGAAGGTCAGAGCATTGTTACAAAGGATTCAAGATCAGTGTTCAAAAGCTATACAAAAGTTAAGAGAGAAGAAGTGAAGTGTTTGATTGAATTCCCCAAATCCTTGGAGATAATGCATATTGAAGAAACTTATTGATTTGCAGAGAAATCATAAGTTTAGGGGCGGATTGTTGGGAATAATTTGTTACAACGGATAGTTGTGGTTTACACTGCTTGGATTAACACTAGCAGTGGAAACGTATTCCCACTGCCAGTTCATTATTACCACTGCTATTAGTTTAAGTTTAGTTAAACGCGTCTAGATAAGTATAGAATAGATTGTGTGTATATTCTATAATGTTAGCTTTATACTTATCTTGTAAAGGACTCCTTGTTGTATAAAAGGAGATCCTAGGTCATTGTCTTAGGTACGTATGTTTACACATTAGTTTTACCTACGAAAGCTTCAAGGTGTAACCCTAGTGATACTAAGATCACTCGTATTATTTCATTAATAATATTGGAGCTTGAGTTTTGTGTTAACTTGTGTTCATTCTCATTACATCATATAATTCGTCTTCTAAGTATTACTTAAGTAAATTCCGCTTGCTTGATAATATTATACAAAATATCATTGACACAAGGAGAGTGTCCCAGATCCATCATTATTTGGTTACTATCAAACGACTTTGACCTCCTACCTTGATGCTATTAATAATTATAACCTGTATAATTTTGCAGCATCGATAAAATAACTTACTATTTTGTAGATATGCAATTTTGTTGTTCTTCATGTTAATCAAACCTAAAACTCTCACCATCCGTAATTTGAACCTCACAATAAATGTACAATCAAAAGAGATTGTCAGCCGTAAAAGTTAGTTACAGGGTACCCGCCGCCGCAACGCGCAGGTACCCTGCTAGTTACATATAACGAAGAGAGCACATTCTATTCATTAAATGCAATCAAAAGTTTTAAAATTAAGACATTAATGTATAAAGTTTTTGGAACAAATTAATTAAACACATATTTTAAAATCTTAAAATTAAGAATACAACATTAGACATATTAATTAATGTTATTTTTAAAACACCCTTATAATGAAAAATACATGTTATTATACACACTGTACAAACAAATAAAACACACAAAGCATTATACAATTTATATGCTAACAAGTTGATGATACATATGATTTTAAAAAAACCGGATTTGATCTACGGCTTCAACAGGAATCTGGAGTCACCATCGGTTCGGCTAGCCAATAAAAGCCATCGGTTCGGCTTCAACCGGAATCTGGAGTCGCCATATGATCTACGACTTCAAACTGAGTCGGACTGTGATCATTTTTTTCCTCCGGTTAACCAGTTCGTTATTGATGTTTTGTTGACGTCTAAACTTTAATCACAAAATATCCGTCGCTGTTGCGCGGATAGCCTGCTAGATAATTCATAATGCATGAAACTCTACAAGACTTTGAAGTTGCCATTAATGATCAAGATGTTTTCAACAAAATAAAAGTCATTGGACAAGAGAATAAATGTGTTGTTTGTTTGTTAAGGGAATTGATACTCACACCACACTTTTGATTCATGCACCACTAGTTGTGCATTACAGTATTGTACAATACAATACTGTAATGCACAAGTAATGGTGCATGAGTCAAAAAGTGTGGTGTGAGTATCACCTCTCGTTTGTTAAACATAGAGGTGGCAATCACAACCCATTTAGAGAAAAATGGGTTGCTATGGGTAAAAAATAACAACTTATGGGTTGGATTGGGTTACCCCATTTGCAAAGAACATGTCAAATGGGTCAACATATGGACTTATGTGAATCAACAAATGGGTCGAATGGGTCACTTAAGGGTCGGATGATAACTCAACTATCATTAGATGTCGTGTTTTTTATGTCTTTATACGTTCTTATATTTTTTTCGTCAGTTTTAACATTTTCATTCGTTTTTGCGCGTTTTCGTCCGTTTTTTAACTTTTTCGTCCGTTTTTTACGTTTTCGCCCGTTTTTGCGTGTTTCCGTCCGTTTTTTTACGTTTTCGTCCGTTTTTGCGCGTTCTCGTCTGTTTTTTTACGTTTTCGTCCTTTTTTGGGCGTTTTCGTCTGTTTTTGCGCGCTTTCGTCCGTCTTTTTTACGTTTTTGTCCGTTTTTTTTACATTTTAATCCGTTTTTGCGCGTTTTCGTCTGTTTTTTACGTTTTCGTCGTTTTTAACGTTTTCGTCCGTTTTTTACGTTATTGCCCGTTTTTGCGTGTTTTCGTCCGCTTTTTTACGTTTTCGGCCCTTTTTTTACGTTTTCGGCCATTTTTTTACGTTTTCTTCCGTTTTTGCGCGTTTTCGTCCGTTTTTTTTACGTTTTCGTCCGTTTTTTTATGTTTTCATTCGTTTTTGCGCGTTTTCGTCCGTTTTTTTAAGTTTCGTACTTTTTTTACATGTTCGTCCGTTTTTGCGCGTTTTTGTCTGTTTTTGCGCGTTTTCGTCCATTTTTTTACGTTTTCGTCCGTTTTCGCGCATTTTCTTCCGTTTTTTTATGTTTCCGTCTGTTTTTTTACGTTTTCGTCAGTTTTTGCGCGAATACGTATAATAAATGGACGAAAACGTAAAAAACACACGAAAGCGTGCAAAAACGGATGAAAACGTAAAAAAATAGACGAAAACGTAAAAAAACAGACGAAAAGGTTAAAAAACGTCGAAAACGTAAAAAACGGATGAAAACACGCAAAAACGTAAAAAACGGACGAAAACGCGCAAAAAAGACGAAAACGTAAAAAGACGGACGAAAACGTAACAAAAAGGACGAAAACGCGCAAAAACGCGCAAAAACGGACAAAAGCGTAAATAAACGGCCGAAAACGTAAAAATACAGGCGAAAACGCGCCAAAACGGAATAAAACGTAAAAAAAGGGACAAAAACGTAATAAACAGACGAAAACGCGCAAAAACGGATGAAAACGTGCAAACACGGACGAAAACGGAAAAAAACGGACAAAAACGCGCCGCGCAAAAACGGACGAAAAAGTAAAAATACGGGCTAAAACGCGCAAAAACGGATTAAAACGTAAAAAACGGACAAAAACGTAAAAAAACGGACGAAAACGCGCAAAAACGGATGAAAACGGAAAAAAGGCGGACAAAAACGGACGAAAACGTAAAAAAACGGACGAAAACGCGCAAAACGGACGAAAACGTGCAAAAATTGACGAAAACGAAAAAAAAGCGCAAAAAAACGGACGAAAACGTAAAAAAACGGACGAAAACGCGCAAAAAAGGGCAAAAGCGAAAAAAAGCGGGCAAAATCGAAAAAAACGGATGAAAACGCGCAAAAACGGACGAAAACGCGCAAAAACGGACGAAAACGTAAAAAAACAGACGAAAACGTAAAAAACGGACGAAAACGTAAAAAAATGGACGAAAACGCAAAAAACGGATGAAAACGTAAAAAACGGATGAAAACGTAAAAAAAAACGACGAAAACGTAAAAAATGACGAAAACGTAAAAAACGGACGAAACATACTATAGTAGCATGATTACAAGTGGAAATGTAACGAGTCGACCCGACCCAACCCGTTTGACCCATGACCCATTCAACCCATTCTTATAGTATGACCCGTTTGACCCATAAACCATTTGACCCATGACCTAAACCGACCCGACCCATTTGCCACCTCTAGTTAAACATGTCCATATATGAAAAGTAATTAAAAAAAAAAACAACAAGAAAGGGAGGGGTAAGAAAGAAAAGAGTACAAAAGTAAAAGGGGATAAAAAATAAGGATAAATTTTACGTATAAATACCCAAAATCAGTTCCTGTAGTCGGCATAATTTGCAAAACTAGAGTCGAGAAGATCCCCTCGGTATAATTTGCGAATTTTGGTGAACAAACAGAAAGCTAAACCATAGGCGAAACAACAAGAGGAACAAGAAGATCCCCTCGGATAAGCAGCATCAGGATGTAAGATCGATTTATATCTTGTCATGATACATAATAGTATTAGCCAAAAACTAATATAATCACCCCCTCTCACTTATTGTTGTTTTCTGCACTTTGTAATCGGTGGTTTCATTCAGCTCGAGGATAAGTTTGCCAGGATGTCTATTACGCCATCCAAAAGTATGCTATCACGAGCTTTATTCAAAAGGAATCCATCTGTCAAGCCAACACAGACGCCCAAGGTTTTGCTGTAATTTAGCATTATTTTATCATTCTCATTCTTTTGTTTCACTTGCTGATTCTCTCCCTCTCATGGGATTATTGATACAGGACGTTACTAAAGCTCTCAACGAACTTGAACGACGTAGTAAGCCTCTGCCCTGCCACTTACTGATGCGTTTTTTCACACATAAAAAGTCAGCAAGTTGATGTTTCTTTTTTATTTGATGATAGGGCTTGAACCTCTAGTTCCACCCCCTCTATATTATCTCCTTCAGGAGGTAATTGTTTGCATTGGACTTGCTGAGACTCACAAGGACGACTTCCGTTACCAGTTACAGCTGGAAGGCTGTGAGGCTTCTGTTCACAAGTTGGCAGCCATGTACCCAAACAGTATGCCAAGAGACTGGAAATAGTATGTTTGCTGTCATTTTTCGTGAATACTCAATTATTAATATATATCTAGATCAATCGTATTTTAGTTTCTTGGCATCATCATTTTCTTTTATTTTTCTCTCGGTTCAATCTTTTACTGCCCTTTTCTTGCAGCGACCGGGCCACTGTCGGCAAGTGGGGGCGGATTCCAGACTACTATGTCTAGCATGGCTTTCCTCTGTTACTACGTGTGGTCATGTAAATCAGGTATCCTTGAGTAGTGTCTGCTACTTTGTAGCTGTGTTGTACAAGCTAGTATTTTTCTGTATCAGTTTGAACAAGTTTTAGTTCTCTTATCATGCCATACTTTTCTCTAGCAAAAAGTAGTATCTGTGTGTATAAATGTTTTACTGTGCACAGATTTTATTAATTTCTAGTCCCAGCCTTTTGTTTCAATATTTGTCTTTCGATCACTGTCAATATTGTGCGTAGTTTTAAGTTATGTCGGCCTTTATGATTGTTTCAAAGGCTTGGGGTAAAAATCTATTCGACACATTAAAGCATGGTTATTTATCCATTTACTTAGTTTGGAGCATGCTCTAGAGAATGATATGATTTACTATTGGGAATGTGGCATGCTAATGAGAAAATGAAAGAGTCAGAAGTTCAATATGTATCCTCTATGATATATGATAAAAATAAAATAAAAACTCAACCGTGACAAAAGAACCGGAAAATGATTTGTTAAAGACATTGCAAATTATTGGCAATATCTGTCTAACTAAGGGCAAGATTATAAGTTGTAATGATCCCTATTATAGTCGAAAAATATGTTTCCATTTCTAGGTTGCCTCCCCGAGTTATTGTACATGCTTCTAATACAATCGCTCAATAACCATCAAATTTCGCCACTTACATTGAAGTAAAATTCAATGCCATTGCGTCTATAAAGAATAGGGGGTGGATGCCCACCAGCCCACTTCGCACCCTTGGTATACCTCTACCAAATGTGCTCATATGTGAGTGTAGCATGCGTGCAACGCCAAAAGATACGGGGAGGCTAATCCATTCGCATGCTCATGCATATCTTCTGGTACACTAGAGTATTCCGATGCCTTTCGACCAAGTGTTTTAGTGAGAGAGAATGTTTAACAGTAGCGCATTTTTACATGCGAGCAACGCCAGAAGGTATGGGGTGGCTAATCCATTTGCTATGCCATGCATATATATCTTCTGGTACACTAGAGTATTCAAATTCCTTTCAACCTAGAGGAAATTACCAATAGATGCCAAGATACGGTTTTTGTCAAACTTTGAACAATTTCAGAGACACACATTACAGAACATTAAGGTCTTGTGTGATGTCTACAAGAAGAAGTTTCGTCATGAAGAAACTTAGGTAAAGCCTTCTAGTAAAGCTTGTTCATGACAAAACTTCTCCCCGCAAGCATCATACAAACCAAGAAAAGCGTTCCAGCGGTTTTGCCCATAGCAAATGGCAGTTACTTATCCCGTCCTTCTTATCCCCAATATTAATGTCTACTTGACTTATATTGAATGTCCTAAGCACAAAATGAACAATGTGTTAGGTACATTGTTTAACAATAAGCTAATGTCCATGACGCAATAAATGAGAGATAAGAATGATGAAATGAAAGTAAATAAATGAATAAAATCATTCACAGAATTCAAAGAAAAAAAAAAACAAAAAAACAAACTCTATGTAATGTTAAATGAAGTTATTAGCTATATTTTGAAGAATATCAGCCTAAAAGCTCATTTAAACCAAAAACACAGTACATATATTCCAAGTTAAATTTCCCAAATATTATTCACTGAGCAGTTATCATCCATCCTTGCATCATATATGTCCTTTTTAGCATACCAACGAACTCCATTTAGCATACCAAGTTGAAGTACAAGTACCATTTCCAATCTCATACCATACATGATCTAGATATTGAGTCATATGGAGGTAAAGTATTTCCAGAGAGAATGAAAGCAAGAAACTGATAGTGTAATTAGTTTGGTATATTTTCAAAACAGCCCCCTCAACTCTTAAAAACGGGAAGGATTCAGTTAAGCGGGCAAAAATCGGATTAAGTGTGCTACGTGTCAAATTTGGTTACAATAAGGGTAATTAAGAAAGTTTTTGGTTTTAATAGGAAAATTAAGAGTTTATTGTCACAATAGTAAAATGTGGCAAGTTCATGTATTTTTCAGACCATTATCCCTACATATACACACATGAATAGCCATGCAACAACAATCTTAGAATCTCGTAAAGACATCAAGGTTCATTAAACAGGTACACATTATCATCTTTCAAAAACATACTAAAATAATCAATTAACAATCTCAGAAGATGAAGACCGCGTTTGCACCAAGACATAAAACAAACCTCAAAGACATTCTATATTTCAAAGCTAAACATCATGGTTCACCTGCATAAATATATAAAAAATGTATTTAAGGCTTAGTCTACAAGAATGCATCTGAAGAAAAAGTAAATAAGCGCCATGGCTATATTAATATAAGTGCCCCGTAAGATACAGTTATACTAAAAGTTTGACCAATTTCTATGACATAACATCTATATCACAAATTTATCATCATCGCCTACCCAACAAATTTGAAATGCTGGTGGGAATCCACCTTGGCTGCAAACTTAGTAAGATTACCCCGCTACGATGAAAACAGATCCATGTTCGCTCCCTAAACGGCGTCGTTTGCACGGTTAAGGTTTGTATAATATCTTTTAATAGTAGTTCTAGGTATTTCTTTCATCAACCTCCATACGCAACGATCTATGTACTAAAACAATAAGATCTTTTTAATCTAAGAAGACTCAAATAGGTAAAAATTCGAAAAACAAGGAGACACCAGCCATGACTGCAAACTTAGTAAGTCTGCACAGCCATAATGCAACACATAATCTCAGCTTTGTTCAAGAAGAAATGTATAAAACGGATGATGGAGGTTCAGATCCGTAGGAATGTGACAGTACAAAGAGGAAATAAACGCCATGGATGGATTTAATATGAATGCCCTGCTAAGCTACGTTTATTCTCAAACTTTGACCAAATTTGGAAACACACATTACAGATTTATCGTCATTGCCTACCTAGTTAAGAATGTCTGAGCATGAAGGTCTTGTGTGATGCCTGCAAGGAGAAGTTTGGTCACGAAGAAACTTAAGTGAAGCCTTCAACCGAAGCTTGTACATGACAAAACTTCTCCCTGCCAATTTACCAAACGTGTCCACCAATAATGCAACAGATAATCTCATCTTTATTCTAATCCGTTCAAGAACATTCAAATTCTAGCATTACTGCCTATTATATTTTCATTATCATTCGCCTAACTTTATAAAGTGAACATATGGTTTAACATTTCTTGCCAAAAAGACATGCAATCCATATCAGTGACTCATCCAAGCCATTGTATAAAGATCTTGAACGATGCCTACAAGGAAATTTTTGATACCATCAGCATCAAAATACTATTCTACAATTCTGAGCCTATATTCAACATTAAACCAAACCTCTTACATGCATCATAAAAAAACCTTTACGTCGTCTTCCCTATCCTCCTCAATTTGATTTGCATGCCTAGATACAAAATAAACAATCTCTAAACAATGAGCTAAAATGTATGATGCGACAAAACAGAAAATAAAAAACTCAAAATTAACATCTTTGATAACACTTAAATCACACGTTTATTTCAAATTGATCCACATTGACACAAGTTTTTCACCTAAAGTTTGAACACCCCCCCCCCCGGCAAATATTTTTCTTAAGAAATCATCAGTTTTTTAAAAATTAAAGCGCTCAAATATTTTTTTTAGGAAGTCATCAATTCTTTAAATATTAAACAAGGAAATTATTAAAATTAATGACAAAAATCACTGAGCAAATTAATCGACACAAACACCTAACTACAATTTCAAAAACCCCCAAATATTTTTTGTAAGAAATTACCCATTTATACATTAGGCGTGCGAAAAACGAACATTAGCCACACGCGTAGCCTCTTCATCAATCTTCAAAGACCATAAAATGCGAACACTTATTTCAAAAATTAAATTAAATTACCACACAGTGTTGTAATAAGATATGAGATTCTACATTATTGTGCATGAAGGTTAGGGAAAGAAAACCCTAGAATCACTCAAAACATAGGAGGGACAAACAAAAGCTTTGCGAAAAAAACGAAAACCTCATGGGCCACTAACTCAAGCAAATCTAATAGCCCAACCAATGGCCCAACAACCCCAACAACATCACCAAAACCATACAACGACATGCTAGAACACAAAACGATATCGTTTAATTTTTTTCCCCTAAACAAGGTTGTTCACACGTATAATGTATAATAGAGTAATGTTTTCAACAATGTCAATGGACGGCTATATCCTAGGTGATATTAGGGCTAAGCAAAGGTCTAAAACTGAACCGAGAATCGATTTTTCAAAAAGCATGAACCGAACCGAATATGTTTGGTTTTGTGTCGGTTCGGTTCGTTTTGTATGGTTTATGTGTGTGTTTTGTCGGTTTTGGGTCGAACTGAACCGAAACTGAACCGAATATGGTCAAATCAGTTCAGTTCGGCCCAGTTTTTCGGTTCAGTTTTTTGTCCGATATGCTCAGCCCTAGGTGATATCTTCCGACCAAAATTAAAGGTCATCGGACAAGAGAATAGATGTGTTGTTTGTTTATTGAACATGTCCTTAATAACATAACTACATAAGAAAAGTAACTTATAAAACAACAAGAAGGGAGGGGTTGAAAATAAAATAATACAAAAATTAGAAGGGGGTTAAAAACAAAAAAGGATAAATTTTACGTATAAATACCCAAAATCAGTTCCTGTGGTCGACATAATTTGCAAAATTAGTCGAGATGGCTCGCAGGTATGTAATATCTATTATTCTATTATGTTTGATTGATTTTGTGCTAACATATAAAATAATAATTGTGATTTGCTAACAGAAAGCGTTTGAGCGCCGCATCAGCAAACCAAAGGCGAAACAAGAACAAGAAGATCTCCTTCTCGTATAAGCAGCATCAGGATGTAAGATGATTTATATGCTTTTGATGAGACATAATAGCATTAGCCAAAAAATAATATAATCACCACATCACATACCGCCTCTTGCTTATTTTTGTTTTCTGCACTTTCTAATCGGTGGTTTCATTCAGCTCGAGGACGAGTTTGCCAGGATGTCTATCGCGCCATCCAAAAGTATGCTATCACGAGTGTTATTCAAAAGGAATCCATCTGTCAAGCCAACACAGACGCCCAAGGTTTTGCTGTAATTTATCATTGTTTTATCATATCCTCATTCTTTGGTTTCACTTGCTGATTCTCTCCCTCTCATGGGATTATTGATACAGGACGTTACTAAAGCTCTCAGCGAACTTGAACGACGTAGTAAGCATCTGCCCTGCCACTTACTGATGCTGTTTTTTCACACATAAAAAGTCAGCAAGTTGATGTATTTTTTTCCTTGTTTTTTAATTGATAGGGCTTGAACCTCTAGTTCCACCCCCTCTATATCATCTCCTTCAGGACGTAATTGTTTGGATTGGACTTGCTGAGACTCACAAGGGCGACTTCCGTTACCAGTTACAGCTGGAAGGGTGTGAGGCTTCTGTTCACAAGTTGGCAGCCATGTACCAAACCAATATGCCAAGAGACTGGAAATAGTATGTTTGTTGTCATTTAATTTTTCGTGAATACTCAATTATTAATCTATATCTAAATCCATCATATTTTTAGTTTCTTAGCATCATCATTCTCTTGTATAATCTTTTTCTGCCCTTTTCTTGCAGCGACCGGGCCACTGTCCACAAGTGGGGGTGGATTCCAGACTATTATACTGCTGATGTCTATGCTGTTAATTATGACTAGCATGGCTTTCCTCTATTACTACGTGTGGTCATGTATATCAGGTATCCTTGAGTGTCTACTAGTTTGCAGCTGTGTCGTACAAGCTAGCTAGTACGTTTCTGTATCAGTTTGAACAAGTTTTAGCTCTCTTATCATGCCATATGATTCTCTAGCAAAAAGTAGTATCTGTGTGTAGAGATGTTTTACTGTGAACAGATTATATTTCTAGTTTCAGCCTTTTGTTTCATTTGTCTTTCACTGTCGATATCGTGCATAGTTTTAAGTTATGTCGGCCTTTATGATTGTTTCAAAGGCTTGGGGTAAAAATCTATTCGATGAATTAAGCATGCATGGTTATATTTTCATTTACTTAGTTTGGAGCGTGCACTAGAGAATGATTTGATTTAATCGCTCAATAACCATCAAATTTCGCCTCTTACATTGAAGTAAAAATCCATACAATTACATCTATAAAGAATCGGGGGTGGATGCCCACCATCCCACTTCAGACCCTGTATACCTCTACCAAATGTGCTCACTTGTGAATGTATTCACATTCTTTTTTACTTTGTGTAACAGAGTGTTTTAGAGAGAGAGAATGTTATGTAACATTAGCGCATGAATACATGCGAGAAAAGCCAAAAGATACGGGGGAGTCTAATCCATTTGCTGTGCCCATGCATATCTTCTGGTACACTAGAGATCGTATTTAAATGCCTTTCTACCAAGAGGAAATTACCGATACATGCTTATTGGGTAATGGCTATTGTTTATTTCAAAAGATATAGAATATAATCTAACATCATCTAGTGGATACTTGTGAGCAAGGTGAAGAGTTACGGGCTGGCTAATCCATTCGCTATGCCCATGTATATCTGTTGGTACTCATGGCATTTATATATATATATTTTTTTCGAATTGGAATTATCTCCTTTGAATAAATATTGAAACAATAAATTGAAGGATAGTAAAATATTTACAAAAGAGAGCTAGGGCAAGGCTGTAGTCTATCTAAGTATTCGTATTCATATGTCAGTGGCAACCCATTTTCTTCAATACAACATCCATACAGCCCGACAAGATTTGATTAGCATAGCTATTTCAGTAACAAAGTAGTGACAAATTCACAATGTTTGAGCTGGTGTAAAGTCGCTTAACAGCGGTCTCAGAACCATCTGAGAGTACATCCTGCAAATAAAAGTTCTTCAAGTATTAATGTGAGGGAAAAAAATGTTTTGGAAGAGATAATACAAAACCTTGTAAATTGGTCCAAAGCCTCCTTGACGAATCTTATTAGCAGAATAAAAGTTATGTGCAGCAGGCTATAATAACCCGTCTGAAATTTAAGTGCACAAAGCTCTATAACAAGGATACTGATTATTAGATGCAACTAGAATATATTCGTACAATTTGCAAAAAAATACTCGTATAAGAGGCACTAGGGGATGGACATTTGACCCATTTACTTATGAATGGGTCAATTGGTGTCGTTTATTATCTGAAATAGATTAAATCAGAAGATTTAGCATAAAAAAGGAATGGGTCAAACGGGCAGAAAATCTTTCAATGTCTTGCATACAACCTCCTACCTCGTTTTTATTCTGAGACTTCGCACTCGATTGCTATATTATTGTTCTAATCAGGAATTACACCTTCATTCTACATTTTTTATGTCTGTCAAACAAAGGTTCACGGGTAGCCGTTACTAAATTGTCTGTTTTAACAAAACACATCAACCCATTACCAAACAGCCTGACCCGCTAATCTTGCCGCCTCTAACAAGAGCCGATTTACATAGTTAAACTCTTAACTTTATCTTTGTTGTTCCTTCCTATATAAACTCTCCACCAACTTACAGTTAAAATCAAATTCCAGCCTATAGATCCAGCAGAAAATTTACCCATGATGTGCCCACATCAATATGTATTCCTAGAACTTGTTGTGGAGATCAAAATAATCAGACTAACGAATGTCTGAAATATGATAGACCTGTCAGGTAAAAATACCTTTAGTTACAGTTCCTCAAGAGTAGAAATATTACATATTTCTACAGGTATGCGAGTACTAGTTGGTATTACAGAATACTCGTGACCAAAAAAACAAAGTATGAAGAGCACAATCACCATGATTGGATGAAAATTTAGAAAAACTGAAGTAGCACGAGTAACTTTTACAAAGAAGAATAAGAAAAAGAGGACGAGGAGGAGGAGGTTCCCTATTTATATATTTATATCAAAAGAGAAAGATAAAGTGTTGCTCGATTTTGTAATTTGTATTAGAAAGTATCAAACTTATTGTCAATATAATATAAAGTGTTCTATAATCATCGCGATAGATATAACGAAATATAAAAGTAAGCAGTACCGTGTGGCTAAAAAATTAAACTTGTTATAATAACAAAGACCTTCAAATTTTTATTTAGTTATATGCTTCTTATTGTGTTAACCCTGATGAGGCGCCAAACACACGTGGAAAGCTTTTGGCTTGAGCCAAAGCGATGCCACTATACAGGCACCCTCCTGAGCCAAAGTCCAAGCCAAATTTTTATTTAGTTATATGCTTCACTTTTTGTTTTTTTGTTAATTTTAGTTAGCTTTTTTTTTATTGAGTTTGTGTTTTAAGTTAGGTATGGCGGGTCTCAAAATGTATGTTTTGGCTTGAGTAATGAATGAGAAGGTATTTTAGTGTGTAAGTATATAAAGGAAGAATGTTAGTTGACGGTAAGATGACTCTTTAGCTTGAGCCACCACACCTAATGTTCAGCTCTTAATGGTAATAAGGTTACTGTCACAAAGAATCTAGAAAGAATTCGGTCTAGATTTTTCTGGGGGGCGAGTGATGATGTCAAAAAGATTTCATGGATTAAGTGGGACTTAGTTTTGGCTCATTTGGATCATGGGGGTCTCGGAATTGGCAGCCTTGAAGCTTTTAATATCGCTTTGCTTCTCAAATGGTGGTGAGGTTTGTAAACAATGGCTCGATGCTTTGGGTTCGTGTTATAAAAACCTTATACGGTTCTCATGGTGGCATTGTAGATGCTACTCCTAGAGTCTCAGGTCCCCAGCCTTGGGCTAGAATAGTTGCTCTGATATTTAGATTGCGAGATAAAGGACTTATTAATCATGATACTCTCCAACGTAAAATTGGAGATGGCTCTTCGACGAAATTCTGGGAGGATTGCTGGGCGGATGGTATCATTGTTTCGAATCAGTATCCTCGTCTTTATGCTTTGGAAAATCATAAACAATGTATGGTTGCTGAAAAATGGAATAATGGTGATTGGTTTTGGAGTTGCAGACGACAAATAAGAGGAGGATATAAACAAGCTCAATTAGATGATCTAATGAACCGATTACAAAGATTCACATGCTCGGATACGACAGACTCATGGCATTGGAATCTGGATACACACGGCATATTCTCAGTTAACGTCACTAGACAATGGATAGATGCTAATATTCTTCCAAACAACCATACGGTAACTCGGTGGAACTCTCTTGTTCCAAGAAAAGTTAACATATTCGTTTGGCGTGCGCTTCTTGATAAACTCCCTACTAGGACAAATCTTGCAGCTCGAGGTATCGATGTCCCTGATATTTTGTGTCCAATTTGTAGTAACGAGCTTGCAGACTCTTCGCACTTGTTCAGCACATGCATTGTTGCAGTAGATATTTGGAATGCTATTTTTGTTTGGCTTGGTATTACTCCTACAGGAACCAACTCAATTGGTGATCTTCTTCTTTGGATCGATAACAGCAACTTGGTGGCTAAGAAGAAAAAAGTTATTGAAGCTGTTTGTCTCATTTCTTGTTGGAGTATTTGGCAGTTCAGGAACGATAAAATTTTTAAAAATGAGTCTACTCGGAAAGATGGCATAGTAGATTCCATTAAGGAGTTATCTTTCTTATGGATTTGTAATCGTAGTAAAAAGTTAGTTAGTAGTTGGACTAACTGGCTTATGAATCCCACTTAATAGGTTGTATTTTCTAGCCTCTGGCTAGTGTTTTCTTTTCTAATTGAAGTTAGCCGTTTCAAAAAAAAAAAAGACGAGGTTATAATTTGTAATAATGAATAACAAAATATTTTTTTATTAATACTTTTTCTGTATGTATAAATGTATAATAAATTTAATAAAATGAAAATTATGTTTACTAAAACTTCAGTTATCAACAATAATTTTTAGAACTCTTGTTAACAAAACCACAAATAATTTAAGTGATAGTGTGGCACCAACTTTGGTTGCTACTAGTTAACAGTTATTAACAATAATTTTTAAAACAAGTCTTATCAAAACACAAATAAAGTGATAGTGGCATGATTTTCAAAAGGGTGTTGTACAAAATAATTGTTAGGTTAATTAAAGTTATATCAAAAAACCGAAAGTAGCAAAAAAGTTTTCGGAGGTTGTACATACCAAAAAACGATAGTTTTTAAAAAGTTTGCACTTCATGACCAAAAATCAGGTGTAGTCCGTGCAACACCTGTCGGGTACCAACTTTGGTTGCTACTATTGAACACCTGAGTGATTATCGATCGTCGGATGAGGGTTGGTTAATGAAACGTATGGCACGATGTGAAAATTGGGTTTTTACTTTTTAGTTCCCGCTCTATAGTTTCGAAAATATACATAGCTTGGTTTTCTTTGACCTCATAATATTACAAAACAGACATTGAATTTTGAGGTTTATGTGTTTGGGAGCCTAAAGTTTAAATAGTAACATCGTGTCCAATTAATGTCTTCATTCACGTTATGGAACTACTTTTTAGTTGTTCAAGTGTTGCATATCAAAATTTAATTACAACTTGGTTGCCTTTTTTATATAAATACAAACCTAAAAACAATTTTCCATTACACTTTTCTTTTATCATTCGACTAAGGGAGTTTTCCAGAGGCCACTCCACCCACTTTTGAAGCTACAATCATCCAAGTTCAAGATTCATTCAACATAAAACAATTGAATTAATTCGGTTTCCTTATTGTGTTCATAATGAATTCTCTTAGTTTACCGTTTATTACTTTTTTTGTTATTAGGAGTGAGATTATTGGCTAAAAGTGTTAGCTCAATTGGCAAAAGTTCTTTGTAGATCTATTTTTTTTACCATAGATCCCAACTTTCAATCTCGTCCGTCCATCTATTTTACCATTCATGGTTGAGATCCCACCTTCTTTTATCATTTACAGGGGCAAAAAAGTCACACCATCTTTTTTCTCATTTGATACGCACCTCTTCTTTCTCATAACTGTCACCATCACCGCCTCATTAATCACCCAACCTCTCAAATAACCGATTAATCACCATCAATCGGGTTGGCACTGTTGGCGAAGTGTTCTTGACAATGACGGGTTGGAACCAGATGGAGATAGTGGAGATGGGGCTGATGAAGGTGGTGTTAGGGTTGATGAAGGTGGTGTTTGGGGTTGAAGATGGTGGTGATGATTGTCACAGCCGATTAATAGAATCAAATTGAACATGCCTGTTGTGTATGCATAAATGGTGTAGTGGTGTAAGTTTTATTAACTGATTTTAACCTGAAAATCGTGTTGTGGATCTGAAAATCGTGATGAATATGTTGATGATTTAGATGCACACCATGTGTTTGATGAAATGCATCTGTGAAGAATCATATGTGATTTTGAAAAGAATCATATATGATTCTTCTACATTATTATACTTTATGATATAGTATAGAAAATAATTTTATTATGTTAGCATTTGATAATGGGTTTTAAATATGTAGGTGACCATTACTCCGAAAGTGACCTCCAAAGCAAAATGCAAAGATATAATGAAATGCTTAATCGACCAGTGCAAGGCTTCTCATTTGGGTAATCGAGGATTGGCTTATGATGGGAATAAAAGTGCATTTACTGCTGGGCCATTGCCTTTCGACCATTAGAAAATAAAAGTGCTTTTGGTAATTTTTGGGTGTAACAGTAGCTTAGTTCACCATTGTTTTGACCTTGTTGCTCACTTTTGCCTAATAATTTGTGCATGATTTTAGTAAGAATCATATATGATTCACTCAGAATCATATATGATTCTTACTGAAATCATATACGATTCTACTAATGTAAGTTAGTAGAATATTTATCATATGTTTATGTTGTAGATTGAAAGATTATCACATGTTTTATGTTGCAGACTCCCTGTGGTCACAACTTCTGCTTGAAGTGCTTTGAGAAATGGGTTGGTCAGAGGAAGCACACTTGTGTGATATGTTGAACCTCGATTCCTCCTAAAAGCGTACTATTATGTTCTGAACCAAAACAAACCAGACAAAGCGTACACCAATGAACGTTCTAAGAAGACTGAGAAGGCTAATGCTTGTAGTGGAACTAGTTGCTGATGCTCTTTATCTCTTCTGCATTTTGTACATTTTTGTGAATAGTTGAACAACAATTATTGTAGAATCATATATGATTCTTTTCTTTATTGAAATCATATATGATTCTAGTAGACCTCGTGATGATGATTTTGTGAAGCTGTGGTTTAAGCAATTTTCTCCAAAGAAATCTACTATTTTTACTCGTAATGTTTCTTATTTATATGTAAAAATGTATTCTTTATAGGTTCCACGTATCTACGTTGCTTTGAAAATAACAATGGTGCAGAAGCAGCATAGTCGGCGAAGTACTAGTTGGTCATGCTCTTATCTCTTATGCGTTTTGTATATTTTGTGAACAGTTGAATAACAATTATAGTAGAATCATATATGACTCTTGTAGAAATAATCATATATGATTCTTACTGAAATCATATATGATTCAGCAAAATGGCATGTAAAACATTCAGCAAAATGGAATGTAAAATACGTTCACTACTACGACCATCAATAATTACCAAAAGAATACCATCAACATCTAAAATGAATAATATGAAGAAATTTACATAAATCACCACTCATACATAACACCTAATCAAGAAATTTACATAAATCATCACTCGTACATAACACCTAATCATCTTCCCATTGAATTTATTTAACACCTTCTTACATTAATCACTTTCAGAATCTTCTCGTTGAATAACTTCTTTTTTTCTCTGAATAGGCTTAGACTCAGCTTTCGGCTTAGCCTTTTCTTCAACTTTTTTAAGCAAGACCTATAGTTAGCTCAAATACAAATATTTAATTAGTAACAGAATCACATATGATTTACATTACAATTAACAGAATCACATATGATTTTATAAGAATCACATATGATTCTACTACAATCATATATGATTCTACTAGAATCATATGTGATTCTTTTCTTCTTTATTATAGAAATAAACGCATTTCAAAATCATATATGATTCTACTTGAATCATATATGATTCTTTTCTTCTTTATTATAGAAACAGATAAAACATAAAACTAACATATTTTACTACAATCATATATGATTCTACTAGAATCATATATGATTATTTTCTTCTTTATTTCAGAATCACATATGATTGTACCAGTAGAATCATATATGATTCTGCTACAATCATATATGATTGTAATAGCAGAATCATGTATGATTTCACAATCATACATATTTGAAGAATTATATGTGATTCTTCAAAATCATATATGATTCTTTTTAAAAATAAGGCTCGGTGAAATAATGGTACCCCTTTTAACGTATACACATATATACGTTAATAAAAATAAATTTGTGTGGTTTTGTGTATGTAGAGAAGTGTGACATGTGTTACGTTTTTTTGAAGTGAGATGGGATAGAACATAGATTATTATGTGTTTTTGGAGATATAAGGGAGGTATTTTGACTGTTAATGAAATAAGGTGATAGATTAGGGTTGTGGAGGTATTTATATAACCCTAAAAAGTTATGGTTTCATCAAGTGATGGGTTTTATAACTTGTTGGATTAGTTTGGACTATACAATCCGAAAATTTGGACTAATATGGGCTGTGAAATGGGATTGACATGCAATAAACGAATTTTTGGGTTGATAAGAAGTTACGAAAGCGGTTACGAAGGGTGATATTGATCAACGAATAGAGGATTATGCGTTAATGACTTAAGATATATTATTTTTACGCAAAAAGTAATGGTTTGTTGCGCTAGAATTATTGATAATATATTTATAATGTTTGTTTTTTTAGATTTATTTGAAAACGAGCTGATATGTTTTTATTGTACAAGTCTTTCTTAATATGTGGTTAGTTTATTTGGACCAGTATTTTTTTCTGTTGGTATTGTTTGTATAAGTTTTTTGGATTTTTTTTTTTTTGAAATGTGAACACTTAATATATTTATCATAGTAAAAAACAAATTTATTGTATAGCATATCCAGAGCTTATCTTACTTGAAAATGCTAAAAAATGATATATCATTATTATTGCTTAACGTTATTTTAATTTAAATTATCATTCATTTGTATAGTAATTGTTAGGGAAAAAAAAACAAAAAAAAAAACGCGTAGTCAAACAATATTTGCTCGCCTCAAAATATAATCACAGGGTAACCGCCGCCGCATCACGCGGGCACCATGCTAGTCTATACTACTTATAATGCACGAAAGTACTTCACTCTTAATTTTAAGACGTACAAGAAATTAAGTATGGTTTACAACACTTTAATGCACCCAATTTTCAAAATTACAACAAAGTAAGCATATTGTGTAACAAAATAAAGCGTGGTGTCATTTTAAGACCAAAACTCTATCAAACTACATTAATGCTATTAAAAACACCCCTTCACAAAAAATTACAAACATTTAAGCACAATGTATAATAGCTGCAACCAATTTTCAGATTTACAACAAAATAAGCATAGTGTACAACAAAATAAGCATGATGTAATTTTCAAACTTATTTTCATACTTACAAAATTAATGTTATTAAAGTGGTCGATGTTATTAATGACTACTACTTACAAGAAAAGAAACATAGTCTACAACACTTTAATGCACATAATTTTCAGACGTACAAGACAAGAAGCATAGTGTACAACAAAACACCACATTAATGCTATTTAATGTAGCCATATATTTAACTGATCAATAAATACAATTAATACAGTTACTAAAACACCTTTTACATAAGAAATACAAATTATCATGCATATTGTACAACCAAATTAAACACAATTCCTGCATTAAATTTCACTACTACAAATAATAAAGCACATTATACAAATATTCAAGCCCAAACGGGCAACGGGCCAAATGGGCTTGAGCCCGAACGGGCGCAGACCAAACGGGCTCGGGCTCGAGCCCGAGCAGACACGGGCCAACGGGTTCGAGCCCGAATGGGCACGGGTTATACGAAATTCTTGATATCCGTAAATTTATTGTTAAAAAGAACATAATAAACTAAAATACATTATTCATCGAAAATTTTTATTTCAGGGTACCCGGCGCGGGTACCCTGCTAGTTACATATAATGAAAAGAGCACATTCTTTTCTTTAAATACAATCAAAAGTCTTAACATTAAGACATTAACATATAAAGTTTTTCGTACAAATTAATTAAACACACATTTTAAAATCTTAAATTGAAAAATACAACATTAGATAAGTTAATGTTATTTTTAAAACATCATTATAATAAAAAAAAATACATGTTATTATACACATTGTACAAGCAACACACAAAGCTTTATACAATTTATATGTTAACAAGTTGATGGTGCATATGATTTTAAAAACCGGATCCGATCTACGGCTTCAACCGGAATCCGGAGTTGCCATCGGTTCGGCTAGCCAATAAAAGCCGTTCAAAAACGAAACGGAGAGGACCAGTCGGATCCAGTATAAACGGGTGAACTGGGTCAGACTGTGATCATTTTTTTCTCTGGTTAATCAGTTCGTCATTATTTTGTTGGCGCTTAAACTTTAATCACATTATACCCGCCACTGCAACACGCGAATACCTTGCTAATTTATTCATAATGCATGAAACTCTACAAGACTTTGAAGTTGCCATTAATGATCAAGATGTTTTCAACAACATCAATGGACAGCTAAATCCCAGGTGATATCTTCCGACCTAAAATAAAAAAAGTCACTGGACAAGAGAATAAATGTGTTGTTTGTTTGTTAAACACTAGCAGGGTACCCGCGCGTTGCGGCGGTGGGTACCCTGAAATAAAATTTTCCGGTGAATCACGTATTTTAGTTTATTATGTTCTTTTTGACAACAAATTTACGGGGATCAAAAATTTTGTTTAGTCCGTGCCCGTTTGGGCTCGATCCCGTTTGGCCCGTTCTTGTTCGAGCTCGACCCCGTTTGGCCCGTGCCCTATCGGGCTCGACCCTGTTTGGACTGTACCCGTTCGGGCTCGGGCCCATTTGGCCTGTTTCCCGTCCGGGCTTGAATATTTGTATAATATGTTTTATTATTTGTATTAGTGACATTTAATGCACGAATTGTGTTTAAGTTGGTTGTACAATATGCTTGATAATTTGTATTTCTTGTGTAAGGGGTGTTTTAATAACTTTATTAATTGTATTTATTGACCTGTTAATTAATTGATTACATTAAATATCTTGACCACATTAATACTGCTTTGTATTTTGTACATTAAGCTTTAAGTCTTGTAAGTCTTAAAATTAAGATTTATGAGAAAGATCATTAATCGTGCATTGTGTATTGTACAATAGGCTTTGTATTTTGTAAGTCTTAATTTTAAGACAATGAGGAGAGAGATTCATTCCTCTATTATAAGTAGTATAGATGTACGGGATATGAAAAGTAACTTAAAAAAACAAGAAAAGGAGGGGTCGGAAATAAAAGAGTACAAAAGTAGAAGGGGGTTAAAAACAAATAAGGATAAAGTTTACCTATAAATATCCAAAATCAGTTCCGGTGGTCGGCATAATTTGCAAAATTAGAGTTGAGATGGCTCGCAGGTATGTAATATCATCATATTATCTTTGATTTTGTGCTAATATAAAATAATAATTGTGATTTGCGAATTTTGATGAACGAACAGAAAGCGAAACCGTAGGCGAAATAACAGCAACAAGAACAAGATCTCCTTCTCGTATAAGCAGCATCAGGATGTACGATCGATTTATATGCTTTTGATGAGACATAATAGTATTAGCCAAAAACTAATATAATCACCAAATCACATACTTATTGTTGTTTTTTGCACTTTATAATCGGCGGTTTCATTCAGCTCGAGGACAAGTTTGCCAGGATGTCTATTACGCCATCCAAAAGTATGGTATCACGAGTTTTATTCAAAAGGAATCCATCTGTCAAGCCAACACAGACGCCCAAGGTTTTGCTGTAATTTATCATTGTTTTATCATATCCTCATTCTTTGGTTTCACTTGCTGATTCTCTCCCTCTCACGGGATTATTGATACAGGACGTTACTAAAGCTCTCAGCGAACTTGAACGACGTAGTAAGCCTCTGCCCTGCCACTTACTGATACTGTTTTGTCACACAAAAAAAGTCAGCAAGTTGATGTATTTTTTTCCTTGTTTTTTAATTGATGATAGGGCTTCAACCTCTAGTTCCACCCCCTCTATATTATCTCCTTCAGGAGGTAATTGTTTGCATTGAACTTGCTGAGACTCACAAGGACGACTTCTATTACCAGTTACAGCTGGAAGGGTGTGAGGCTTCTGTTCACAAGTTGGCAGCCATGTACCCAAACAATATGCCAAGAGACTGGAAATAGTATGTTTGCTGTCATTTTTCGTGAATACTCAATTATTAATCTATATCTAGATCAATCATGTTTTAGTTTCTTGGCATCATCATTTTCTTTTATTTTTCTCTCGGTTCAATCTTTTACTGCCCTTTTCTTGCAGCGACCGGGCCACTGTCGGCAAGTGGGGGCGGATTCCAGACTATTATGTCTAGCATGGCTTTCCTCTATTACTACGTGTGGTCATGTAAATCAGGTATCCTTGAGTAGTGTCTGCTACTTTGCAGCTGTGTTGTACAAATAGTATGTTTCTGTATCAGTTTGAACAAGTTTTAGTTCTCTTATCATGCCATACTTTTCTCTAGCAAAAAGTAGTATCTGTGTGTATAGATGTTTTACTGCACACAGATTTTATTGAGTTCTAGTCCCAGCCTTTTGTTTCAATATTTGTCTTTGGATCACTGTCAATATTGTGCATAGTTTTAAGTTATGTCGGCCATTATGATTGTTTCAAAGGCTTGGGGTAAAAATTTATTCGACAAATTAAAGCATGGTTATTTATCCATTTACTTAGTTTGGAGCATGCTCAAGAGAATGATATGTTTAAATTGGGAATGTGGCATGCTAATGAGAAAATGAAAGAGTCAGAAGTTCAATATGTATCCTCTATGATATATGATAAAAATAAAATAAAAACTCAACCGTGACAAAAGAACCGGAAAATGATTTGTTAAAGACATTGCAAATTATTGGCAATATCTGTCTAACTAAGGGCAAGCTTGTAAGTTGTAATGATCCCTATTATAGTGGAAAATTGTGTTTCCATTTCTAGGTTGCCTCCCCAAGTGATTGTACACGCTTCTAATACAATCGCTCAATAACCATCAAATTTCGCCACTTACATTGAAGTAAAAATCAATGCCATTGCGTCTATAAAGAATAGGGGGTGGATGCCCACTTCGCACCCTTGGTATACCTCTACCAAATGTGCTCATATGTGAATGTAGCATGAATACATGCGAGCAACGCCATAAGGTACGGGGTGGCTAATCCATTTGCTATGCCCATGTATATATATCTTCTGGTACACTAGAGTATTCAAATTCCTTTCAACCTAGAGGAAATTACCAATAGATGCCAAGATACGGTTATTGTCAAACTTTGAACAATTTCAGAGACAAACATTACGGAACATTAAGGTCGTGTGTAATGTCTACAAGAAGTTTGTCATGAAGAAACTTAGGTAAAGCCTTCTAGCAAAGCTTGTTCATGACAAAACTTCTCCCCGCAAGCATCATACAAACCGAGAAAAGCGTGCCAGCAGTTTTGCCCATAGCAAATGGCAGTTACTTATCCCGTCCTTCTTATCCCAATATTAATGTCTACTTGACTTATATTGAATGTCCTAAGCCCAAAATGAACAATGTGTTAGGTACATTGTTTTAACAATAAGCTAGATGCAATAAATGAGAGATAAGAATGATGAAATGAAAATAAATAAATAAATAAATAAAATCATTTACAAAATTCAACAACAATAAAAAAAAAAAAAAAAAAAAAACTACGTTAAGTGAAGTTGTTAGCAACATTTTGAAGAATATCAGCCTAAAAACTCATTTAAACCAAAAACACAGTAATATTCTAAGTTAAATTTCCCAAATATTTTTCAGTGTTAAAGCACCACATAAGACCTTTTTCTTGGTCAAACATGCACACACGACACTTGTATACGAAATTGTTAGACACCATTCGGTGGTTCACATAACATGAAACACATAATTACACAAATCATGATCGTAATTAAAGTGCAACATTGTAACTCATATCTGTAAAAACACAAAGATTCAAAGTAAAACAGTTTATAGTCGCACCAATAGGCTTGGGTTTAGGCACGTTGCTATTGAAGAGGCACAGATATTGCCTAGTTTATTAAGCCTAACCAAAATGGGACAACAAATAACATATTATGATCTAATAACTACCACAAAATGAAAATGCCCCAACGAATTACCAAACGACATGGCTAAAACCACAAAACGACATGTCATGCCACAAAACGGCATAGTTTCACCTATTTTCACATAACGACATGTCAAAGTTGAAGGAAAAAATTTTAAACAAAAACAAAGCATAAGCATACATATACACACATGAATAGCCATGCAACAACAATATTAGAATCTCGTAAAGACGTCAAGGTTCACCAAACTGGTACACATTATCATCTTTCTAGAACATACTAAAGTAATCAATTAACAATCTCTGAACATGAAGACCGCGTTTGCACCAAGACATAAAACAAACCTCAACGACATTCTATATTTCAAAGCTAAACGTCATGGTTCACCTGCGTAAATGTATAAAAGAGTTATTTAAGGCTTAGTCTGCAAGAATGCATCTCAAGAAAAAGGAAATAAGCGCCATGGCTACATTAATATAAGTGCCCCGCAAGATACAGTTATACTCAAAGTTTGACCAATTTCTATGACATAACATCTATATCACAGATTTATCATCATCACCTACCAACAAATTTGAAATGTTGGTGGTAATTCACCATGGCTGCAAACTTAGTAAGATTACCCCGCCACGATGAAAACATATCCATGTTCGCTCCCTAAACGACGTCGTTTGCACGGTTAAGGTTTGTATGATACCTTTTAATAGTAGTTCTAGGTATTTCTTTCATCAACCTCCATACACAATGATCTATGTACTCATAGAATGAGATCTTTTCAATCTAAGAAAGCTCATATAGGTAAGCATTCGAAAACAAGGAGACACCATCCATGGCTGCAAACTTAGTAAGTCTGCACAGCCATAATGCAACACATATTCTCAGCTTTGTTCAAGAAGAAATGTATAAAACGGATGATGGAGGCTCACATCCGTAGGAATGTGACAGTACAAAGAGGAAATAAACGCCATGGATGTATTTAATATGAATGCCCTGCTAAGATACGGTTATCCTCAAACTTTGACCAAATTCGGAAACACACATTACAGATTTATCTTCATTGCCTACCTAGTTAAGAATGTCTGAACATGAAGGTCTTGTGTGATGCCTGCAAGGAGAGGTTTCGTCACGAAGAAACTTAAGTGAAGCCTTCAACCGAAGCTTGTACATAACAAAACTTCACCCTGCCAATTTACCAAACATGTCCAGCAATAATGCAACGGATAATCTCACCTTTATTCAAATCCGTTCAAGAACATTCAAATTCTAGCATTACTGCATATTATATTTTCATTATTATTCACCTCATTCTATAAACTACTTTAAAAAGTGAAGATTTGGTTTAACATTTCTTGCTAAAAAGACATGCAATTCATATCAGTGACTCATCCAAGCTATTGTATAAAGATCTTGAATGATGCGCACAAGGAAATTTTTGATACCATCAGCATCAAAATACTATTCTACAATTCTAAGCCTATAAAACATTAAACCAAACCTCTTATATGCATCATAAAAAAAACCTTTATGTCATCTTCCGTGTCCTCCTCAATTTGATTTGCATGCCTAGATACAAAATAAACAATCTCTTAGGCAACCTGTGTAAACAATGAGCTAAAATGTATGATGTGACAAAAAAGAAAATAAAAAACTCAGAATTAACATCTTTGATAACACTAAAATCGCACGTTTATTTCAAATTGATCCCACATTGACACAAGTTTTTCACCTAAAGTTTGAAACCCCCCCCCCCCCCACCCCTACTCGCAAATATTTTCCGTAAGAAATCATCAGTTCTTTAAAATTAAGCGCTCAAATATTTTTTTGTAAGAAGTCATCAATTCTTTAAATATTAAACAAGGAAATTATTAAATTAATGACGAAAATCATTGAAACAACAAATTAATCAACACAAACACCTAACTACAATTTCAAAAACCCCCAAATATTTTTTGTAAGAAATTACCCATTTATACATTAAGCATGCGAAAAACGAACATTAGCCACACGCGTAGCCTCTTCATCAATCTTCAAAGACCATAAAATGCGAACCCTTATTTAAAAAATTAAACGAAATTACCACACAGTGTTGTAATAAGATATGAGATTATACATTATTGTGCATGAAGGCTAAGGAAAGAAAACCCTAGAATCACTCAAAAACATAGGAGCGACAAACAAAAGCGTTGCGAAAAAAACGAAAACCTCATGGGCCACTAACTCAAGCAAATCTAATAACCCAACCAATGGCCCAACAACCCCAACAACATCACTAAAACCATACAACGACATGCTAGAACACAAAACGATATCGTTTAATTTTTTTCCCCTAAACAAGGTTGTTCACACGTATAATGTATAATAGAGTAATGTTTTCAACAATGTCAATGGACAACTATATCCTAGGTGATATTAGGGCTAAGCAAAGGTCTAAAACTGAACCGAGAATCGATTTTTCGAAAAGCATGAACTGAAACCGAACTGAATATGTTTGGTTTTGTGTCGGTTCGGTTCGTTTTGTATGGTTTATGTGTGTGTTTTGTCGGTTTTGGGTCGAACTGAACCGAAACTGAAAACCGTTATAATATAGAACCGAAACTGAACCGAATATGGTCAAATCAGTTCAGTTCGGCCCAGTTTTTCGGTTCGGTTTTTTGTCCGATATGCTCAGCCCTAGGTGATATCTTCCGACCAAAATTAAAGGCCATCGGACAAGAGAATAGATGTGTTGTTTGTTTATTGAACATGTCCCTAAGAGCACCCGGTGTGGGGTTTGTTGTGCTTCGCCGTTGGTGAGCTGGCGGTTCGCCGTGCCCCGCCGCCACACCGGGGTGGCTCGCCGTGGCTCGTCGTTGGGTTTGAAATCATGAGGACGACGAGGGATAGACTGACACAAAAGCAGAAAAAACGTATATATATCCGTTATTAAACGGATATATATAACGTAATTTTTTTTTTTATAAAAAACCCACCACCCCTATATAAACCATCTTCATCTTCACCATTTTACACATCTTCAAACCCAAAATCTTCCATTCTTACTTAACCCAAAGAAAAAATAGCTCACAATGTCTCAAAACCCAAATGACGTAGGATACTTCACAAACCTACTTAACTCAAACCCACCACAATACGGGGGTTCTTCAAACCCGTCTACCCCCTCCTCGACCAATTCCAACCCGTCTCCACAAGAAATCTTTCTTAACCAACAATATCAGTTTCAACAAGGTTTCGCAAATTACCCCGGCCGATTTCCATCACCTCAGTTTTTTAACCCGTCACAACCTCCACAGTTTTTTAGCCCGTCACAGCCTCCACATTTGGCCCAAATGGAATCACAACCGTCCGGTTCACAATTCAAAGTTCCAAAAGCACGTGAACCGGCAAAAGGCAAGGGCAAAAAGACGAAGACAAAAAAAGTTGTTGTAGATTTGGACGCAGACGACGACGAAGATGTTGAAGTCGTAGCACAAGCGGACAGGAGGAAGTGGAGCAAGTCTGAAGAAATGTTACTTGCGCAGTGTTGGATAGAAATTTCCCAAGATAGAGATATGGGAAATGACCGTCCGGAGGAGTACTTTTGGAACGACATTCTCGACATGTTCAATTCTAAGACCACCGATAACCAGCGTGGCAAGAATATGATAACTGGTAAATGGACAAGGATTAACGGTGATTGCCAGAAGTTCAACGCTGTTTACAAACATCTTCAGCGTCGAAGTGGTGAAAATGAGCATGATCATGTCGAGAATGCCAAAGTTAACTTTACGCAGCGTTTTGGTGGGAGGGAGTTTGGGTATGAAAAATGTTGGGCTGTTTTGAAAAATTATCCCAAGTGGGATGCCGAAGATCCTATTGACATTACATGTCTCGAGGATATATTCGGGCCCGACAGACGACCTCGGCCTGAAAGAGATGGATGCAAACGAGCCGCAAAGAAACAGAAATTGACTTCAACGTCAAGCGCTGCAAGCTCCGGTGGAAGTCAAACGAGTAGTTTTTCGGGACAGATATCCGAAATATATGCTCAAAAAGCCGATGCTCAAAGGGCTTGTTACGAGGCGAGGCGGGAGAAGGAAAAAACGTGGCAATAAAATATCGAGATGGATTTTCTCATGATAGATCCGAGTACCAATCCTGACCCGGTAAAAGCAGAAATCATCCGCAAGAGGCAGGAACGTCTAGTCAAGAAATATCATCAAATCCTCGACGAGTAGTATGTGTTGTATTTTTTTTTACCCGTGTCGTTTTTTTTTTCGTATCGTTTTTATTAGTAAGTGTTGTTTTTTTATTATTGTATTATGTATTGTATTTTTAATTTGAATGAAATGAATTTATTTAGTTTATTTGGAAATGAAAATTGAATAAAAAAAATAAAGTGGAAGTGGTAGGCCCCAAATGAAGAGGTTGAGGTTTGTTATGAGTGAGGAGGGGGTTTGTTGTGGTTAGTTGTGGAAAAATGGGATGCTAATGTGGCGCTGAGGTGGCACGACGACGAACCTGATGCTTGTTTTGACACCTAGTGCTCTAATAACATAAGAAAAGTAACTTATAAAACTACAAGAAGGGAGGGGTTGAAAATAAAAGAATACAAAATTAGAAGGGGGTCAAAAGCAAAAAAGGATAAATTTTACTTATAAATACCCAAAATCAGTTCCTATGGTCGGCATAACTTGCAAAACTAGAGTGGAGATGGCTCGCAAGTATGTAATATCTATTCTATTATGTTTGATTGATTTTGTGCTAACATAAAATAATAATTGTGATTTGCTAACAGAAAGCGTTTGAGCGCCGCATCAGCAAACCAAAGGCGAAACAAGAACAAGAAGATCTCCTTCTCGTATAAGCAGCATCAGGATGTAAGATGATTTATATGCTTTTGATGAGACATAATAGCATTAGCCAAAAATTAATATAATCACCACATCACATACCGCCTCTTGCTTATTTTTGTTTTCTGCACTTTCTAATCGGTGGTTTCATTCAGCTCGAGGACGAGTTTGCCAGGATGTCTATCGCGCCATCCAAAAGTGTGCTATCACGAGTGTTATTCAAAAGGATTCCATCTGTCAAGCCAACACAGACGCCCAAGGTTTTGCTGTAATTTATCATTATTTTATCATCCTCATTCTTTTGTTTCACTTGCTGATTCTCTCCCTCTCATGGGATTATTGATACAGGACATTACTAAAGCTCTCAGTGATCTTGAACGACGTAGTAAGCCTCTGCCCTGCCACTTACTGATGCTGTTTTTTCACACATAAAAAGTCAGCAAGTTGATGATTTGATTCTTCTTCTTCTTTAATTGATAGGGCTTGAACCTCTAGTTCCACCCCCTCTATATCATCTCCTTCAGGACGTAATTGTTTGGATTGGACTTGCTGAGACTCACAAGGACGACTTCTATTACCAGTTACAGCTGGAAGGCTTTGAGGCTTCTGTTCACAAGTTGGCAGCCATGTACAAAACCAATATGCCAAGAGACTGGAAATAGTATGTTTGTTGTCATTTTTCGTGAATACTCAATTATTAATCTATATCTAAATCCATCATATTTTTTGTTTCTTGGCATCATCATTTTCTTTTATTTTTCTCTCGCTTCAATCTTTTTCTGCCCTTTTCTTGCAGCGACCGGGCCACTGTCCACAAGTGGGGGTGGATTCCAGACTATTATACTGCTGATGCCTATGCTGTTTATGACTAGCATGGCTTTCCTCTATTACTACGTGTGGTCATGTATATCAGGTATCCTTGAGTGTCTACTAGTTTGCAGCTGTGTCGTACAAGCTAGCTAGTATGTTTCTGTATCAGTTTGAGCAAGTTTTACTTCTCTTATCATGCCATATGATTCTCTAGCAAAAAGTAGTATCTGTGTGTAGAGATGTTTTACTGTGAACAGATTATATTTCTAGTTTCGGCCTTTTGTTTCATTTGTCTTTCACTGTCGATATCGTGCATAGTTTTAAGTTATGTCGGCCTTTATGATTGTTTCAAAGGCTTAGGGTAAAAATCTATTCAACGAATTAAAGCTTGGTTATGTATTTCTTTACTTAGTTTGGAGCATACTCTTGAGAATGATATGATTTAATTGGGAATGCGGCATACTAATGAGAAAAGGAAAGTGTCAGAAGATCAATATGTATCGTCTATGATATATGATGAAAACTAATAATAAGAGTATAAGACTTTTGATACAATTGCTCAATAACCATCAAATTTCACCACTTACATTGAAGTAAAAATCAATACCATTACATCTATAAAGAATAGGGGTGAATGCCCACCAGCCTACTTCGCACCCTTTGTATACATCTAATAAATGTGCTCATATGTGAATGCATTTACATTCTTTTTTACTTTGCGAGTACACACCGAGTGTTTTAGAGAGAGAGAATGTTATTTGGCATTAGCCCATGAATACATGTGTTGAAGCATAATCTGGCGCGGACTGGATTCAACGACTCTCCTTGGCCGTTAGTCGTCTTCTCGAGCCCTAGTAGACCTGTCAACAAAGAGAACCCGTTAGGAGTGGACCCGGAGCCGTAGCCCCGGGGTCCACCTCCGACGGTCAAGTTAGTATGCGCTGTAGCATAGCATAAAGTGTTAGTTTTAGAGATAACCTGCGTGTGTATATATAGGCATGCATTAGGGTTTAGGCGTAGAGTGGGCCGCTGATGCCGGGCCTGACCCATTCCTGGCCCAGTCCGGACCATACGTCAACAAGCCCCCCAAGTCTAGTATGAGATAGCACATGGCTATGTTATGCTAGACTTAAGTTCTGATTGCCGCGTAGGTGAAAGTGGAACCCGCATGCTGCATCCTGGGTGAGGGCGTACCCTTTGTACCAGTAGCGACGCAACATGGTGCGACAGAAGACGTGCTTCTGTAACAGAAGTGTGCGCTGTGCGCGACAAAGAGGTGCGACAGAAGACGTGCTTCTGCGCATAAGTGTGCGCTGTGCGCAACAAAGAGATGCGACAGAAGACGTGCTTCTGCGCATAAGTGTACGCTGTGCGCGACAAAGATGTACGACAGAAGATGTGCTTCTGCGCATAAGTGTGCGCTGTGCGCGACAAAGAGGTGCGACAGAAGACGTGCTTCTGCGCATAGGTGTGCGCTAAAGATGTGCGACAGAAGACGTGCTTCTGCGCATAGGTGCGCTCTAAAGATGTGCGACAGAAGACGTGCTTCTGCGCTGTGCGCGTCTTCACAACCGACAGAGGACGTCTCCCCTACGACAAGTTGGTGCGAATATTTAAATCCGTCTTTGTACCGCTTCCAAATAATCTGCGTGACGCATACGGAAACAGTGGTAGCATATACCCTGGTAGCCCCCAAGTTTGATGGTGCTACTCGTGTAGGAGCATTAAACTTATTTAATCTGCGAAAAGCACTCAATGCAAAGATTAAAAGTATATGCCGCGAATCGCAGCATATAAAACCTAATAAAATTAAGCAATATATAGCACATAGCATATATAATAAATAGCGCATAGCATGTAAAGCAATATAAAACCTATCGTGAGGTTGTACAAACTACATAAAAAATTGTTTTGTTTTTTATTGTTTTGTCATACTCGTGTATGTTATGATATGCAGCGTACTGTAAATATCATTTAAGGAATCAAGTGTCTTGGTTCCAAAGTTGTTAAACGTGCACCATATGCGATGTTGCTCACCCGTCGTGGGATGCGCACAAAACTTATTCCAACGTCTCGAGAATAAGGTGTTTAACAAGGATACGTGATCCGGTGTTGATGGGTTTGCAACCCTCTTACTGAACAAGTTGTTTAGTAGGTTAACTTATCCTTTTACCATCGTGGGTTTATTGTAGTGCATGCACGCCATGTAGGCAAGAGAGAAAAATAGGTCCAATCGTGCGGATATATTTTTTAGGTTCAATCGTGCGGACTAAAAGATAAAATAGGTCCGATCATGCGGACTTTTTCTTTTCATGTATCTTATGTAAAGAAAATCATGAATCATATACATGTTATATTAGATGTTGGTTCACGTGAATTAAACAACTAATAATGATAATTATAATATTATAAAAATAATGACATCATGAGAATGTATAGTTACATACCAGAACTTGTCGTGTAGGAGCATGATACCATAAAGTGATATGAAACAGTGGATTTAATAAAGTTCTACGCATCGAAAGCGATGTACGCATTTAATGGGCCTAAACACATCTAAATTTGTACGCATTTAACTTGTTGATAAAGTTGTACGCATCTGAAAATCACCTCTAAATTGTACGAATTTGATATCACTTTATTAAAAGTTTTAGGGTTACCGACTTTAGAAATTGATTTATGCTTTTCGGCAATATGAGAACACGAAACATAGTTTATTCGTGGTCCCACGGATGGCGCCAACTTGTTGAAGCATAATCTGGCGCGGACTGGATTCAACGACTCTCCTTGGCCGTTAGTCGTCTTCTCGAGCCCTAGTAGACCTGTCAACAAAGAGAACCCGTTAGGAGTGGACCCGGAGCCGTAGCCCCGGGGTCCACCTCCGACGGTCAAGTTAGTATGCGTTGTAGCATAGCATAAAGTGTTAGGTTTAGAGATAACCTGCGTGTGTATATATAGGCATGCATTAGGGTTTAGGCGTAGAGTGGGCCGCTGATGCCGGGCCTGACCCATTCCTGGCCCAGTCCGGACCATACGTCAACAACATGCGAGCAACGCCGAAAGATATGGGGAGGCTAATCCATTTGCTATGCCCATGCATATCTTCTGGACTTCTGGTACACTAGAGAGTATTCAAATTCTTTTCGACCAAGAGGAAATTACCGATACATGCTTATTGGGTAATGGGTATTGTTTATTTCAAAAGCTATAGAATATAATCTAACATCATCGAGTGGATAATTGGGAGCAAGGCAAGAGTTACGGCTGGCTAATCCATTCGCTATGCCCGTGCATATCTGTCGACTGTCGCGCGGCATTTATATATTATTTTTTGAATTGGAATTATCTCCCTTGAATAAATATTGAAACAATAAATTGAAGGATTGTAAATATCTACCTATTATATAAATAAGACCTGTTTTTTTACTGTGGAGCCTTTAGAAGGTGACACATCGGATGAGAATACCCTTTCAAAACATGCCACGTACACAAGTTAGAAGGTGACACATTTATGTTTGATTGAGAGTGTTATATAAGCCAAGATAAGTATAGTAACTCACTTTTTCTCCTATGCTTTTAGTACTTTTTTTCATTTGTCTCGTCCTATGCTAATTCATCATCAATCCACCATCCTTCAACCTCCTTTGAATGGTAACATCATCCATCATATTTTTGCTTTCTCACTACAACATCGACCGGTTTCCCAAGCGACTTGTCGCTGGGGATTCCTTTCCCCAGTGACATGTCGCTGGGGAAACGTCGCTGGGGAAGCCTCGTCAGGGATTGTATCCCCAGCGATAATCCCCGGCGACGACGTGGGTCCCACTCATTTTTCAGTCAAAGAAGTAGTGCCACGGTGGCATATTATCCCCAGCGACATGTCGCTGGGGAATCTTCGGGTTAAGCTAAGTTGATTAACACGTCTAAATAAAATTAACGTTAATTTCGAATTATCCCCAGCGACATGTCGCTGGGGAAACTATGTTTATATGTTGACAAGTCAACGAATAACCATAGTATCCCCGGCGACATGTCGCTGGGGAAACTATGTTTATTCGTTGACTTGTCAACGAATAACCATAGTATCCCCGTCGACATGTCGCTGGGGAAAAGTCTGCATTTTTTTTTAAATACAGCCTGCACAGCAGGCGATTTCCAGATTTTTTCCGGAAAAAATCTACCAAATAAACATGTACGAAAACCTGTATAGACTCACCACAGCTTGTACCAAAACACAAATACAATATAATGGATCAACGCAATACAAATACATCACAACTTTTACCAAAACCGAAATATAATAAAGCTAAATCGTCCAAAATCCGAATAAGTCTACAAAACGTTGCTTCCTAGTTATAAACAGGGCTTAAAAGTCAATATTCAACATGATAGATAGGGAAACAAGTGTTTAAATGTCGCCAAGATGAACCTAATAATATATAACACAACTACCTAAAGTACCAATGTAGCATACTAATAATATATAACACAACTACCTCTCGTCGTCGTTATCCTCATCACCGCCACTCTCCTCGTCATCACCACACCCGCCACTCCCGCTAGCACCACCCGACTCAAACTCCCTAAACATATCCGCGTATTTGTCGTCGCTTCTGAAGAGACTCATCATAAAGTCTACCTTTCTGTGCATGCTCTTGAGCGACTTGTCGGGG
The DNA here is from genome assembly GCA_019973895.1 of Chrysanthemum seticuspe. Classification (NCBI taxonomy): domain Eukaryota; kingdom Viridiplantae; phylum Streptophyta; class Magnoliopsida; order Asterales; family Asteraceae; genus Chrysanthemum; species Chrysanthemum seticuspe. The sequence goes on from BPTQ01000006.1 coordinate 293,037,797, forward strand.
GCGGGCATACTTGGCATTGATGTGGCCCGTGATGGCAATACCCGACCCACACCGGGAATATGCCCACGAAGCTTACCCCCTCTTGCCAACGCATTGATCTGATCCTCCGTGTACTCACCGGTAGCCTCAAGCCTTTTCATCTCCTCCTATGTAGTGACAAAAACACAAGATAGTAAATATATTAGTCGGGTTGCTACATTATTTCTCGATAATTCATTAAAGTGTGTTTTGAAACAAAACTTACATATATCCGGCGGTCCTCATCGTTAGGGAATACCCCGTCAACGGTATGTGTTCGCCAGAAAGTGTTTATGAGTGAAGGGTACTCCTGAGTGTCTGAGGAAACCTATTTTATTTAAAATTATTTTTTAAAATCAACTTAATTTAATTTTATTTTTTAAATCAACTTAATAAAAAAAAACAAATTCTATTTTTTAAAATTAACATAATTTTATTTTATATGTAAACTTAATGTTTAGAGATAAAATTAAAAAGGATTTAGTTCACAAAATAGATACGAACTTTTTTCAAAGCTTCGTTTTTGTACGTAAACTATAAAAAAAATATCATTAAATGCAACAAACTTTAATAAAATTATTAAATATGAATGTTTTGATGTGTTGTTACATTAAATGTCTAGTTTGAATTTTCTCAGTCTTTCTTTCTTAACTTTAACCATAAATATTTTGGTTTTGTTATATAATATTTGATGCAAAACATACGTGGACATTTAATACGAGACGGAGGGAGTAGTATTTATTTATCATAAAAATTATTCCCATTAGATGTTCAACGGATGAGTCGATATGTTAGGGTTGGACATTAGACGTTCAACGGATGAGTCGTTATGTTATGGTTACACATTAAACGTTCAACGGATGAGTCGATATGTTAGGGTTGGACATTAGACGTTCAACGGATGAGTCGATACGTTATGGTTACACATTAGACGTTCAACGGAAGAGTCGATATGTTAGGGTTGGACATTAGACGTTCAACGAATGAGTCGATATGTTATGGTTACACATTAGACGTTCAATGGATGAGTCGATATGTTAGGGTTGGACATTAGACGTTCAACGGATGAGTCCATATGTTATGGTTACACATTAGACGTTCAACGGATGAGTCGATATGTTAGGGTTGGACATTAGACGTTCAACGGATGAGTCGTTATCTTATGGTTACACATTAGACGTTCAACGGATGAGTCGATATGTTAGGGTTAGACATTAGAGGTTCAACGGATGAGTCCATATGTTATGGTTACACATTAGACGTTCAACGGATGAGTCGATATGTTAGGGTTGAACATTAGACGTTCAACGGATGAGTCGTTATGTTATGGTTACACATTAAACGTTCAACAGATGAGTCGATATGTTAGGGTTGGACATTAGACGTTCAACGGATGAGTCGATATGTTATGGTTACACATTAGACGTTCAACGGATGAGTCGATATGTTAGGGTTGGACATTAGACGTTCAACGGATGAGTCGTTATGTTATGGTTACACATTAAACGTTTAACGGATGAGTCGATATGTTAGGGTTGGACATTAGACGTTCAACGGATGAGTCGATATGTTATGGTTACACATTAGACGTTCAACGGATGAGTCGATATGTTAGGGTTGGACATTAGACGTTCAACGGATGAGTCCATATGTTATGGTTACACATTAGACGTTCAACGGATGAGTTGATATGTTAGGGTTGGACATTAGACGTTCAACGGATGAGTCGATATGTTATGGTTACACATTAGACGTTCAACAGATGAGTCGATATGTTAGGGTTGGACACTAGACGTTCAACGGATGAGTCATTATGTTATGGTTACACATTAGACGTTCAACAGATGAGTCGATATGTTAGGGTTGGACATTAGACGTTCAACGGATGAGTCGTTATGTTATGGTTACACATTAGACGTTCAACGGATGAGTCGATATGTTAGGGTTGGACATTAGACGTTCAACGGATGAGTCCATATGTTATGGTTACATATTAGACGTTCAACGGATGAGTCGATATGTTAGGGTTGGACATTAGACGTTCAACGGATGAGTCGTTATGTTATAGTTACACATTAAACGTTCAACGGATGAGTCGATATGTTAGGGTTGGACATTAGACGTTCAACGGATGAGTCCATGTGTTATGGTTACACATTAGACGTTCAACGGATGAGTCGATATGTTAGGGTTGGACATTAGACGTTCAACGGATGAGTCGTTATGTTATGGTTAAACATTAAACGTTCAACGGATGAGTCGATATGTTAGGGTTGGACATTAGACGTTCAACGGATGAGTCGATATGTTATGGTTACACATTAGACGTTCAACGGATGAGTCGATATGTTAGGGTTGGACATTAGACGTTCAACGGATGAGTCGTTATCTTATGGTTACACATTAGACGTTCAACGGATGAGTCGATATGTTAGGGTTAGACATTAGAGGTTCAACGGATGAGTCCATATGTTATGGTTACACATTAGACGTTCAACGGATGAGTCGATATGTTAGGGTTGGACATTAGACGTTCAACGGATGAGTCGTTATGTTATGGTTACACATTAAACGTTCAACAGATGAGTCGATATGTTAGGGTTGGACATTAGACGTTCAACGGATGAGTCGATATGTTATGGTTACACATTAGACGTTCAACGGATGAGTCGATATGTTAGGGTTGGACATTAGACGTTCAACAGATGAGTCGTTATGTTATGGTTACACATTAAACGTTTAACGGATGAGTCGATATGTTAGGGTTGGACATTAGACGTTCAACGGATGAGTCGATATGTTATGGTTACACATTAGACGTTCAACGGATGAGTCGATATGTTAGGGTTGGACATTAGACGTTCAACGGATGAGTCCATATGTTATGGTTACACATTAGACGTTCAACGGATGAGTCGATATGTTAGGGTTGGACATTAGACGTTCAACGGATGAGTCGATATGTTATGGTTACACATTAGACGTTCAACAGATGAGTCGATATGTTAGGGTTGGACATTAGACGTTCAACGGATGAGTCATTATGTTATGGTTACACATTAGACGTTCAACGGATGAGTCGATATGTTAGGGTTGGACATTAGATGTTCAACGGATGAGTCGTTATGTTATGGTTACACATTAGACGTTCAACGGATGAGTCGATATGTTAGGGTTGGACATTAGACGTTCAACGGATGAGTCCATATGTTATGGTTACACATTAGACATTCAACGGATGAGTCGATATGTTAGGGTTGGACATTAGACGTTCAACGGATGAGTCGTTATGTTATAGTTACACATTAAACGTTCAACGGATGAGTCGATATGTTAGGGTTGGACATTAGACGTTCAACGGATGAGTCCATGTGTTATGGTTACACATTAGACGTTCAACGGATGAGTCGATATGTTAGGGTTGGACATTAGACGTTCAACAGATGAGTCGTTATGTTATGGTTACACATTAAACGTTCAACGGGTGAGTCGATATGTTAGGGTTGGACATTAGACGTTCAACGGATGAGTCGATATGTTATGGTTGCACATTAGACGTTCAACGGATGAGTCGATATGTTAGGGTTGGACATTAGAAGTTCAACGGATGAGTACATATGTTATGGTTACACATTAAACGTTCAACGGATGAGTCGATATGTTAGGGTTGGACATTAGACATTCAACGGATGAGTCAATATGTTATGGTTACACATTAGACGTGATGAGTCTGTCACACCCTCGCCGGAGGCGGAAACACGAGGTGTAACGGAAGGGAACATAAGCACAAGATAATAGAACATACCAACGTTAAGATTTAAAAGAAAGAGTACACCATTACAATACCAGTTTAGCCGACATCGGCAAATATATTACAAAGTTTAGATTCCAAAATATTATGTTTTATTACACAACGATTTGTAGTGATAAGTGAAAACTTCATTATGCAAGACCTGGTAGAAAAGCTTACTAACGATCACCTGAAATGCATGAGAGAAAAACGGGTCAACTATGAAAATAGTTGGTGAGTATACACGTTTGGTAAAATAATAAACTCGTAAGAGAGATTCAAAGGTTTCGGTCATCGGAAAAATAGTCCACAAAGCAAAGGCATTGTAAATCCACTCAGTTCCAAGTTCCACCCATACAAAACTTGCAACCTGTGTGTTCACAACCCATTGCACAAAATATAGCGTATCAAGTAGTCAAGTATAAGTGGTCATAATAGTTCACAATATAGTACCACGTATATAATAATGTATGCCAGGCAAAGCCCCTAGAATAAATAATATGCGTCCCGTAACATAGTGGACGAGAGGTTGGCCGACCTCTAATAGCGCTATCCATACTACCTACTAATAGGAGACTAACAATGCGAATGTACGAACAGTACATCATACAACTATTATATATAATTAAGAACACTCCGATCATGGGAGAATTTGCACACTACACCAATAAGGCGAGAATTTTGGGTCATGGTACGTACGGTTCAATAAATTCAAATAAGGCATAATTTCGTAATTAAGTTCAAGGATTTGATTCAAGTTCAAAGGTTCTAGTCAAACAAGTTAATAAAAGTAGTAATCAATTTAGCTCAAGAATGGTTCATGCATTTCGCCCCAAAATATAGTAAAAACGGTAAAAAGGGGATGTGATTACTCACCTGCTGCAATAGTTATGATGACAGAGTGGATGCACAGAAATGAGAAGCAACACTCTAACCGCGACCTATTATAAATGATATGCTCTAATATAAGTCATGAAACAATGTCGTGCATGCAAACTCATATGATATCCATACCACTTGTACACTTTTGAAAATAAAGTCTATCGTCGAAAAATAAACTTATAACGTCTTGACAATTTATAAATTTACTTTACAAGTGTTTACATTGAAACGATATCCTACGATAGTTATTTAGTGATTTATTGTGAAATTATAACTTTTCGTCGTAAAATAATGTCATTTGGCAATTTCATGAAAGTGACTAAACGACCTCGAAAAGCTAGCCGTAAAATGATGCACGTCGAGCGTTAGAAAACGAACTCAATGGTTTTGGGAAGCTTGTATCATCATCTCAAAGTTTTAGCATTTAAGTTTTCATTCTAGAGGTCTCGATCATAGAGAAAAATATAGGTTAAGTATGGTACTTGTGTCCAAAATATCGTTTAAGGGTGGTTTTTGGCTAAGTTTAAGTAACCATATTTTATTCATTACAACTCCGCTTAACGAACGGTCGGACATTTTGGAAAATAGGCTAGGCGTACTCACTTTTACTAGAAGACATCATGTTATAAAAAGTACTACATCCATGTTAAAAACGACCCTCAACATGGTCCTTCGTGGCCGTAATATTTGTCTAATAGAAATATAGTAGTTTTTCTTATATAATATAGTTACGGCAACATTATGTAAACGCGTGTAATTTAATCGTTACAAGTCCGTTTTTTACGTTTTATATCTCCTTAGCTTCGTATCAAGGTATACTAATATATTTTTGATAAGTCGACACTTTTCATAACGCCTAAGCCTCATTTTTGACTCGTACAAAGTGGACGTAACATGCTGAATTTTCAGAATTTTATAGTTTTCGTCGTCTAACTTGAAAAATTCATATCTTCTTCGTTATAACTCCGTTTTAACCCGTTCAAGCGGCCACGGTTTCGTTTTAAAGTATATTTTGCAAATATCTAGCCCAAAATTTTTTACCTACTGTCGAGAATTCCATATTTTAAAAAATAAGATCAGACCTCTAAAATAAGTTGTCGAAATGAGTTTTTCTCGCGCAAAACCTATTCTAACCAATTCAAAACAACTCCGAAGCTATTCTAATCCTACCATACACCTTCTTAGGGTGTCATGGGTTCCTAGGCATCACCAAAAGTGATATATTTCAAGGAGTAATTATAGGATGATAATTATATATATAACTCTTAAAAACAATAAAAAGTGGTATAAACATCAATATGACTTGCATGTTTTTATCAAGTATGATGAAATGAACACAAAATAGATATGAAATATGAATTTGAATATGAGATGCTTACTAGTGACTTGATGAGGTTTTATGAACAAGGGATTAATCCTAAACACCCAAGGTTTTTATTTCACAACCTTAATCAAGAGTGTGTCTAGAGTGTAAATAACTTGACTTGAAAAAATTTTGATGTTTCCTTCTTGATCTCTATGTATGGCCGGTTGTAGTACAAGTGAGGAAGAAGAGAGTTTGGTTTTTTTTTACACTTAGTGATTATTATGATCTATGTGTTGTTATAATATAAAACAATATAAGTATAAAAGATATCTAGATATTTTTGATACAAAGGATGGTGTGAGTCACTCTTGATGGTCGACCTTCATAAAGAAGAAAATGATTAGATGAATTTAGTTGTAGTTAAATATAAATATGTAGAAGTAAAAGTGTTGTCATTTAAGAATAATTTAGTAACTTTTATACACATTTGAGTATTTAGGGTAGCGTTGGCTAAAAATAAATTTTAACGGATCAAATTAAAATATAATGAAGTCATAAAAATTATCAAAATACTTTTCTTGCAGAATTTGAGTGAAATAATAATTATCTTGTAGTTTTTACGAAAACCGTCGTAATTATATAAATATTACAATTTATATACAAAAATAAATTTAAAACACGGAGTAAACTCATAACATTATTTTTATAATCTTAATATGAATATAAAAATATATCGGGAAAATTTTTTGGAAGTATCGGATCAAATGTTCAAAATAATTAATTACGCGATAGCGTTTATTTAATAAGAATTTATGCGTTTAATGAAAAATGCGAAACCACGCATGAACTAATATGATGATAATGATGCTAATGATATGTAGACTAAACCTAGTCTATATGAAATGCCCATGATGATTGCTCATGAATTCACAGCTAAACCATTAAGGTTACGCGAATTTGATACTTGTAAACCTAGTTTACGATAAACGATGAAATAGTAAATGTAAGAAATGACCGGAAATTGAGAATTGTGACATTCTTCCCATGTCAGAGGAATCACGTCCTCGTGATTCAATTATTGATACTATAGTCCGAACCTCGACAAGAGTTCTAAAAGTTCATGCTCGTACGAACAATCTAAATGATCATATCAATTCTCATGTATACAGGTTCCCCATTCAACTAAGTACGTGCCCGTGATTAGATTTGATAGGGTAAACTTACCCAATATCGAACGTAGCTCTCAAAAGACCTCTTGGTAGTCGATTCTAATTTAATCTCACAACTCATCAAACAAGAACTGTCATGAGATTAAACTAAACCAACTTGAGTAAACTTGTCTCTTAGCTTGATTTTCGCAACTCATCAAACAAGAACTGTCACTAGATCAAGCTAGGAAACAAGTCTTTTGAATGAAGTCTTTTGAAAGATTCGCTCTATATTGGAATTGCTTACACAAATCAAATCAAATCAACAAAATAAATTACAACTAAGGTCGATATCGTTAGGTCTCAAATTAATCGATGTCGTGAACGTGGTAAGAAATGGAAGCAAGTTATGCACTCAAAATCATGTTGTACAGAAAGAAGGTGGTTGTTCAAAAGAATGTACCCGTTACGCGTTGCGGGCTTCCTCAGTACCCAGATAGAATGCTCGTCCACATGCGGGGGAAACATCAATGTTCGGTTCTGGTGGACCTTCTATTGCCAATGCCAGGTTTGGATGATTACCTTCTTGGTTGGGAGTTATTTTCAACTTTGGACAGGTATTCTGAAGGTGATCCAGACTTCCACACTCATAACATGCTTTTCTCTGTCCTTGGTTCCCAGTCTTGTTTGAGCAATTCCGCGCGAAGTGACCCGTCCGTCCACATTTGTTTCACTTTGGGCAGTCTCCTGAGTGGTGATAGTTACATCGAGTACACATAGGATGTGGACCTGTATATCCTTTGCACTCCTTAGTGGTCGCTCCATAGTTCCTGGTTATTCGTTGCCTCTTGTTTTGTTGATCCTGGTCTCGGCTTCCCTGGCGATCCTCCTGTCGCTTCCGTCCATTGTCGTTTGCTTTTGTTAGTTCTCCAGACCTGATCACGTCATTTGTCAAGTGATACGCCATACCCACAGCGGCTTGCAGAGTGGTTGGGTTCGACGAGGTGACGTCTCTCCTAATTTCCGGTATCAATCCCCATATATATCGGTCGATCAACTTCTCCACAGTGGAAACCATGTGAGGAACCATCCTAGTTAACTCGTGGAAACGGATCGTGTACTTGTCGACTTCTACTCCTACCATCAAGTGGTTCCAAAATTCTGATTCCAGCTTCTGCACTTCATCTTTTCTGCAATACTCATCACTTAGTAGTTTCTTAAATGCTTCCCAAGGTAACGCATTTGCAGCCCCTCTTCCTCTAGTCTGCAGTTGGTTGTTCCACCAGGTCAATGCTCGACCCTGTAGTAGACCAGCAGAGAACTCAACCTTGTTTCCTTCAGCACATTTCGTGATGCTAAGTTTCAACTCAACATTCTCGAGCCAGGTTAGCAGTCCAATGGCACCCTCAGTACCATAAAATTCCATTGGCTTGCATGTCATGAAAGTTTTGTAGCTGCATCCTTGACCAGCATTTGAAGTACCTTCTCCGACGTTGGTTCGTCTAGCATCAAGGTGCGTCATAATTTGGGCGAGTAGATCCGCTATTCCAGCAGCGTTTTTGTTTGGATTGTCATTGTTGTTTGGGTTGGCATTGTTGTTTAGGTCGGCGTGGTTGTTGACTCCTGAGCGTGTGTTTCTTGCAGCCATGATCCTGCAATGGACCAAAACATCGGGTTGAGTAAATGACACTCGGACGAAGTCAGATGAGGTGCAGAACGGTGGTAATATGTGTTATAGTGATCGAAATATGACAGGAACAGAGACATGCTATGTCTAACATGTCAAAAGATGGAAAAGAGAAGGTATAAACAAGGTACGGTAATGTAGACGTGAACGTAAAAACATGCTATGCATACCCAGCCGACCAATGCAATTTCAGGTGACCAGACTCCAAAGACTCGACTAAACATGATTTAAAACTACCATTCTTATCATTGCATGGTTCTTCATAAATTAGACATAGTTGAACAGGCTATGTATAATTTATGATTAACGATGCAATGATAGGACTAGTTGACTCGGATGATGTTCAATGTTTAATGAAATAAAAAATATATATTCCGGTTATAGCTGTGATTTTTATTTTTGAAAAATCGGCATTCTCTATAACCTTTGGCTCTGATACCAATCTGTCACACCCTCGCCGGAGGCGGAAACACGAAGTGTAACGGAAGGGAACATAAGCACAAGATAATAGAACATACCAACGTTAAGATTTAAAAGAAAGAGTACACCATTACAATACCAGTTTAGCCGACATCGGCGAATATATTACAAAGTTTAGATTCCAAAATATTATGTTTTATTACACAACGATTTGTAGTGATAAGTGAAAACTTCATTATGCAAGACCTGGTAGAAAAGCTTACTAACGATCACCTGAAATGCATGAGAGAAAAACGGGTCAACTATGAAAATATTTGGTGAGTATACACGTTTCGTAAATTAAGAAACTCGTAAGAGAGATTCAAAGGTTTCGGTCATCGGAAAAATAGTCCACAAAGCAAAGGCATTGTAAATCCACTCGGTTCCAAGTTCCGCCCATACAAAACTTGCAACCTGTGTGTTCACAACCCATTGCACAAAATATAGCGTATCAAGTAGTCAAGTATAAGTGGTCATAATAGTTCACAATATAGTACCACATATATAATAATGTATGCCAGGCAAAGCCCCTAGAATAAATAATATGCGTCCCGTAACATAGTGGACGAGAGGTTGGTCGACCTCTAATAGCGCTATCCATACTACCTACTAATAGGAGACTAACAATGCGAATGTACGAACAGTACATCATACAACTATTATATATAATTAAGAACACTCCGATCATGGGAGAATTTGCACACTCCACCAATAAGGCGAGAATTTTGGGTCGGTACGTACGGTTCAATAAATTCAAATAAGGCATAATTTCGTAATTAAGTTCAAGGATTTGATTCAAGTTCAAAGGTTCTAGTCAAACAAGTTAATAAAAGTAGTAATCAATTTAGCTAAAGAATGGTTCATGCATTTCGCCCCAAAATATAGTAAAAACGGTAAAAAGGGGATGTGATTACTGACCTGCTGCAATAGTTATGATGACAGAGTGGATGCACAGAAATGAGACGCAACACTCTAACCGCGACCTATTATAAATGATATGCTCTAATATAAGTCATGAAACAATGTCGTGCATGCAAACTCATATGATATCCATACCACTTGTACACTTTTGAAAATAAAGTCTATCGTCGAAAAATAATCTTATAACGTCTTGACAATTTATAAATTTACTTTACAAGTGTTTACGTTGAAACGATATCCTACGATAGTTATTTAGTGATTTATTGTGAAATTATAACTTTTCGTCGTAAAATAATGTCATTTGGCAATTTCATGAAAGTGACTAAACGACCTCGAAAAGCTAGCCGTAAAATGATGCACGTCGAGCGTTAGAAAACGAACTCAACGGTTTTGGGAAGCTTGTATCATCATCTCAAAGTTTTAGCATTTAAGTTTTCATTCTAGAGGTCTCGATCATAGAGAAAAATATAGGTTAAGTATGGTACTTGTGTCCAAAATATCGTTTAAGGGTGGTTTTTGGCTAAGTTTAAGTAACCATATTTTATTCATTACAACTCCGCTTAACGAACGGTCGGACATTTTGGATAATAGACGATCAACGGATGAGTCGATATGTTAGGGTTAGACATTAGATGTTCAACGGATGAGTCGATATGTTATGGTTACACATTAGACGTTCAACGGATGAGTCGATATGTTACGGTTACACATTAGACATTCAACGGATGAGTCGATATGTTAGGGTTAGACATTAGACGTTCAACGGATGAGTCGATATGTTACGGTTACACATTAGACGTTCAACGGATGAGTCGATATGTTAGGGTTAGACATTAGACGTTCAACGGATGAGTCGATATGTTACGGTTACACATTAGACGTTCAACGGATGAGTCGATATGGTTACACATTAGACGTTCAACGGATGAGTCGATATGTTAGGGTTAGACATTAGACGTTCAACGGATGAGTCGATATGTTACGGTTACACATTAGACGTTCAACGAATGAGTCGATATGTTATGGTTACACATTAGACGTTCAACGGATGAGTCGATATGTTAGGGTTAGACATTAGACGTTCAACGGATGAGTCGATATGTTACGGTTACACATTAGACGTTCAACGGATGAGTCGATATGTTATGGTTACACATTAGACGTGATGAGTCGATATGTTAAACAACCAAGTATAGGTGCATTGGTATACGTATCATGTTAAACGACCAAGTATAGGTGCATTGGTATACGTATCATGTTAAACAACCAAGTATAGGTGCATTGGTATACGTATCATGTTAAACGAGCAAGAAACAATATCACATTTAACAAACACGAATTAAGAACCATATTAGTTCATCATAAATTTAATATTTTTGTTTTTCCCATAGCTATATATCTACTCTGTTTCGTCAAGTCTCATCAATATATATTTTTTGTTAAAGTCAACAAAGTCAAAGTGAATCCCCAGCGACATGTCGCTGGGGAAAGTGTCCAATAAAAACAGTTATCCCAAAACATAAGCCCAATTGCATAACTTAAAGCCCAAATAGTTATCCCGGCGACATGTCGCTGGGGAAACTAGTAATCACGTCACGATAGTAGTCATTAACACTAATTACGAATTTTTAAATAATCAAATGAATCCCCGGCGACATGTCGCTGGGGAAAAGTAAGCGGGAAAAATTCCCGCCACGTTTTACAAAGAAATATTCGGTCAAAATATAACCGCTTAATCCCCGGTGGCATGTCGCCGGGGAAAAGTGCATAATAATTTAGCTGAATTTTCAACGAGAATTGGTGCCACGTAGGATCTATTTTTGTCGTTTAGTGCGGATTCCCCAGCGACAAATGTCGCCGGGGAAAATTTCGCTGGGGAAACCGTTAAATGTTGTAGTGTCTACTTGTAGTCTTGTAGATGCTATAATATATTTACTGCAATTTTTTTTAAAGTTTAGTTGGCTTGACTTAAATCAGTTTTGTACTGAACTCGTGGTACATATTGAAGATATATGATGATTCCATATACAAAATGAGTAACGAGTAAGAACAAAATATGTCTTGTGCTGCTTTTGCTCTCGTTCGTTTTTTGCTTCTAAAGTTCTGTCATCATGTTTTTAAGTGTTATTGTTGAAAGGTGTTGTTCATTTGAGAAACTCACACCAAAATATATGTTTAAATATGATCTTAAATTACTAGCCATATTTGTATGCAGGATCAGGAATTTACTATTTGCAGTGGTGATGGATGAATGGAGGGCGAAAACAATACGACTACAATACATTGATAAAATAACAAATGGTATGTTGTTTTGGATCCAACTTTTCATAGTTGTTGGACTTTGATTTCGAGACTTTTTGTACATCTGAATTTTGTTTGGATATTTGGATCTTGCTATCATTTGGTCTGAGTTGAGGTTAATGATGAGAGAATTATATAGATTTTTGGATTTTCATTTATTTTTTCTTGTATTTGTTTGATAGACTAAAATATAAAGCATATCTATCTAAATTCTTTTAATGTTATGTGTGGCCTTGTGGGTTGTTAACACCTCTTAGGGAGGAGGGAGTGGTCTCGGGTAAGGGATTCGGGTACCCTTACCCGAGCGGTAACACCGCCGCCACCACCTAGGGGTAGCAAAATCGGGTCTGAAACTCGGTATACCAAGCCGAGCTTTGGGAAGTGTTTGCATTTGAAAAAAGGTGAACGTTGGGAGGGTAACGGCTAGTTGGCCATGAATTAAAAAAAAAAAAAAAAAAATCCCCTTTAAAACCAAACCATTTCAACTCATATTTTCAAAATAAAAATACATAAACCACAAATAAAAACACACACTAATCTTTCAAAAAAACATGGATGGGCTTGCAATTTTTAAGTTGTATTTCAACTTGTTTTAATTTCAACTTATGTAATGTTTTTTTTTTTTTTTTTTTTTTTAAGTTGTAGTTTCAATTTTCAAGTTGTAGTTTTTTTAAGTATTATGTAATGTTTTTTTTTTAATGAAATGGTATGTTTTTATTTTAAATATTGTATGTGATTTTGGGAAGTGTTTGCATTTGAAAAAAGGTGAACGTTGGGAGGGTAACGGCTAGTTGGCCATGAATTAAAAAAAAAAAAAAAAAATTCCCCTTTAAAACCAAACCATTTCAACTCATATTTTCAAAATAAAAATACATAAACCACAAATAAAAACACACACTAATCTTTCAAAAACGTGAACTTGCAGCCAAACATGGATGGGCTTGCAATTTTTAAGTTGTATTTCAACTTGTTTTAATTTCAACTTATGTAATGTTTTTTTTTTCTTTTTTTTAAGTTGTAGTTTCAATTTTCAAGTTGTAGTTTTTTTAAGTATTATGTAATGTTTTTTTTTTTTTAATGAAATGGTATATTTTTATTTTAAATATTGTATGTGATTTTATGTATGAAAAAAAAAAAAATAAATAAATAAATAAAAAAAATCGGGTATTATGTGACCACTCCCTCCTCTTAGGGTAGTGTTAGGGTAAAATTGGGTAGTTTTGAGTTGGAAGGTTTTTATTGGATAGAGGTGATGTGGCACCTAGGGTATGAGGTGACCACTCCCTCCTCCCTTAGGCTAAAGAAATATGGTTAAGTCCATTTGAGAGCTCCACAAAGAATATTTATTTCATGAAATTGCTGGCAATATTTATTCGCATATGTCTATGTCTTTTTGGATACACCCAAACATGTTTAATATGATACTATCGAATAAATTTATGTGTGCAAAACTTTGTTTAGTTCTTGGAGAGTAGATCTTTGGATTTTTGGATTGGTTTTTATCTTCGTTAACCAGCCGAACAAGAAAAAGGCAATAGTTTTCTATTTGGTTTTGAAAAGTGTAAATGTTTTTATCAAAACTTGGAATTTCCCGAACTTAATGATTAGTTTTCATAAAATCAAATACTAATAAAACACATAACATAATCTTTGAAGAAATTTTTGTGTACATTGGTAAAGATACACATCATTCTGTCATGCTAAATATCAACACTACTGTATATGATATTCTTAGCCATCTTTTTCTTTCAGGTACAAGTATGGCCTTATAGAGAAATTGACATGATAGGGTATGGAGATTTTGCAAGTGTACGAAATATCCAAATGGATTTGATTTCATCTACTTGTGTAGATATTTTGACTATATGTAATTTGAGGGGTCAAGTTATTGATACGGTCCCTCATTTTTTATTAGAACGGTGCCTACTACCCTAGACCATCACTTTCAACCTTTTCATCAGGTGGGGCCCACCCTCTCTCTCCCACTTTCATTTTTTTTTTTTTTTAATTATTTTATTTGATGTGTTTAGTTTATTTTGTATGGTATATTTAATTTGTGTAGTGTTTTTATATGTATAGTGTATTTATTTTTGTAAAAGTAAAAGTAATGTAACGCCCAATGCCGTCTTTCACGGGTTATGGGTACCCAATACCGTTTCCGGTGTATGGGGGAGGTTAAGTGTATTTATTTGTGTGATATATTTAATTTGTGTAGTATTTTTATATGTAGAGTATTTATTTGTGTATTGTTTCCATATAATTAAACAATAATAATAAAACATTTTATAAACTTTTTTTACGTTACTTTTTATCAACTTTTTTTATAAACTTTTTTATAAACTTTTTTATAAACTTTTTTTTATAAACGAGTTTACAAAAAAGTTTATAAAAAAAAGTTTACAAAAATTTTACAAAAAACTTTTATAAAAAAAAAAAGATTACTGATTTATGTAGTAAATCAATTATTTACTACATAAATCAGTAATCTTTTTTTTTATAAACTTTTTTATAAACTTTTTGTAAACTTTTTTTTATAAACTTTTTTGTAAACTTTTTTTTTATAAACTAACGTTTATAAAAAAAAAGTTTATAAAAAAAGTTTATAAAAAAGTTTATAAAAAAAGTTGATAAAAAGTAACGTAAAAAAAGTTTATAAAATGTTTTATTATTATTGTTTAATTAAATGGAAACAATACACAAATAAATACTCTACATATATAAACACTACACAAATTAAATATATCACACAAATAAATACACTTAACCTCTCCCATACACCGAAAACGGTATTGGGTACCCATAACCCGTGAAAAACGGCATTGGGCGTTACATTACTTTTACTTTTACACAAATAAATACACTATACATATAAAAACACTACACAAATTAAATATACATACAAAATAAACTAAACACATCAAATAAAATAATTAAAAACAAAAAATAAAAAAAGAGAGAAAAAGATGAAAGTGGGAGAGAGAGGGTGGGCCCCACCTGATGAAAAGGTTGAAAGTGATGGTCTAGGGTAGTAGGCACCGTATTATTAGTATGACCCAATTTGGGATATAAATGCGTTATGGGTGTGACTGTGTGAGTGATGGTTCTACGAGTTCAATCATCAACTTGGATGATTTTGTAATTTTTTGATGATTTTGTAATTTGTATTAGAGGATTGTATAAACTAAAAAGTAACAACTTAAAAATGTATTTATCAACTTGGTAGATAATATACATGTACTCTTACACGTACTTGTGATTATTTGAAGTCTTTTATACCATAAATATGTATGTTTACCACTATGCATTTTACTCGTGTAGATAGGTATGATCATATGAAGCTACGAAAGACTAAAGGATGTTTTTGGGTTTTACGCTTTTTGTATTATTATCATTTGATGTCTTGATGTTTATGCTTAATTGTTAGCGTACTTTTGGAGTATATATAAAATAAGAAAGAAGATATCTTTAAAATATAATGTAAATACATGACTACGATCCATGGATCTGAAACTAATCAAACTAACCAATATATTATAGAATAGAAGATACAATATAAAGCAATAACTTTAAACACGGCGTACTACGGAGTAGGTCATGAAGTAAGGTAAATGAACATGCTTCCTTTGACAAAAATGAGTTGGTCAAGATAGCGTGTCAAACAAAAAGTAGTGCATATTAAAAAGAAAAAACTTTTAAGTACAGTGAAAGGTATGGTGCTAGATAGTTGCACATTTTCATATCTTGTTAACGAAAACTTTTTATATCGTGGTTGAATTTACTCAAAAGAAACGTGTAAAAGAATAACTAAAAATCTATAGGTTAAACATTACTTTTTTTAACGGCGAGATTTCATTAAAACAAAAAAGGGTTAATGGTATGAAAAATACATCAACTTGTCACGTTTTACTATTGTGACAATAAACTTTTAATTTTCCTATTAAAACAAAAAACTTTCTTAATGACCCTTATTATAACCAAAAAAGTTTCTTAATGACCTTTATTGTAACCAAATTTCTTAATGACCCTTATTAAAACAAAAAATCCGCAAAATCACGTTTCTTAATGACCCTTATTTTATCAACACTTGGACCGGTCAATCTTTTCAGCTTTTTGGTAGGAGTAAAGCTGCTGATTGTGGATTCAAACACCAATCGTTTTAGTGAATTAGCTGTACAGATGATCTTGTGTGGTTTAATAATTCTCATCAACATCCCTTTATACCAAGGGCTATTTTTTCGCAATGATAATGGTCGCATGCCCTCATCTGTTACCTATCAGTCAACTATTTTAGCTATATTGGTCATGTTTGGCAACAAGCATTTGGAAGCGTTTATGAGCGATAAGCGACAAGCGGTAAGCATTATAGATGAAAAGCTTGTTTGGCAACACCTCAACAAGCGTTAAAATATTGTCTTACCGCTCCAATCTAAATGCTTCTTGATTAAGCATTCCACAGTTGCTCCAAGCGTTTAGTTTATGAAATTACATATATACCCTCATTTGTTTAATCATTTATTTTATTTTAATATGTATATGACCTTTTTCGTAATTTTACAATTTATAATTACTGCTACAGCTACATTACCAAACACATTTTTTAAACAAACAACTACAGCTTAGAGCTTAGTGCTTACTGCTTACTGCTACTGCTTACTGCTTACTACTTACTGCTACTGCTACGTGTCACCAAACATAGCCATTATCATGTACATTATTAGCTAATGTGCAAGAATATGTCTAATGAGACTTGTATTTTATATACTACCATGACACTTCAAGGCCCTCATACCTTGCAAGATATTATTACTGTAATACCTAAGGTGCATCTATTTTCTTCCTCAAGCATCAAGGTTTTAGGCAGTATATGCAAAAGTTGCAACACAGATATAATTTTACAGCCCGTAGACACAAGTTCAGGTAAAGATGCACATGTTAAATATATATTGGTAGAAACAAGCATGATAAGGGGATGAGAGCTTAAAAATAAGCTCTAAAAGCTTCTAAACTAAAAAGTAAGTGAAGACATATATATTTAGCACTATAAGGAATCTAAAAAATCAAAAATGGGGAAATTTGGCCCCCTCTAACAGCTTAATAATAAGCTGTAAAGAGGGTTGTTTGGCTGCTGTGACAGTGACAGAACCAAAGGGAACTAAGGGGGCATTTGTAGCTTATAAATAAGCTGTCAAATGCTTTCCAAATTGCATATTAAGCTGAAAAAGATCATGTTCATACATCTAACTTATTGTAAACTAAAAATTAACTCCTAAATCTAATTATAACCTGTAAAACCTGAAAATCTAAAACATAAATAAAGATTAAAATACCCTTGGAGTCGGAATACGTAAAAGACATTTATATTCATTTAACGAAATTAAAAACTTAACTTATGAATAATTTAAAAGAATGACTAATATGTGTATGTGATCGACATGGTACGACGAAAGATTTAACGTCTCGCGTAAACAACTTGGGCCGTGTTTGTTTGTTCGTTTGGATCAAGGAGCCGAGAGCCATATGGGCGTGGGTTTGGTTGTTCGGTTGGACCCAAGCCGAAGCCCACACACTCTAAAGCCTAGAAACATTTTTGTAATACCTATATATACAACACATTAAACATAATTTGGAACCCTAGTTTTCTTTGCCTCTCTCTTTTTCTTCCTATTCGGCCGAACCAACTCCCTTGGTGTCGAGAGCTTTGTTTCCAACAAGCTAAGGTATAACGTGTTCTATTCGTCTTCCTTTGATAACACCTTACGTTAATATATATTGTATCATGTTTTGTTTAGTCGAATCTTGTGTTCTTTTTTTGGCCGAACCTTATGCAAACCGAAACCAACCAACAAATATAAATCGGACCTTATAAGAATTAAGAGAACATGTATTGAATATGTTTTGTGAATCGGATCATTAGTATGTCAAGCTATATATATACACCGAACCATATATATCATGAATCGGACCTTATATAAACATGCAAACGTGAATATGTAAAGTACGTAGAAGAGCTAGGGTTTGCGTAAAACATGTTAGCTGAACCCTATATACAAACCGAAACATGTGAGGGTTTTTGAATGTGTGTTAAACGAGTAAAGATCATGTGAAACCTAAACCCTAAGTGATGTGTGAACCGAACCATGCATGCCGAACCCTAATTGGTTTGTGAACCGTGTGTCATGCGTGTGTCTTATAAGTCAAGTGAGCTTGTTGATATGTAAACGTAGTACGTGGTCATATCTAGTCTAAGCTAGTGTGCATGTGTGTGTAAATGTGTAACTAATCCGAGTAATAAGTAACGTTTGGGGTCACATGAAATCATAAACGTGCATGGATATAAAAGTTGACGTATAATATGTGTATAAGTAACGTATGGTTAAGTCATGAATGTGTTGCGTAAATAAACAAGAGTAATGAGTCATTAAATGACGTAACATATAAAGTAAATGCACATTGATATGATATTAAAAGAATGAGAAAAACCCTAGAACATAAATGAGAGTCGATTAGGGTTTGAAGCTAAGTATAATAATTCATTATTTCATGGGTGAGTTATGACGTTTAAACTATTTTTACATTTAACCCTACACTTTAATAAATGACATAATGAACCCTAATCTACGATATTAATTATAAAACACTTAAGTCTCATTTAATCATAAATCTCTAAAGTAATAAGATCACTGAATACACTAAGTATGAACACCAAATATTAAAAGATCATTTCGACAATTATGGAATCATAAATAACATGTACGACCGTTAATGTGTATAGGTTCTGTGAAGAAGGAGTAATCCTTTGCTTTCCGTATTTCTGATTTTTGGTCATTTACTTTGGAATAAGGTACAGATATTCTGACCTTTTCAGTAAAGGTTCCTTATAACGTTTTCTTTTCGTTAGCTTTTATATTAGGGTTTCCTAAGCCTTTGCTATGAACCCCATTCTGTTTGTTTGAGCTGTTGCTTATCTGAACATCTGATTTCTGAATTATGAAACATCTGATTTTGAACTATATGATATGAAAACTCTGATTTTGAAAATATGATTAATCTTCTGATAAAGTATGATCTGTGTCAGTTATGACATTCTGATTTGACCCTAGATAGTTTGACACCCGAGCCAAATATTTAACTAGTCATGGGGGTTCCATGTCCGTGTCAGTGATGCACTTCTGACATGACTCTAGGGCAGTAGAGTGATGTTCTGCCACGTCCCTTATCTGTTATCTGTTATGAGCTCAAGTTATATTATATGACCAATATCTGGCTGTGGGGCGTATGGATGCATCCTAGATCTGTTATCTGTTATCTGTTATATGTTATCTGATGATTGATGCTGCGTGCATGCACGTCCTTCATAACTCTGGTAGGTCTCCCCTACAATTGTTTCCTTGAGTGAATATGATTATGATCTGATATTTGTTTCTGGGCTCGTGGTAGTTAACTATAAAATTTATTCGATAATTCTGATTTATACTTTGGAAATGATTATGATTTTACTATCTTTCGTTCACTATACTCCGTATTTGATTTCGTTTCATATTCGCTTTGCTTTTATATCTGTTCACTGGGCTTTTGAAGCTCAGCCGCATTTCTTTTCTTCCGCGGCAGGTATCTAAGCATTGGAGCTGGGTTTTGCTTTGGGATGAGTGCTGAGTGGACTTACCTTAGAGATATTTAGCTTTGATCTTATGATGCCATTTAAGACTTATTATTTCAGATATTTTGTTGGAGTTTATTTTCCACTGGGACCTATGTATTGAAGTCATTTTGACTTGAATTATTTCAGTGTTTATGCTAAGACTTCTTTTGGATATTTATGTTTGCTTTGATATGACACCATTATTTGTGATTCCTTTACCCTTGTCGGGTCGGGGCGTTACAATTTATGGTATCAGAGCCTAGGTTTTGAGACCCTTAGAGCTTAGGCTATGACCTGTGAGGATTGGGTAGACTTTAGGATTCCTTCTGCGTACTTCCATTTCGTATCTCACCTTTGTTCATTTTGCTAATCGTTTGAATATCGTTCAGATGGTTCAAACTCGTCGTAACGGTAACTCGGAAGGGGACGATGATGCTCCTAACATGGATGTTGCGATTGCTAATGCTCTCAACACTATTTTCCCTGGTCTTACTACACCTGAGATGATGACACAGGTGATCAACAACATTCGTAATCAGACTGGTGCTTCGGGTAGTGGTGGAGGTAATCAACCCACCGGCATTCACACTTGGCTCGAGCGGTTCGGTAAGCTCAAGCCTCTTTCGTTTAGCACTGCTGCTACTCCCACTGAGGCCGAGGACTGGATCACTCATATTGAGAAGCTGTTTGAAGTACTGGGTTGTGGAGACGAGTTTAAGACTCGTTTGGCTGCATTTAAGTTGGAAGGTGATGCTTTGAATTGGTGGAAGGCACTCAAACAGGCAAGAGGAGGAGACGCTTTTGCTATTACTTGTACCTGGACTGAGTTTCGGACTATCTTCTATAACCGTTACTTCCCTGATGCTGAGCAGCAAAGGTATGAGAGGGATTATCAGGCAATCTACCAGCTTGACCATGAGAACTCCAATGAGTACATGGGTAGGTTTATGAGGCTGGTAAGTTTTGTGGGAACGATTGCTGGAGATGGTAGGCGCCAAGCTAAGCACTTCAAGTGGGGACTGAAGAAGTGGGTGTTGGACCGACTGCTTAATATTGAGTATGAGGATGTGTCGGCCTGCAATGACGCAGCTCGTAACATTGAGATCTTTCATGAGGTGTCGGGTTCCAACAAACGTAACCGCGATGGTGATCGGATTCAAGGTAGGACTCAAAGTAATGATTATAAGGGAAATTCTGGCAGGAGTTATGATTCGAGGGGACAAGTGGATAGGAGTTATGATCAGCGGGGTCAGTCAGGAAGGAATGTGGACTCTAGGTGCCCTGAGGCGAGGAGTCAGGATAGCAGAGCTGCTGGTAGGAATGGAAATGATCGTCAGAATCAAGGTAACAACAACCAGCGTTACAACAAGGATCAGTCAGCTCGAGGATCATATCAGGGTTGTGCTTCAGGATCTTCTGGTCAGCAAAGGACAGCTGAAGTTTTGCCTCCCCCACCTATCTGTACTACTTGTGGAAAGGCTCATCCGGGACCGTGTTTCAAGGCCACTGGTGGATGTTTCTCTTGTGGATCCACTACTCACAAGATCAAGGATTGCCCTAAAAAGAACCCGGTGATTCCTGGAAACTACATCAAGCCGCCACCTACTACTGGACGTGTTTATGCTACTACTCGGAATCAGGCGGAGCGCACTTCAGGTACCATTACGGGCACTCTTTTCATTGATGATTATTCTGTCTTCGCTTTATTTGATACCGGTGCCACACACTCCATTATATCTGTCACATTTGCTAAGAAACTTAATAGGAAGCCCAAACCATTAACAAATCACTTATCGATATCTACGCCTATGAAAAACCACATGATCATTGATCATAAATATGTTAAGTGCCCTCTTCGTTTTGATGATCGTATTCGCTCTGCAAATCTGTATCCTCTCGATATGGTCGACTTTGATATCATTCTAGGCATGGATTGGTTGGCTTATCATAGAGCTTCCATTGACTGCTATGCTAGAACTGTGATCTTTGGAGACATAAAACATCCTGAATTCGTTTATTATGGTTCTCAACCTCTCAAATTTCTTAAGATCATTTCTGCTATGAAGGCACGGACCATGCTTGCTCATGGGTGCCAAGGTTTTCTGGCATCTGTTAAGGACACATCTTTGGAGAGTCCTAACATTGAAAACCTTTCTGTTGTTTGTGAATTTACCGATGTTTTTCCCGATGAACTCCCTGGTCTTCCCCCAGCTAGAGAAGTTGAGTTTAGCATTAAGTAAATTCCTGGTGCTGAACCGATTTCGAAGGCTCCGTATCGCATGGCACCTGTAGAACTGAAGGAGTTGAAGGAGCAGCTGCAAGAGATGATAGAAAATGGATTTATTCGACCCAGTGTTTCTCCATGGGGTGCACCTGTTTTGTTTGTGAAGAAGAAGGATGGAAGCATGCGTCAATGTATCGACTACCGTGAACTCAATCGTATTACCATTCGTAACCGTTATCCTCTGCCACGTATTGATGATTTGTTTGATCAACTGCAAGGAGCTAAATTCTTTTCTAAGATTGATCTGAGATCTGGATATCACCAGCTACGTGTGAGGGAGCAAGATGTTCCTAAGACCGCGTTTCGTACCAGATATGGTCACTACGAATTCCTCGTTATGCCTTTTGGTTTGACAAATGCGCCTGCTGTGTTTATGGACCTAATGAATCGTGTTTTCCATGAGTTCCTCGATAAGTTCGTTATCGTTTTCATCGACGACATTTTGGTTTACTCTAAGTCTGAAGAAGAACATGAACAACATCTCCGGATAGTTTTGGAGATTCTGAGGAAGAAGAAGTTGTACGCCAAATTTTCGAAGTGCGAGTTTTGGTTAAGACAAGTCGCGTTCCTTGGTCATATTGTATCTGCTGATGGTATCACCATGGACCCGTCTAAAGTTGAGGCTATCACTAAATGGCCAAGACCTACGACAGTGACTGAGGTTAGGAGTTTTCTAGGACTTGCTGGTTATTACCGACGTTTTGTTGAAGGTTTCTCTCGCTTAGCTTTGCCCCTAACCCAATTGATGAGGAAAGGTGAAAAGTTTGTATGGACGGATGAACGAGAGAAGAGTTTTGAAGAGTTGAAACGGAGATTGGTGTCCGCTCCTATTTTGACTCTTACATCTGGTTCTGGAGGATTTCAAATTTATAGTGATGCATCTAAGAAAGGATTGGGTTGTGTTTTGATGCAACATGGAAAGGTGATTGCTTACGCTTCAAGACAACTGAAACCTTATGAGGAGAATTACCCAACTCATGACCTTGAGTTAGCTGCAGTGGTGTTCGCGTTGAAGATCAGGAGGCATTACTTGTATGGAGAGACGTGTGATATTTTCACTGACCATAAGAGTCTCAAGTATATTTTCACTCAGAAAGAACTTAACATGAGACAAAGAAGATGGTTAGAACTTCTTAAGGATTATGACACCAACATTCAGTACCATCCAGGTAAGGCTAATGTAGTTGCTGACGCACTTAGCCGGAAATCAGGCATTCTTGCAAGTATTGAGATTGAACCTAGGATTATTCGTGACTTAGAGAGTTTGGATGTTGAGCTATGCGTACGAGGTTTTGATGGATACTGGGCTAGTATGAAGGTGGATTCGAACCTTATACTGCAAATTAAGGAAGCTCAGAAAGATGATGGTGAGCTGTGGGCCGTAGCGCAAAATGTTGAAGAAGGTAAGCAGACGGAGTTTAAGGTTGATGATGATGGAATTGTATGGTATGAAGATAGGCTTTGTGTTCCCAATGATCCGGTACTTCGTGAGAAAGTTATGACTGAAGCTCATAGTTCTCCTTTCACTATCCATCCTGGTTCTACCAAGATGTATAGGGATTTGAAACAGTACTTTTGGTGGAATGGCATGAAGCAAGATGTGGCGACGTTTGTGTCGAAGTGTATGATTTGTCAGCAGGTTAAGATTGAACATCAAAGGGCTAGTGGACTGTTACAGCCATTGGATATTCCGACATGGAAGTGGGATAAGATATCTATGGATTTTGTGACTGGACTACCTCTGACTCGGAAGAAGCATGATGCGATTTGGGTAGTTGTTGATCGACTAACCAAATCTGCTCATTTCTTACCAATTAGAAAAGATTATGGTATTGGTAGATTGGCGGAGATTTTTCAGCAAGAGATCGTTAGACTTCATGGTACTCCGGCATCAATTGTGTCCGATAGGGATCCGCGTTTTACTTCCCGTTTCTGGAAAGGTTTGCAAAAAGCTTGGGGTACTCGACTTAATTTTAGTACAGCATTTCATCCTCAAACAGATGGTCAGTCAGAGAGGACTATTCAGACCTTAGAGGACATGCTAAGGGCTTGTGCTTTGGAATGGACTGGCAGCTGGGATGAATATTTGTGTTTAGTAGAGTTTGCGTACAACAACAGTTGGCATGCTAGCATTAAGGCAGCACCGTTTGAACTTCTTTATGGGAGGAAATGTAGAGCACCTACTTGTTGGGATGAAGTAGGTGAACGCTTAATTGAAGGTCCGGAAATGATTGAGATCAGTAATGAGAAAGTAGTTGTTGCTAGAGAAAAATTGAAGGAGGCTAGGTCTCGTCAGAAAAGTTATGCCGACAAGCATCGTCGTGATTTAGAATTTCGGGTTGGAGATCGTGTATTTTTGAAAGTCTCGCCGTTTAGAGGTTTGAAACGTTTTGGAATCAAGGGCAAGCTCAGCCCTCGATTCATCGGTCCGTTTGAAATTCTGGAATGTATAGGAGAAGTTTCGTATCAATTAGCACTTCCGCCTCAGTTATCGCATGTTCATGATGTTTTCCATGTATCTCTCCTAAGGGGATACAACTATCATCCGTTACACGTTGCTTCTTATCCGTTTGATCAAATTCAGTCCGATATGTCTTTATCTGAAGAACCGGAAGCTATTTTAGAAAGGCAAGAAAGAGTCATGAGAAATAAAGTCATTCCGTTCGTTAAGATTCTTTGGAAAAATCACCCGGAGCGTGAGGCTACTTGGGAAACCGAGGAGTCGATGCGAGCTAGTTATCCTCATTTCTTTGAATAGTTTGGTATGTTCTCATTTCATTTTCGTTTCGTTTCATTTCAATTTTCGAGGACGAAAATTCTTCTTTTAGAGGGGAAGAGTTGTAAAACCTGAAAATCTAAAACATAAATAAAGACTAAAATACCCTTGGAATCGGAATACGTAAAAGACATTTATATTCATTTAACGAAATTAAAAACTTAACTTATGAATAATTTAAAAGAATGACTAATATGTGTATGTGATCGACATGGTACGACGAAAGATTTAACGTCTCGCGTAAACAACTTGGGCCGTGTTTGTTTGTTCGTTTGGATCAAGGAGCCGAGAGCCATATGGGCGTGGGTTTGGTTGTTCGGTTGGACCCAAGCCGAAGCCCACACACTCTAAAGCCTAGAAACATTTTTGTAATACCTATATATACAACACATTAAACATAATTTGGAACCCTAGTTTTCTTTGCCTCTCTCTTTTTCTTCCTATTCGGCCGAACCAACTCCCTTGGTGTCGAGAGCTTTGTTTCCAACAAGCTAAGGTATAACGTGTTCTATTCGTCTTCCTTTGATAACACCTTACGTTAATATATATTGTATCATGTTTTGTTTAGTCGAATCTTGTGTTCTTTTTTTGGCCGAACCTTATGCAAACCGAAACCAACCAACAAATATAAATCGGACCTTATAAGAATTAAGAGAACATGTATTGAATATGTTTTGTGAATCGGATCATTAGTATGTCAAGCTATATATATACACCGAACCATATATATCATGAATCGGACCTTATATAAACATGCAAACGTGAATATGTAAAGTACGTAGAAGAGCTAGGGTTTGTGATCCGTGCCAAACCGTCAAGTTTTCTCACACAAGCCGACCACTTGTGAATGGCCGACCGTAAGAAACTTAAAACGGTTCAGAAACGAATGCAATGAAGATCAGGGGAGTATAGTGTTTCCCCGGGTCGTTATGTCCCAGCGAGCTATGCAAAGAATCACCAAACGAATAGTGATCGAGAGATTTGAACGGAAAAGAGATTGTGATTATTATAACTACAGAAAAAACCTATAATTACAAAGGCTTAAATGCAAATTAAAGAAAATTAAAAAGATAAAAAATATTAAATAAACGCTATCACTATTTGCAAAATGATGTTTTTGATTTTATGTTTTTATAAAACTGAATTAAAAACTACGCGACGTACAAATGAAAATGTGAAACTAAATCAATATTAACCCTAAAAATATGAAAATGATATTTTTACAAACCTAATGATAAAAGAAAATTTTTAGAAAAAGAAAATTATTTTTAAAACTATTTATCTAATTATTATTAATTAAAAACTATTTTTACTTATTAAATAATAACCTAAAATACAAGAAAATATGAAATAAAGCTAGAAAAATAAAATTTTGACTTGGAAAAATCTAAAATAACAAAAGAGAATTTTCAAAACTATTTTTGTATTTTTCTGATTATTTTTGTATTTTCTATGAATTAAAAACTATTAAAAACTAATTAAATTGCTTAAAAATACAAATTTAACTAAGAAAAATCTGAAAAAATATTTTTTTGTCTTTTTATATTTATCTTAATCTAAGAAAAATGAAAACTTATTTTTTTGAAACTTTTCTGAATTAATTGGATTAAAAGCTATTTAAAAAGTGCTAAAAATTGATTTAAATGCAGAAAAATAGCAAACAGGCTTGGAAAAATCTAAAAAATTCAAGATAAGCCTAAAATAATATTGTGAATCTAGGAAAAATAGAAAAACAGGTGGTTGTGTGCAAGAATATGAAACTGCTAAGCAAAGTGCTTATAAATAAGCACTTATGAAAAGCAAATTGCACCAAATAAGAACCACACTGCCACAGAAGCTCAAATATGCTAAAAGTACTCAAAAGTGACTTATTACAACTATCCTAACCTATTGAATAGCAACTTGCACAGCTTTGAATGATTTGAGCTTATGAGCTAAAATCAGTTCTAGGGGCCTACTTTGCAGCTTAAGCTCAGGCTACACAATAAGCTAAAAATGAAAACAAAAAGTGGGAACCTCAAGAGGACCTGGCTAGCTATGTCTAAACCAAAGATGAGCCTTGGAAGAGCTCTGATGAGCTTGGTGCAAGGGCTGCAATTTACCTGTGCACACTCAGTTAATACTGAGTGTGTACAGGGCATTTTGGACCATTTTGACAAGCAGTTTTGGAGGTTATAAAAAAATCACAAAAATCTATAAAAATGGTAATAAGCAAGTAGACCAACTGAAGTTTTAAAACCCCAAGTTTCACTTGATAAGACCCATAAATGAAGCAATGAAAAATCCTCTCAGTTGGGCTCAAAACAGGTTTTTCACTTTTTTGACTTTTAAAACAGTTTTGAAGAGTTGACTTTTTTGAACTTTGAATCCAATTTGAGGACTGATTATGAAGTTAATTGATGAAATGAAGCTAAAGCAAGCTAGGTCTATGAATCTTGAACACAAAACAAGTGATTGGTTTTTCTAAAATCCAAACAGTTAAGCTTTTAAAACAGATTCAAAGGCATTTTGACTTTGAGAGTGTGCAGGCCCAAATTTATGATTGCAATGAGTATATTAGAGCTACACAAGCATAAACCAACATGCATTACCCACTGAACTAACCTCAAATACAGTTTAAGTATCAAATCCAAACACCCTTTAATAATACTGATATGCAATTTAAACTGAGATAAACACTGAACCAGCTTGTTTTCTTGATCAAAATAAGTCTAAATACTCTAATTAACACTTAATTAACAGATTAAAACCAACCCAAACCACAAATTCAGATTATGCACTAATACTTGAAAATAACTCACAAATGGTCCATAGCCACAATGGCTTGAAATCAGCAACCAATGAACTCTATCCTATATAAACCAACCCAATAGATTCTAAATCAACCCAAATCCAGCACTGCAACACCATTTTCCATTTCCATTTCAAATTGATGACTCAGTTGACTTTTGTTGACCAGAATCCAAAATTGCTTGAAATTGAATTAGAAGCTTACAGAAAGCTATAATAAGCTTATATAAGCTTGCTTTAACTTAAAAATAAGCTAGTTGAAGCTTTAACATCAGCTTTTGAAATTGAAAATTGTAACAGTGAACATAAAATATGAAGTGTGAACAAAAAAAACTTGAATTGATACTTGAGAATAGTTGCATTACACTGAAACAAGTTACTTTGATACAATAAAACTTGGAATAACAACTAAGAAGCTATTTAAGGTTTAAGAAATTAAAAACGACATTAATGAAAATTTTAAAAACTAAAAAGACTGCCTCTCTTTCTTCTTTTGCTCCTTTTTTATAGCAAAACATCTTCTCTTTCATCTCTGAGCTAATCCCACTTTAATTGATAGCCATTGGATAGCTTAAATTGATCTTGGCCGTTTGATTGGATTTTGGCGCCAAAACTTGTATAAGCCAGCTGTGGGTTGAGTGAAGGGGGAGGGGGTGCATTTAATGTATCTTGGAAGGTAGTTGAGGTGGGGGGAACAAGGTAGTGTAAAGGTGAGGAGGGGGGATGGGTGGAAGAGTGTTTGCAGACAGTTGTTGAGGAAGACAGGCTTTGGCGGGTGATTTGTTTGACCAAATTTGACCAAGGTTTAATATCAAAGGGGGGTCAAAATGCAAAGGGTCCACTTGGTTATGGCAGGGAGGTCACATGGGGTTTTGACAAGGGTCCAATGGGATTTAATACAAGGGCTTGTTTGTAATTTCTGAAAGTGCAAGGACCAAAACTGCCAAATCTGCAAAGTTGTTCCAAGGGACTAAAAGTGACAAGCTCCAATAGTATAAGGACCAAACTTGACATTTTCAAAATTCCAAGGGCCATTTTTGCCAATTTTCAAACTTGGAGGACCAAACTTGTAATTTCTCAAAACTTTTGACATTTTTCACCAAAGGACTAATTATGACAAGTTTTGATTTTAAAAGGACCTTTGGTGATTCTACTTTTGAAATTAAGTGCCTAGGGACTAAATTTGACAAATTTTGAAAGTTGAGGGACTGAAACTGCCAATTATGCAAACTTTGCTCATTTTTCATCTGATTTTAAACATTTTGCATCTGAAACATATAAAATGCAACTTTGAGATATTTTCAGTATTTTGATGCATTTCTGAGCATTTTTAAACGTTTTGCAGTTCAGATTTAACCAAAAATGATGAGTATTTACACACTCATCAATCCCCCACACTAAACTATTGCTAGTCCCTAGCAATCTTTTGAGAAAACTTAATGGATTTGAATCTCTTTACCAAAAGCCATTACTTCTGGAGTAGCCAAATGTTTCAGTTCAAGTAAGAACCATGGTACACCGATAACCATGTGATTTTGAGCAAACCACCAGCTTCCAACGGATTTGATTTGTCTTTACCAGAAGCCGTTTGCTTCTAGACTAGCCAACTCTTAGATAAATTATCAATATTATCTTTGGTGAGCTGATTACCAATTATGGTTTTTCCACTGCCTTTACCACAAGCCATAAACTTGCGGGGCTAGCCAACTCTTCACTTTTAAGGATATGGTGAGCTGAATACCATACAATTTTGGGCAAATTGCAAGCCGTCAACGGATTTGAGATATCTTTACCAAGAGCCGTTTGCTCCTGGATTAGCCAATCCTTTAGTTTATTAGACAAGGCGGACTGATAACCAATTGAGTAAGTGCAAAAACACTTACTCCAAAAAACATTTTGGCCAAAAACGGGGGAATTGGGCGGTATAATTATATGATAAAATTCGTGAGAATTCCCCCCCCCCCACACTTAGAAATGAATATTGCCCTCAATATTCAAAGTACCGGCGGTTATGCCGAAACATAGAACGTAAAAGGGAAATACTACGGCCATTATTTAGAAAGATTTTTTTTTTTTTTTTTTTTTTTTTTTTATACTTATATATATACACAACATGTGGGGCAACCCCCCCCCCCCCCCACACTAGGGTGGTAGAAAGATAGAAAGAAGTCAGAAATATGGGTGAAAACCCATATGGCATGCTACTGTTTTTGATTCCCGAGTCGCTAGCTTGACTCGACCCCGAATTCATTTGTTCATGGGGAAAGCAACGTGGAAAACCAATCTCGATCGGACTTTCGTTCACAATGTTAATAAACATATGAACATCAGAAAGTTCCACACCGACGAGATATAACCGCGGTATTGTTAATAGTAGAAACTATAAAGGATGATACCGGGGTCAAAGATGGTGTCCTCATTCCCGAAAGAGAAAAGGGAAAGAGCAACCACACCATCTGTGAAGAATGGAATAAAGACGTACATGAGGATGCAAGTCCATTCCTCATCAGAAAGAAGCAAATCACCATTTTTGACATTTTTAAGCTTAAACTTGAAGCTTAGATGGTGATTGTCAAGAAGATGTCCGGGAGGGAGGGTGGGAAACGGTTCTTCAATCAACAGATTTTCCAAAAAAAGGATGTCTCCCTCCGGATCAAAGTAAGTATTATCAATTCCTGTTGGAATTGACTCATCACTAAGAAATGCATCGACTTCATTCCAAAAGTTGTCGTCTTCGTCATCAGGAGTGAGAGAAGGGATGGAAGAGTCGGGAATAATCGGACTAGAAGATGATGGATCATTTTTGAGCAATTCATCAATGGGTAAGATGTCTCCCATTGGATCACAAACATCATCATCCAATTCAGATGAAATTGAAGAGAATTTGGTTTCATCCACAGAGTTAACAAACTCGATGCGACAAACTGATTCCGGAGGTGGGACAAGTGGTGTGCTCTTAGAGCTAGCTATTTCCACCACTTCCGATGAAGTCTCCGATTCTAGATCATCATCATCATCAAGAACACTTTTGACTTCCCTGGTACAACTTTCAAACCATTTGTTTGAACCAGGGGTGATTTTCAAAGCTTTTAACTCAGAACGTTTTTGGTGACTCCTCTTAACCGTGAAATTTGAGAGTGTTGCATTGAATCTTTCAGATTTTTGATCAATTGTGGCAACACTCTGTTTGGACAGAGGTTTGGAGTTCTTGTTGATATTTAACGTGAGCTCTTCGTTGTCAACCCGTATGGTCAACTCTTCAGCAAACACATCAATCAGAGCACGACTCGTTCTCAAGAAAGCTCTCCCTAAGATGAGGGGAACTCTAGGATCTGCATCGAAGTCTACTACAACAAAGTCTGTAGGAAAGTGAAACTTTCCCACTTTCATCACGACATCCTTGGCTATCCCAAGTGGACGAGTTATGGTACGGTCCGCTAGCTCGAGTGTCATACAAGTGGGTGAAAGTTTAGGAAGAGACAGTTTCTTCCATACTGAGAGTGGCATGAGGTTAATGCTAGCGCCAAGATCGGCCAAGGCGGAGCATTGAACCATCCCCAAGAAATCACACGGGATTAGAAATCTGCCAGGGTCTTCAAGCTTTTTGGGAAGCTTTTTGAGAAGGACCGCTGAGCATTGCTCATTGAGAGGAGTTTTAGCCATCTCAGATAGCTTATCTTTGTTGGTCAGTAAGCCTTTAAGCGTGGATGCAAATTTAGGCATTAGAACGAGAGCATCAACGAAGCTTATATCAAAGTGCAGCTCATTGAAGATTTGGAAAAAAATTTCCATTTGCTCTTTGTTTTTGTCTTTGAGCTTCTCATCATTCATTCTTGATGGGTAAGGAAGCTGACTAGACTTTTGAGCTGGGATGGAAGTCATTTCTGGCTCAGGATTTTTCTTCGAAACTTCGGGTTCCGGACTTAACGCTTGGACTACCAAAGGTGGGACGTGTGCGGTACTTCGTGGGCTTGAGAATTGCACCTTGTCCGTTGTATCCTTGGTAACTTGACTCATTGTTACAGGAGGAGGGGGCATTGGAGTCGAAGGTCCATTGTGCGTCTTACCACTACGAGTGGTGACGGCTTTCAACTCGGCATTTGGATTAGGAATTGTATTGCTTGGGAGTCCTCCAGAAGATGATGAAGCTTTGTTCATATTCATGTTCATGAAACTGCTCATCATATTCTTTAACTCATTTGTCTGCCGAGACATTGTGGTATCAATTTCCTTTTTAAGCTCAACTCTCATGTTATTGATCTGAGTTTGCATTGAACGTATGCTTGACTCAGTAATTTTCATGAAGTCATTTGGCATGGGAGCTTGAGAAGGTTGTTGATAGCTTTGATGATTGGGAGCTTGAAATGGTTGGTTGAAATTGTTCCGGTTTTGATTGAAATTTTGAGAGTTATTGAAATTTTGTCCTTGATTCGGAACAAAGCGATTTTGATTGCCATGGTTTTGCACAGGAGGAAAACCAGGTGGTGTCATACCGCTAGGTGCACGGTAGTGAGGATCAGCTTGTGGTCGGTATTGATTGTGGTTTACCGAAGCTACGGGAGCTTGGTAAAAAGAAGCATCGGTTGCTTGACAATCATAATACGCATGTGGACCACTACAAGTTTCACACACCTTGTTTACGGCTTTGACTGGTTCCGGCTTATGAATTTCGCTTTTGATTTCCTTTACATCCTTAATCATACAACGGATAGCATCCGTTAGAGCGGCTATCGGAGCGGCTAACTTAGAAGAGTTACTGGATGAAGAAGCAGGAGTGTTAGGAGTATTGACTTTGTTGCGAGAAATAGGAACTTTTGATTTTTGCTCGCAAATTTCAATCACATCTTTGGGCTTACGATTCAAGATATTGCCGCCTGCGGCTGCGTTCAAAGAATCTTGATCGTTACCGTTCAACCCATTATAAAAGATATTGACTTGTTGAAGCTCCGTGAATTCATGATGGGGGCATTTCCTGAGGAGATCTTTGAATCTTTCCCATGCCTCTCCGAAGTTTTCATCGAAATTTTGACGAAATCCAGAAATTTCATTTTTAAGATTAGTCGTCTTTGATGGAGGAAAGAAATAATTGACAAACTTTTGAACAAGATCCTCCCAAGTTTCGATAGATCGAGGGGGTTCTTTTTCCAGCCAAATCCGGGCTGTCCCCTCAAGTGAGAATGGGAAAAGCATCAACTTGATGACTTTTTGTGGTACATCCTTGAAATTGATAGTTGAAGTCAACTTGTTAAACCAACGGATGTGTGTATACGGGTCTTCACGATCAAACCCGTGGAATTGATTCGTAGACACAAGTGTGATCAAATGTGTTTTCAATTCGAAGTGATCAGAATTGATTACCGGTAAAACGATGGCATCTCCATAACCCTCGGTGGGTGCCTGGAGCATTTCCGCCATAGTACGTTCGTCTGCCATATTGTTGCTTGAAATAGTACGAATCTCGGGTTCGACTATTTGGGGAGCACGTCTACGAGAACGTCTTCTAGGAATTTCTGCTAGATCACGCAAAGGACTCAATGATCTAGAAGAACGAGTGCGCATGCACTAGAGTTAACTCTAAGGAATCTCAGAGCCAAGGAAGGGAATTATGAAAATGGGGAAAGAAGATTATTTTTGAGTTTTATGGTTATACATATATAGAGAAACAAAAGAAAAATATTTTTGTGTTTTATAGGTTTTGAGATGTTTTTGGGTTTTTGGATTTTTATAAGAAAATATGGATATATATAGATAGATGGTATGAACAAAGAGTGAGTATTCAAACTACTAATCTGCTAAACGGAAGATAATCAGCACGCGCCAAAAATTTGATTCGTGCCAAACCGTCAAGTTTTCTCACACAAGCCGACCACTTGTGAATGGCCGACCGTAAGAAACTTAAAACGGTTCAGAAACGAATGCAATGAAGATCAGGGGAGTATAGTGTTTCCCCGGGTCGTTATGTCCCAACGAGCTATGCAAAGAATCACCAAACGAATAGTGATCGAGAGATTTGAACGGAAAAGAGATTGTGATTATTATAACTACAGAAAAAACCTATAATTACAAAGGCTTAAATGCAAATTAAAGAAAATTAAAAAGATAAAAAATATTAAATAAACGCTATCACTATTTGCAAAATGATGTTTTTGATTTTATGTTTTTATAAAACTGAATTAAAAACTACGCGACGTACAAATAAAAATGTGAAACTAAATCAATATTAACCCTAAAAATATGAAAATGATATTTTTACAAACCTAATGATAAAATAAAATTTTTAGAAAAAGAAAATTATTTTTAAAACTATTTATCTAATTATTATTAATTAAAAACTATTTTTACTTATTAAATAATAACCTAAAATACAAGAAAATATGAAATAAAGCTAGAAAAATAAAATTTTGACTTGGAAAAATCTAAAATAACAAAAGAGAATTTTCAAAACTACTTTTGTATTTTTCTGATTATTTTTGTATTTTCTATGAATTAAAACTATTAAAAACTAATTAAATTGCTTAAAAATACAAATTTAACTAAGAAAAATCTGAAAAAATATTTTTTTGTCTTTTTATATTTATCTTAATCTAAGAAAAATGAAAACTTATTTTTTTGAAACTTTTCTGAATTAATTGGATTAAAAGCTATTTAAAAAGTGCTAAAAATTGATTTAAATGCAGAAAAATAGCAAACAGGCTTGGAAAAATCTAAAAAATTCAAGATAAGCCTAAAATAATATTGTGAATCTAGGAAAAATAGAAAAAAAGGTGGTTGTGTGCAAGAATATGAAACTGCTAAGCAAAGTGCTTATAAATAAGCACTTATGAAAAGCAAATTGTACCAAATAAGAACCACACTGCCACAGAAGCTCAAATATGCTAAAAGTACTCAAAAGTGACTTATTACAACTATCCTAACCTACTGAATAGCAACTTGCACAGCTTTGAATGATTTGAGCTTATGAGCTAAAATCAGTTCTAGGGGCCTACTTTGCAGCTTAAGCTCAGGCTACACAATAAGCTAAAAATGAAAACAAAAAGTGGGAACCTCAAGAGGACCTGGCTAGCTATGTCTAAACCAAAGATGAGCCTTGGAAGAGCTCTGATGAGCTTGGTGCAAGGGCTGCAATTTACCTGTGCACACTCAGTTAATACTGAGTGTGTACAGGGCATTTTGGACCATTTTGACAAGCAGTTTTGGAGGTTATAAAAAAATCACAAAAATCTATAAAAATGGTAATAAGCAAGTAGACCAACTGAAGTTTTAAAACCCCAAGTTTCACTTGATAAGACCCAGAAATGAAGCAATGAAAAATCCTCTCAGTTGGGCTCAAAACAGGTTTTTCACTTTTTTGACTTTTAAAACAGTTTTGAAGAGTTGACTTTTTTGAACTTTGAATCCAATTTGAGGACTGATTATGAAGTTAATTGATGAAATGAAGCTAAAGCAAGCTAGGTCTATGAATCTTGAACACAAAACAAGTGATTGGTTTTTCTAAAATCCAAACAGTTAAGCTTTTAAAACAGATTCAAAGGCATTTTGACTTTGAGAGTGTGCAGGCCCAAATTTATGATTGCAATGAGTATATTAGAGCTACACAAGCATAAACCAACATGCATTACCCACTGAACTAACCTCAAATACAGTTTAAGTATCAAATCCAAACACCCTTTAATAATACTGATATGCAATTTAAACTGAGATAAACACTGAACCAGCTTGTTTTCTTGATCAAACTAAGTCTAAATACTCTAATTAACACTTAATTAACAGATTAAAACCAACCCAAACCACAAATTCATATTATGCACTAATACTTGAAAATAACTCACAAATGGTCCATAGCCACAATGGCTTGAAATCAGCAACCAATGAACTCTATCCTATATAAACCAACCCAATAGATTCTAAATCAACCCAAATCCAGCACTGCAACACCATTTTCCATTTCCATTTCAAATTGATGACTCAGTTGACTTTTGTTGACCAGAATCCAAAATTGCTTGAAATTGAATTAGAAGCTTACAGAAAGCTATAATAAGCTTATATAAGCTTGCTTTAACTTAAAAATAAGCTAGTTGAAGCTTTAACATCAGCTTTTGAAATTGAAAATTGTAACAGTGAACATAAAATATGAAGTGTGAACAAAAAAAACTTGAATTGATACTTGAGAATAGTTGCATTACACTGAAACAAGTTACTTTGATACAATAAAACTTGGAATAACAACTAAGAAGCTATTTAAGGTTTAAGAAATTAAAAACGACATTAATGAAAATTTTAAAAACTAAAAAGACTGCCTCTCTTTCTTCTTTTGCTCCCTTTTTATAGCAAAACATATTCTCTTTCATCTCTGAGCTAATCCCACTTTAATTGATAGCCATTGGATAGCTTAAATTGATCTTGGCCGTTTGATTGGATTTTGGCGCCAAAACTTGTATAAGCCAGCTGTGGGTTGAGTGAAGGGGGAGGGGGTGCATTTAATGTATCTTGGAAGGTAGTTGAGGTGGGGGGAACAAGGTAGTGTAAAGGTGAGGAGGGGGGATGGGTGGAAGAGTGTTTGCAGACAGTTGTTGAGGAAGACAGGCTTTGGCGGGTGATTTGTTTGACCAAATTTGACCAAGGTTTAATATCA
This sequence comes from Chrysanthemum seticuspe, assembly GCA_019973895.1. Classification (NCBI taxonomy): domain Eukaryota; kingdom Viridiplantae; phylum Streptophyta; class Magnoliopsida; order Asterales; family Asteraceae; genus Chrysanthemum; species Chrysanthemum seticuspe. The sequence continues at coordinate 293,074,430 of BPTQ01000006.1, forward strand.
AAAGGGGGTCAAAATGCAAAGGGTCCACTTGGTTATGGCAGGGAGGTCACATGGGGTTTTGACAAGGGTCCAATGGGATTTAATACAAGGGCTTGTTTGTAATTTCTGAAAGTGCAAGGACCAAAACTGCCAAATCTGCAAAGTTGTTCCAAGGGACTAAAAGTGACAAGCTCCAATAGTATAAGGACCAAACTTGACATTTTCAAAATTCCAAGGGCCATTTTTGCCAATTTTCAAACTTGGAGGACCAAACTTGTAATTTCTCAAAACTTTTGACATTTTTCACCAAAGGACTAATTATGACAAGTTTTGATTTTAAAAGGACCTTTGGTGATTCTACTTTTGAAATTAAGTGCCTAGGGACTATATTTGACAAATTTTGAAAGTTGAGGGACTGAAACTGCCAATTATGCAAACTTTGCTCATTTTTCATCTGATTTTAAACATTTTGCATCTGAAACATATAAAATGCAACTTTGAGATATTTTCAGTATTTTGATGCATTTCTGAGCATTTTTAAACGTTTTGCAGTTCAGATTTAACCAAAAATGATGAGTATTTACACACTCATCAGTTTGCGTAAAACATGTTAGCCGAACCCTATATACAAACCGAAACATGTGAGGGTTTTTGAACGTGTGTTAAACGAGTAAAGATCATGTGAAACCTAAACCCTAAGTGATGTGTGAACCGAACCATGCATGTCGAACCCTAATTGGTTTGTGAACCGTGTGTCATGCGTGTGTCTTATAAGTCAAGTGAGCTTGTTGATATGTAAACGTAGTACGTGGTCATATCTAGTCTAAGCTATTGTGCATGTGTGTGTAAATGTGTAACTAATCCGAGTAATAAGTAACGTTTGGGGTCACATGAAATCATAAACGTGCATGGATATAAAAGTTGACGTATAATATGTGTATAAGTAACGTATGGTTAAGTCATGAATGTGTTGCGTAAATAAACAAGAGTAATGAGTCATTAAATGACGTAACATATAAAGTAAATGCACATTGATATGATATTAAAAGAATGAGAAAAACCCTTGAACATAAATGAGAGTCGATTAGGGTTTGAAGCTAAGTATAATAATTCATTATTTCATGGGTGAGTTATGACGTTTAAACTATTTTTACATTTAACCCTACACTTTAATAAATGACATAATGAACCCTAATCTACGATATTAATTATAAAACACTTAAGTCTCATTTAATCATAAATCTCTAAAGTAATAAGATCACTGAATACACTAAGTATGAACACCAAATATTAAAAGATCATTTCGACAATTATGGAATCATAAATAACATGTACGACCGTTAATGTGTATAGGTTCTGTGAAGAAGGAGTAATCCTTTGCTTTCCGTATTTCTGCTTTTTGGTCATTTGCTTTGGAATAAGGTACAGATATTCTGACCTTTTCAGTAAAGGTTCCTTATAACGTTTTCTTTTCGTTAGCTTTTATATTAGGGTTTCCTAAGCCTTTGCTATGAACCCCATTCTGTTTGTTTGAGCTGTTGCTTATCTGAACATCTGATTTCTGAATTATGAAACATCTGATTTTGAACTATATGATATGAAAACTCTGATTTTGAAAATATGATTAATCTTCTGATAAAGTATGATCTGTGTCAGTTATGACATTCTTATTTGACCCTAGATAGTTTGACACCCGAGCCAAATATTTAACTAGTCATGGGGGTTCCATGTTCGTGTTAGTGATGCACTTCTGACATGACTCTAGGGTAGTAGAGTGATGTTCTGCCACGTCCCTTATCTGTTATCTGTTATGAGCTCAAGTTATATTATATGACCAATATCTGTCTGTGGGGCGTATGGATGCATCCTAGATCTGTTATCTGTTATATGTTATATGTTATCTGATGATTGATGCTGCGTGCATGCACGTCCTTCATAACTCTGGTAGGTCTCCCCTACAATTGTTGCCTTGAGTGAATATGATTATGATCTGATATTTGTTTCTGGGCTCGTGGTAGTTAACTATAAAATTTATTCGATAATTCTGATTTATACTTTGGAAATGATTATGATTTTACTATCTTTCGTTCACTATACTCCGTATTTGATTTCGTTTCGTATTCGCTTTGCTTGTATATCTGTTCACTGGGCTTTTGAAGCTCAGTCGCATTTCTTTTCTTCTGCGGCAGGTATCTAAGCATTGGAGCTGGGTTTTGCTTTGGGATGAGTGTTGAGTGGACTTACCTTAGAGATATTTAGCTTTGATCTTATGATGCCATTTAAGACTTATTATTTCAGATATTTTGTTGGAGTTTATTTTCCACTAGGACCTATGTATTGAAGTCATTTTGACTTGAATTATTTCAGTATTTATGCTAAGACTTCTTTTGGATATTTATGTTTGCTTTGATATGACACCATTATTTGTGATTCCTTTACCCTTGTCGGGTCGGGGCGTTACATAACCTATCTAAATTTAAGATCAAAAAGTGACAGTTGGGTCTGTTAGACAGACTTGCCAAATTTTCATGACATTTCCAATAAGTAATTGTGTATCTAAAACTGCTATAAGAGATTATGAAACTAAATATTAAATTGATTTGAGAGTAAGCTAACTTATTTTGACCCAACCATGGGTCAAGAACTGAATTTTGACCCACAAACAAACTGTTCGAAACACCCCTTTGGAGCAAAACTGAATTTTGAAAACTAAGTTTAGGCTTTTTAACTTGTAAAAACTGATTTGTAAACTGAAACAAAAGCTCACAAGAGCTTATACAAGTTTATAACAACAATTTAATCAGAAGAGTAACAAGGATTTGAGACAGAAAAAAAACTAAGACTGTAGCAGGAAAATTGCATAAACAAAATAAAATTGCATTTAACTGAAATTGGAAATTACATGTAAATTTAAAATGACAATGATAAGTAAAATGATAGCGGTTGATAAAATAAGGGTCATTAAGAAACGTGATTTTGCGGATTTTTTGTTTTAATAAGGGTCATTAAGAAATTTGGTTACAATAAGGGTCATTAAGAAACTTTTTTGGTTATAATAAGGGTCATTAAGAAAGTTTTTTTGTTTTAATAGAAAAATTAAGAGTTTATTGTCACAATAGTAAAACGTGGCAAGTTGATGTATTTTTCAGACCATTAACCAAAAAAAAAACTAACAAGAAGTTAGCAATTACATGAGAAATTTTAACCAATCAGTCCAGCTATAAAGTATACGCCATCTAGACTTTAGCCAAGAAAACAAATTGATATATCTCTAGAATATTTATCCAATGTTGCAAATTGTTGGATATTAGCATGCCCCCTTTATTTCATTTATTACTAAAAATTGCCAGTGTAGATCTTAACCTCATACACAATATGTGATTCCTTTTCTCAACTATTTTGCCGACACGCACATATTCCATGAAATCGCTAAAACAACTAACGATTATTTTAATTGCAATGGCGGCACAGGCTGATACATGGTGGTAGTGGTGTGAGTGGAGTGTTTAGTGTTGGAGGAGGTCATTGGGTAGGCTAAAAAAGGTAAAAATGTTGAACGGACGAGTGGTATAATACACGCCGTTATAGCGGAGCATTAGCTTTGTATAGTAGCATTCATTGTACGAATATGACAACTAGGCGCTTGTTGTTTGAGATATGTAGATAGGTTGTGTTGAAGTGGTTTCCAAGTACATGCAAACATTGTATCGTGAATGTGGGTTTAATCTCATGGATTGTGATAAATTTTAAACTTTGCCTTCAATTTTTAAGAGCATGTGTTCTTGTTGCTTTCTTATCTGCTAAACAATTTGAGGTTTTTCGAGGGTATAACAAATTAAACCGATACTTTAATCTTTCTGAAATCATTATTACTTGATTAGCCTTTTCAAATATTGTATGTAAACTTTATTTTGAGATATGGATTAATAAAACAAATTTTAACCATAGAAAATGATGGAGCTAAATAAAATGCATTCTTGAAAGAACATGGGTTGTGCTTTGCATAGCCATTAGCCTTCCTAGTAATATTTACAAAAGAGAGCTAGGGCAAGGCTGTTGTTTATCAAGTATTCGTATTCATATACTGTTGGAATTAAATAACATGACATTCAGATAAATAATCACAAAACATCAAAGTATTCAAGCGGAAGCGTATAGGATTTATTAATGAATAATTAATCAACATAAAAGAATATGCGTACCTTTTCTTGATTCTAGCCGAACAAGAATCAATTCCACAAACTAGCAATTGGATGAACCCTAATTAGGGTTTATAGGATTATATGAATTACCCCTTACCGTTTTGTAATTCAATCCAAGATAATAACAAAAGTATGTTATTACTATGTTCTTGTACACACGTACTAAACCGAATTAAAGTAATGCTAGTTTTTATCAAACAAATAACTTGGTTTGTGGAAAAGTAATGGATCGACACCCACAAGGGTTGTACGATCGGTTTGGACAAGAAAACACACAAAACAGTTTTTAGGGTTTAGCAATGAGCACAAGAGATGGAAAAACAAGACCCCTATCCTTGTATATATACCCAACTAAACTTGGTGAACAAGTTGGCTCTTGTTTCCTTGTTTTCTTGGCCGATCGGTTCATGGTATCCCTTAGGGATTCCGGAACCTTCCCAATCTTTGCAATTAAGTCCTTTTCCAAATACCTTTAACGCCCATTAGTCCATTACATTAATTACTTAACGTTCGTTAGTTATTTTGTTTAATAAATAAATAAATATAACGTTTATATTCAATTATTAACTTTAAATTCTCATACGTAAAGTGTGCAATCCCATAGTCTCGAGTTCGATCCTAACACACGTCTATTAATTTATTGTCCATAAAACCAACAGCTCCCACTTGGACATATCTTAATAGAGTGATCACATCGGTTAGTGTCTAGCAACACTTCGATGCCTCTAGTACAACTCGATCAAGGCTCCTGGAAAACCTTTTAATGGTTTCTCATTATTATTATCCTTTTGTTTCTAATACCATGTTAAATAAAGATATGGAATTAAGTCATTCTTTATTCAACCATTCTGTTTCTCGTTATTATTGATTGAGCAAGATTACCAAATCTTCTGAACATATTCAGGGGAGAACTTTGGGCGTGGCCACGCAAACATCTTATCAACCCTACGAGGGGCCCAGCAGTATTAAACTCCAAAATAAATTTGAAGGAACAAATTCTATCTTGACTACGAGAATAACTCATGAACTTTGCAACACTTCAGGAAACAACCCTTATGACTACCAGTTACGTATAGCGTTAAGTTGTTCCACAGAAGTGCACTACATTCATGACACTTATCTGGTATCTCAAGTCTGAGGATAACTATTCATAACTTACTTATAACAATATCCACAAAGTAAATTATGTAGTTGGGATAAGTCCTATATTCAATCCATTGAATATCATCTGAAATTGGTATGCATTCTCATAAATATACTTTCAAGTATATTCTACCATATCACTCAGATTTGTCTTAGTTTAATGATACTCCCATATCATTAATTGACAACGGACGATTTAGAATAAATAAATTTACTCACGGATTAAACATGCAAATATAGGATACAATATATTATAAAATCAAACATACCAAGTATTTGATTTATTATAACAATTGTTTAACATCCCTTATCCAAATACCAAATAGATCAATGCATGAAAATTCCAGATGATGAATTATGCCTCAAGTAATGACAATCATACTTGTTGACAAGGCATAAATCAACCAACTTGATCTATCGTAATTTTGAGAATACTTATTTCAAGAATTCAATTAGTGAAGTCCTTGTATGTGTGCATTCACCAATCCACATAATAATTCATAAAGTGTGTGACATCCTCTATCACCAATTTATGACAATTTAAACTTTCAAACATTTTAAAGTTTAAAGTATTCTTATTCTTTTAATGTATAATGCAACTGTGCTCTTAGTAGCACAACCAGTTCACATGGCCATTAACAAGGATGAAATCCTACCATGACTAGTATTGAGTGTCATCTCAATTAAACCAGCATCATTGTATGCAAACAACAATATGCTCATTAAAACTCCGTAAACTTTAATATCTTATTGTGTAATGTTTGATGCTTTCCTAACTTTCAAGTTTAAAGCTGATGACAATTTGCACAACATTTGACATATTGTTCATCCATAGAATCTAGGAGCAATTCCAGGCTGAGGATGTAATTCTTTTAGAATATTCATTACACAAGTTATCTAATAACTTTTAGTTAGATATCAATGTTGTTAAATCAATTCTTATTCAAGAATGATGCAACAATTTTAATACACAACATGATGTACATGATGAATCTACAGGTCAACCTTAGACTTCATTCACGTTCTATCTTGTCAAAAGATATTTATCCATTTCCCAAATGATATATCATGTTTTATTAGAATCATTTATTTTACTGCACATGTTTATTAATAATAAACATATATTCCAAGGTTGTATGTTTTAATTTTTAAATCTTACAAATGAAGTTTCATTCCAGTCTAAGACTTAACATTTAGCTTATAAGGAATGCTACTTCCTATATGTTATACAACATATAAGATTTAAAACCTTAACATAATACTCCCACTAGCTCTCAGGAATACTTAAAATTTATCTTATTTCAATTATAAATCAAAACTAAGATTTAATAATTAAATATAAGAATAATTTCATAGATGCATGCATTTATCCATTCATGAATTATTGCACTTCGTCCACTTCCAAAGATTATATGAATTCAAAAAACCTTTCGATTACTTACCGTCCTCGCTCAAGTAATTTCTCAAGAAAGAGTTTTGATATTCCATTGTCATATTTCATATTAATGAAAACAAGTATGACAATTATCATCTTTATATATTTAACGTGTCTAGGAAAGAATGTTCAATCACAATTAATTGCTTAAATATGATTAATAATCTTGTCATAAAACATGCATTAAATATGTGTACAATATTGTCCATATGATTTCTACATAGAAATTCAAACCACTAGGGTTTTTCATCTCTTTGAAGAAACTCATTTCCATTCTCTAGTCTAACTATTAAGATAAACCAAATTTCCAAAATTGATTATCTTTATGGACATCATCTTTAACATTCATAGTATGAGTAATTTACCCAATTCAATATTCGGTAATCCATCATAATGATTATCAGGTTTACTATAATCCTGAAACTCATATTTCTCAGCATATAAGTCAAATATCTGAGATATCTTTGCAGATCTATGAATGAAAATTCCATCATCTTGAGGTCTATCATTTACATGTCTAACCTCATCATGATATTTACTAGTGTGTTTTAGAAGATTATGTATCTTGTAATTTTATCTTTCAAGATAGAAAAACTCCCACTTGCCTTTTGTAATATATAGATTATCTATATATACTTAGCAGTTAGAGCAAAACTACATTGTTCTCTTTTTGGGACATTACAAATACACATTGATAATTCCTGACTTTAGTTTATTAATAACCTATTCATAAGTAGTTTAACAAATTCAGAATCTTTAATTTTTAAAACTTAATGTGATTTATCACATTCCATAATAAAATGGTGTTTTAACAATCTTCTAGGTTGGAGTCATGTTGAGTATATTCAATCCATACTCAATTTTCTAACCTTATTACTTTTTAAGAAAGAAGTTATGGTTATCATGAATCAAACAAATCAAATAGAGTTTGACTCTCCTAACTGAACATACCATCAACTTGTGGTATTCATTAGAGTTAATATTGTAAGACAATCTAACAATATATAAGATAAACATATTCTTTTTGGCTTACCTATTTACCAACTAAGTCAACTTAATGGTATAATAGACTTTCCAAGCCAATTACATGCTTTATAACACAAGTACCTTTTAACCAAGTCACTTCATATCCATGTCTCAACAAGAAACATAAACTGTTATAATCCCATTATACGTTATAAATCATTGATCAACTCAATGACTTCTTGTATATGTCTTAATTAAAAAACATAACAAGTTAACGTCTTACTTTATTATAAGTCTTAAAAGACTTTATGTTTATGTCTTTACAATGAATCATAAACATGTTTAACTAAAGTAATTATGAACACAACGCTTGGTTTCAATAGTAGTTTCAAGTTAATTTATTTACTTCACAATAATGTAGGACTACATTATTTATTCATTTATTTATGTCATTCCAAAATTCATAAATATACAAATTAAAGTAGTATTAGATTACTTCATTTATGTTATTCTAATAATACATAAATATCTAATTTGAAGTAGTATTATATATCATTTTGACACAAGTTCTAAATACTTGTCTAATTTAGAAACTGCAAATATGTCCATGCAAGGTCTGACTTCACATAGAGATTTACTTTGTTGTTGCAATCTCGCCAAGTTCTCACATGACGTAAATTGCAACACCAAGTGTTTCTTGAATTAGATATGTTCAAGTTATATTAGAATGTTAGTCTCTTACCTTGCAGTCAAGAGAATCCTTTAAATCATATACCTATATGTTGTACCTTGCACACAATATAGATTTCTCCCACTTGTGCATGTAACAACATCATGTAGCAGATAAACAACACGACATATGTTTGTTTATGTGACTAATATGATTGTGTCATTGATATTGGCATAACTAGTAGATGTAGAACCACTTCATTGTCTAATAAGGAAACGTACATGACTATCCTTGAAAACATAAGTGTCTACAAGTGGAAAGTAATTATCTTAAGACATTCTAGAGATAATCTGGGTTACTACCAAGATGACAAAGCTTGTAACTCCCACTGAATAAGAGATCATTACATTAATTCCTTATTCAGTAATAAGAACACAACACTCCCACTGGATTTGACAACATTGAAAGTGTTTCATTAACCAATGAAAGAAAATAGTGTTCTATTTACTTCCCTGCACTTTTGAGAAAGTTCATACATAACAATTACTTATGTACTTAAAGAGTGTATTCTACTATGTAGATGATGAACTATCCATCAATGCTATTAACTTGAAAAATTGGGCATGCAATTTCTTTCTTAATAGTTCTACTATTCCAACAATTGTAAGTAGTATTTTTAAATGGTCAAAGCACAACAACTAGATAAAATATGCTAGTTTGTCTTTTACCAATTATACAGTAATTAGTCTAGCTTCTAATTTAATAACTCAGAAAACATGCAATTTTCTCAACTATTAAAATTTGCTTACGAGTTATGTACTTAGAATTTAGACAATTCTAATTTGTCCTATCATACCTTTCTCATTCATGAAAAGGAATAGGATTGAATCTCACTCTTTCTTATATAAAGAGGACTAGGTTTATCCTTTTAGCAAAGTTGACTCTACCAAAAACCCTTACAGGTGTAGATCAATTTACCAATACAGGAATAACCTACGTTTACGATTTAATGTTGCATTAATACATTTAAAGAATTAGCAAAATTCAATTTTAGTATTTTCGATAATTAAACTTTTCAAGAAAATAAAATACCCACGGTAATATTCATATAACCATAGAATTTTCTCGAAAACTAGGATCCAAATTATCATAGGTTCATTACATCAGTTGATCTGCTAGCAACGAACGCATATAATAAGGTAATATGTCGAACGTTAATTGGCAAACAATTTCCAACTCCTAGATCATTATGTGATTTATATTTTCCAACGCTATTGCAAATATAAACATGTTTCATCCCATCTTATGCCATTGAGTCCATGTCTCACTTCCTACTCAACTTAAGTGTCTAACTTAAAGAACTGCAAATATGTCCATGTAAGATCTCACTTTACATAGAGATTTACCTCTCCATCACAATCTAGCCAAGTACTCTCATGACATAAATTGCAACTTCAAGTGTTCCTTTTAATTAGATGGCATATAACTTAATTTAAAAGGGTACTAGTTTTGATTTTATGTGGTCAAATCAAATATGTACAAAGATGTCATGCATTCATCTTGTAGCATAAATTTAATAAAAAAAAACTTTTTATTACCAATTCATAAAGATCAAATTATCAAAGTTTTGATTGAGGTATTGGGTTCACCAATCAAGGAATTTAGTGTTAATTATCGTCCATTATACCGTACTTTTGCATAAGTGTAAACACTTAGTGTTTCGGGTAATTACCACCGAAGTGGCGCATGGAATTAAAACTAATTCGCCCTTAAGATGAGTTTGCACATTCTATGGCTTACTAAGTAGCTCCATTCGAACTTACAGGGGGCAGATGACCAGGTAAGCGCAAAGTTCCGTTCAGACCATTTGTACCAAAGTCACCAATCAATTAAACTATTGAGAACTTAACTCTTCCAAAACAAATCAAATTTCGCCATTGTTTAGTCCGTATTATTTTTCTATTCAAAATTACCCTTTGCTTAAAACTGTCTAACATAATAAACAAACAAGTAACAAATAAAAAATAAACTACTAAAAAACAATGCCCACATAATAAAGAATTTATACATGTAAACAAGTAGCCACATGCAACTTATTCGATAAAACCCTATTAATAATCAATATCTATGTTAAATTAATGTATATATTAATTAGGGCTTTCACTCTCTCAATTGAGAGTGAGCCACATACATCGAAGAATCGATTGCGTAAACCCATAATTAATAATATACCAAATTGCACATAATTGATTCATTAATATACATAATTGGAGTCTTCCCCAATTCAAGATTTATCGTAATTAAATATGTCTCAACAATTAAACAATTTTATCAAAGTAACTTATCCATGACTAACATGCATGTATAATCATGGATATCATAACAATTATACAAATAAGTCATAAGATCGCATATAAAAAATTCCATGACACATAACAAATTATTCATGAATTAATCACGTAACTAATATATTAATTCTAGGTTTTAATAAGGTTAGCAAACAATTTTCAAAACCCTAAAAATTTATTCATGTGTCGACATAAAAAAAATAGGGGTACGCCCCAATTCATAAAAAAAGGGACCAAACAATAATAAACATAAACCCTAGATTAACATATCAAACAACATACAATTATTTGTTTTATTACGCGTTTATGTAATTAATTACTCATTAAAAACCAATGACTCGTGATGCCACTGTTGGAATTAAATAACATGACATTCAGATAAATAATCACAAAACATCAAAGTATTCAAGCGAAAGCGTATAGGATTTATTAATGAATAATTAATCAACATAAAAGAATATGCGTACCTTTTATTGATTCTAGCCGAACAAGAATCAATTCCACAAACTAGCAATTGGATGAACCCTAATTAGAGTTTATAGGATTATATGAATTACCCCTTACCGTTTTGTAATTCAATCCAAGATAATAACAAAAGTATGTTATTACTATGTTCTTGTACACACGTACTAAACCGAATTAAAGTAATGTTAGTTTTTATCAAACAAATAACTTGGTTTGTGGAAAGTAATGGATCGACACCCACAAGGGTTGTACGATCGGTTTGGACAAGAAAACACACAAAACAGTTTTTAGGGTTTAGCAATGAGCACAAGAGATGGAAAAACAAGACCCCTATCCTTGTATATATACCCAACTAAACTTGGTGAACAAGTTGGCTCTTGTTTCCTTGTTTTCTTGGCCGATCGGTTCATGGTATCCCTTAGGGATTCCGGAACCTTCCCAATCTTTGCAATTAAGTCCTTTTCCAAATACCTTTAACGCCCGTTAGTCCATTACATTAATTACTTAACGTTCGTTAGTTATTTTGTTTAATAAATAAATAAATATAACGTTTATATTCAATTATTAACTTTAAATTCTCATACGTAAAGTGTGCAATCCCATAGTCTCGAGTTCGATCCTAACACACGTCTATTAATTTATTGTCCATAAAACATATACCAGTGGCAACCCATTTTCTTCAATACAACATCCATACAGCCCGACACAAGATTTGATTAGCATAGCTATTTCAGTAACAAAGTAGTGACAAATTCACAATGCTTTGAGCTGGTGTAAAGTTGCTTAACAGCCGTCTCAGAACCATCTAAGAGTACTTCCGGCAAATCAAAGGTTTTTTTTTTTTTTTTTTTTTTTTTTTTTTTTTTTTTTTCTTCGTAAACAATCACCTCAAGTATTAATGTGAGAAAAAAAAATTCCAAGAGATAATACAAAACCTTGTAAACTGGTCCAAAGCCTCCTTGTCGAATATTATTAGCAGAATAAAAGTTATGTGCATCAGGTTATAATAACGTCTGAAATTTAAGTGAACAAAGCTCTATAACAAGGATACTGATTATTAGATGCAAATAGAGTATATGAGTACAATTTGCAAAAAAATATAAGAGAACTAGCAGGGCCGTCTCGTGAAATTTGGAGGCCCCGTGCCATATCTGCAAGATAGGCCCCTAACATACGAGAAAAAATGAAAATGTATAAAATAAACTTTGAAATCCTTGCGATATTTGTTATTCTTATCTAAAAATATTAGAAGAATAAATACCAGTAACATGCATATTTATATTTCTAGTCGCATTCTCAAAGCAAACGTATTAATTATGTTATAGTCTTAACAGATCTTAAATCTCAACAATATTGCTTTGAAAACTGAACAATTTAACTACAGAAGATAAAAGAAGCATATAAATACTTAAATAAACATTATATAGATGAAAAACTGACACTAATTATGTTGGTTTATTCTTCGAAAAAATAAAAGAGATCATTTTGTTGACCAAGAATTTTTACTAGGCTATACTATTAGCATACACACGTAGCTACATAACTGCAATTTACAAAGTGGAGGTCCTGATATTTAGGGGGCCCTGTGCCACTGCACCAGGTGTACTCCCCATCAGCCGGCCTTGGACACTAGGGGATGGACATTTGACCCATTTACTTATGAATGGGTCAATTGGTGTCGTTTATTATCTGAAATAGATTAAATCAGAAGATTTAGCATAAAACAGGAATGGGTCAAATGGGCAGAAAATCTTTCAATGTCTTGCATACAACCTCCTGCCTCGTTTTTATTCTGAGACTTCACACTCGATTGCTATAATATTGTTCTAATCATGAATTACGCTTTCATTCTACGTTTTTTATGTCTGTCAAACAAGGTTCACAGGTAGCCGTTACTAAATTGTCTGTCATAACAAAACACATATCAACCCATTACCAAACAGCCTGACCCGTTAATCTTGCCGCCTCTAACAAGAGCCACTTTACATAGTTAAACTCTTAACTTTATCTTAGTTGTTCCTTCCTATATAAACTCCCCACCAACTTACAGTTAAAATCAAATTCCAGCCTATAGATCCAGCAGAAAATTTACCCATGTGCCCACATCAATATGTATTCCTAGAACTTGTTGTGGAGATCAAAATAATCAGACAAACGAATGTCTGAAATATGATAGACATGTAAGGTAGAAATACCTTTAGTTACAGTTCCTCAAGAGTGGAAATATTACATATTTCTACAGGTATGAGAGTACTAGTTGGTATTACAGAATACTCGTGACCAAAAAAACAAAGTATGAAGAGCACAATCACCATGATTGGATGAAAATTTAGAAAAACTGAAGTAGCACGAGTAACTTTTACAAAGAAGAATAAGAAGAAGAGGAGGAGGAGGTTCCCTGTTTATATATTTTTGTCGAAAGAGAAAGATAAAGTGTTGCTCTTTTTGTAATTTGTATTAGAAAGTATCAAACTTATTGTCAATATAAAGTGTTCTATAACCATCGCGATAGATATAACGAAATACAAAAGTTTGCAGTACCGCGTGGCTAAAAAATTAAACTTGTTATAATAACAAAGACCTTCAAATTTTTATTTAGCTAGATTATATGCTTCTTATTGTGTTAACCCTGATGAGGCGCCAAACACACGTGGAAAGCTTTTGGCTTGAGCCAAAGCGATGCCACCATACCGGCACCCTCCTGCGCCAAAGCCCAAGCCAAACTAGTGGAGTACGTCTTCACTTTTTGTTTTTTTGTTAATTTTAATTAGCTTTTTTTTTTTTTTTTTTTTTTTTTTTTTAAATTAGTATGGTGAGTCCCAAAATGGATGTTTTGGCTTGAGTGATGAATGAGAAGGTATTTTAGTGTGTGAGTGTAAAAAGAAAGAACGTTGAATTGATGGTGAGGTGACTCTTTAGCTTGAGCCACCACATCTAATGTTCTGCTCTTAATGGTAATAAAGGACGAGGTTATAATTTGTAATGAATAACAAAATATTTTTTATTAATACTTTTGCTGTATGTATAAATGTATAATAAATTTAATAAAATAAAAATTATGTTTACTAAAACTTCAGTTATCAACAATAATTTTTAGAACTGTTGTTAACAAAACACAAATAATTAAAGTGATAGTGTGGCACCAACTTTGGTTGCTACTAGCTAGTTAACAGTTATTATCAATAATTTTTAGAACAGGTCTTATCAAAACACAAATAACGTGACAGTGGATGTACTCAGAAGAAGGTGTTGTACAAAATAATTGTTAGGCTACCAAAAAATTGAAAGTAGCAAAAAATTTTATCGGAGATTGCACATACCAAAAGATGAAAGTTTTTAAAAAATTTGCACTTCATGACCAAAAATCGGGTGTAGGCCGTGCAACACCCGGCACCAATGTGGCACCAACTTTGGTTGCTACTATTGAACACCAGAATGATTATTGATTGTCGGATGATGGTTGGTTAATGAAACGTATGGCCCGATGTGAAAATTGGGTTTTTACTTTTTAGTTCCCGCTCTATAGTTTCGAAAATATTCATAGCTGATAGATATTCTTTGACCTCATAATATTACAAAACAGACATTGCATTTTGAGGTTTATGTTTTGGGAGCCTAAAGTTTAAATAGTAACATCGTGTCCAATTAATGTCTTCTTTCACGTTATGGAACCACTTTTGACATATAAATACAAACCTAAAAACAATTTTCGATTACACTTTTCTTTTATCATTCGACTAAGGGAGTTTTCCAAAGGCCACTCCACCCACTTTTTAAGCTACAATCATCCAAGTTCAAGATTCATTCAACATAAAACAATTGAATTAATTCGGTTTCCTCATCGTGTTCATAATGAATTCTTTTAGTTTATCGTTTATTACTTTATTTGTTATTATTAGTGAGATTGTTGGCTAAACATTTTAAGTGTTAGCAGGGGCGTAGGCAGAAATTTGTTTATGAGAGGCCAAAAAAATTTAAAGTACGTTAGTAAATGCTAAAATAACATCATATATATATATATATATATATATATATATATATATATATATATATATATATATATGTAAAAATGTTACAACAAATTTGCTCATTTATATAATAGAATGATGGACAATTGTAACACGGTTATAATTCCCGCATAATTTTTAAATGTCCTAATAAATAATACCAATATTTTAAAACAGGCCTAAAGTGAATACGACATACAATTGAGCATATTGGGCTATATCTTTTGATAATTATAAATTTTTTTAATCTTCATGCCAAACGACGTCGTTTGCTACAGTGAAAACCCGGTTCCAACCCGACAAACTGTGAGTGAGGCTACAGTAATTACTCCCTTTCTTTGTCGTTTCAAGTTATACAAAAACGTGAAAATTGTCGTTTCGGGTAAGCAAAACCCGCCTTACATCACCCCCCACTCTTACTATATTATTATACGGAGTAACTAAACGTTTGCTACAGTGAAAACCCGGTTCCAACCCGACAAACTGTGAGTGAGGCTACAGTAATTACTCCCTTTCTTTGTCGTTTCAAGTTATACAAAAACGTGAAAATTGTCGTTTCGGGTAAGCAAAACCCGCCTTACATCACCCCCCACTCTTACTATATTATTATACGGAGTAACTAAACCTAAATATGACAGATCCCAGAACCTTCTGTTTTCTTGAAACTTCTTTATCTCTTCAACGAGATAAAAAGCCACCTGATCAGGTCAAATCCATCTTTTATTTGATCTAAACCTCTGAAACTAATCACCGAGACATAGACCATTGGCTAGACGATTTGAAAACACAGGTATGTTTGCTTTATATAATTTTAATAAACAAGATTGCTGATTTTATTATTTTATTATGTGATTATTGATAAAATTGGATTGTGGGTTTGCTTTAATATTGAATTTCACATATGGGTTATTATGGGGTTTTGATTTTGTTACTTCGTTAGATTTAATTTTGAGATTTGATAAATTTAACCTTACGTGCAGTTTCATTTTGAACAATTTACAGTTTCCTTATGTGTAGTTATAGATTTATATGCATTTGCTTTTGTTGTAGGTTTGCTGATGTTGGGTTGTATTGGATGACGCTTGGTTTCCATAGCCCACGGCAGCTTATTTTGTTTGGCCGTCTGAGGTTTTTTTACTGATTCATGTAGATTTTCGGCCTGTGTGAAATCTGCACATATCTTTGGCGTGCCATCACCACGACAGTGGTGTTTGCAGCCATGATGTGTTACTCGAAGCCATCACGGGCGTTTATCGAACTGCTTTATGTGTGCTACTGTGGCTGTCATGAGTATGAACGAGTCGAGTTAAAAGTGAGATTTCCCGTATCTTGGCATGGCAGCCTGTTAGGCTTGCAGCCATGGTGGGTACATCCACATGTTCCTAACTACTACCCTATGTCAGGCACGAGTCGAGTTAAAAGTGAGATTGCCCGTATCTTGGCATGGCAGCCTCTTAGGCTTGCAGCCATGGCGGGTACATCCACGTGTTCCTAACTGCTACCCTATCTTAACCTAAAAAGTATGATAACGTGAACCCATAACCGGTTATGGGTTTAAGTAGTATGCACATTGGCACGGCAAATTACTGTATTTGCAGCCATGGAAGTTCCACATGTTTTTTTATGATCCTTTAACCCACTATCAGGAATGAAGCTTTGGTTGTCTAGCATACCATGTATGGGTTCAATAAACCTATTCAAAATGTTCTGTCCTCATGGTCTGATATTATAAATTTTTTTAATTGGTGGCGCAAACGACGTCGTTTGCTACAGTGAAAACCCGGTTCCAGCCCGACAAACTGTGAGTGGGGCTACACTACTTATTTAGGTTTAGTATAATAAGAGTTATTGGGTTATGGGTTCAAGTAGTATGCACATACATACAGGCAATGATGATAGTTATCGTTGTTTAGAAAATTCATGATCGTAATTTACCAACGGCAGTATCTTGGCGGGGCAACCTTACCCGAGTGGTCGTTGCAGCCATGGCTGTTGTAAGCTTTTGCTGCTATATTTGCAGAACTTTGGTATTTCAATATGACTGCTTCGGCAATATAGGAGTCTTGGTGGGGCAGCCTTACCCCAAGTAGTAGTTGCAGCCATGCCTGTGTTTCGCCTTTCTGAGCCATTGCGTGATGACCATCCGGTTTCGATACTGATGTGAGCGTATGTATGTATGCGTAATGGGAATTCAGCGATCAGTGTGTGGATTAAGCTATTGTAGATATAAATAGTCTTGGTACAGGTTCGAGCAATCAGTGTCTTGGATTAAGCTATTGTAGATATAATTCATAAGTTACGTAAATTGTTTGCACAAAGTAACATTTTTTTTTGGTAATTATGGTTTCCGGCCTTTTGGCTAATTAATCTATGATGTTTGAACCCAATATTACAGAGACTCGAACAAATATGAAATTTCGGGTCACACATACATATTGCTTCGAGTGTAGCTTTTGCTTAAGTTCTCAGCTATGCCTGTCATCACATTCATTCAATAATTTCAAACAAGAACAATGGATTTTTTATTTTTTTTTTGAATGTTTTAACTTTTGGCACTTTCGCGTAACATTTTAAGAATTCAGTTGCTAATATTCATCTGTTTGGATGGTAGCAAGTAAGGATGCGTGCAACTGTTACCAAAGGTGCTCCTAAGAACCCAAGAGACTTAAAGGACGATAACAATTTTCGATTTTTAAGAGTTAATTACAGGTATGAAAAGCTTAGATAATTATTCTCTTACTACTGTTAGTTTGTTAAAGTTTATTACACCTTTTTATGTGTTTGTTTTGTTTATTGTGATACAGATACCGCTAAAGGGTTCTCATTCGGGAATTTGGAGTTGTTTAACTGAGCAATCTGCAAGAACACCACCTCGGGATGTTCTACAGATAAAGATGTAGAAGATTGGTTTTTACAAGCACTTTGATGCTTAGGTTATTTGGCTGTAAAGTATTACTAAAGCAGGTATACCTGTTAATTTCTTTTTAGATGTTTAAATTATCTGATACAGTGCCTTATCTGCAGTACATTGCTTTGAATTTTCGATTTCAGTTGGGATTTCGGGGAAAAAGCTCCATGGGTCAAATTGGTATTTTATGTGTAATTCATTTGAAGTGTATTATACATGTTTGCGAAATAGTTATTACTTGCAGCGCAAATTTATATGTACGGGAAAGTTTTTATTTTTTGATGGTTCTTTATTTGCTAATTTGGAGATTGCAAAGCTTTTGAATCCTTTTTATGTCTTGAATGTAGATTGTTGCGGCTTATTTGTCGGCTTCGTTGAGGGACACCTAGGGCCTAACCAAAACTATGTAGGATGATTTACACCAAAAATTCTAAGCGTGACAAAATTGTATAGCCAATGCAAGGTTAATCAAAGATTTTGACGATTTGATAACATCTGAAGTCCACACACAGGATCACCAGACTATGTTGGTTTTTACTGTGAAATTTTGAAAAAACCCAGATATTAAAACCTCCTGCTTTCTAATACTTTTTTTTTTTCGTAATTTGCAGTTGTCTTCTTTTGAGCAGCATGGGATGCTTTTTACTGGTACAATCGCTTTTACTCATATACCCAATGATCAGGCCACATGGGAACTGAATCGCCAATCATTTGTATACAGAATGCTGAAAATGGTTATGGATCATAAGTTGTCTTTCATGGCCACTTCAAAACTGCTTATCAGGTTATAGTGCTTCTAAGTTTTTGGACTAAGCGAAGTCTTTGGTAGGTTATTGTAATTTGTTGAACTAGATTAGGCATCCCAAACACCGTCGGTTGCCTTTGTAAGTGTTTATCTGGATTTTTAAGATAACCAGTTCTAAACATTTTATGCAACTATTACTGGTAAAAAGTTTAAAATGAACAGATATCAAACATTAGAAAAGTGTATTCTTCTTATTCGTAAATATGTGACATCTAATGTGTTAAAACTTTATTCTGCAGTGCTGCAGGGTGATGGGCTTATAGACGTTCACCAAAGTATTATTACCTTGATGATATGTCCTTCGATCATGGTAAACTATAGCTTCAAAAATTTTTCTCTTGACAATCTTTAACTAATCTCTTCAAGGTACTCATTTAAATTATGACGCTTAGGTGATGGTCGCACAAATAGAATGCGCCATGCTCTGGATATAGCTACTCTTAGAATTCAGCCACGAGCAATGGTACTCAAGAAAAGGTCGGAAAAACGTATGACAAACTTTTGCATTCGAGATGGCTGACCGGCACGCGTGTGAAAGAAAGAAACGAGCTAGACACAACTTGCTAAGGGTGGACCATATAAGTTATCGCAGGCGCTTCCACCAAATGCAATAAGATATCTTTCGGGCTTTTACTCATATACCCAATAATCAGCCCACGTGAGGATCAGGTTAAAGCGGCTGGAATGCTTTTTGGCATGTATCAGGTGACGACAGTTTTTCTATCTAGACATCACGGTGTTAACCTTAGTCATATCTGCTTTCAGCTTTTTATCTATATATAACCGACTTAGTGAGAATTTGGTTAATTTGGAAATTTAGTGGGTGTTTGAATATGCCTTTAAATACGCACCGGAAAAAAAGATGGCAGGCCCAAATCTAGCTAAAACAAACACCCCATAAAAAGAGGTTTTCGCACTTTCCAAGAACATAATCATAAGTAATGTGATTCAACTGAAACTATAGGAATAATCATTACTTATGCTAAAAAATAATTGTAAAAGATGTACCTGCAAATGAAACAGTGGAGCAGGTTGTAAATATAAAATTTTGATATATATCTTATGGGATACATTAGTTTAGCTTTGATTTTGATTACGTGTTTCAGAAATTTCGTGCTTTTTGTTGATTTGGTGACCTATAATTTGCATACCATTAACCTAATGCCGCATGTTGGATCACTTCTTTTCTTTATGTGTCTGTAGTAATTTTCCTAACGAGGTTAATAAATCATGTGCTTTGTGTGATCACGGCCACCGAAGAAAGAGCAAAGCTTCGCCAAAAACTGATCTTCAATTGGTGCTACGACACACTTATTTAACTTACTCTCCATTCATAGATAGTTATTGTGCAACAGGTTCTGTAGTTAGAATCCAGTTGGATGTGTTTATTTGGTTGATTTAGTTGTGGTTATTTTGACCCACTTATATACAAATAGGTCAGTTGATTTATGTATTTTTATCTGAAATGCCGTTGGGTGCATGTGACACATTTAAATCACACTAATTATTTTGTTTATCATTGGAATTAAATGGCCTTGCAATTCAGAACTTAAAGCATCCTTGATTTAGTCCAACCCAACCAACCTGTTACTCAGCCCACCCACTCCGCAATCATGGTGTTTATTCTTACTTGCCGCAAGTTTTGCGGCCGCCACTAATTTAAGTTTCTGGAAATGTGCATGCATGTGTAAAAAGGTGGGAGATTACAGTGGACAATACTTACACTATCGGCATTGTATTAACAACACCCTGTGAGCTAACAAAGATTTAATCTTGAAATGATGTACCGTATATACTTTTTACGTTTCTAGATTTGTCCTTTGCTCTTTACACAAGTTGCAGTGCCACTTATATGTTACTTTTCAGGTTCCATTATCATCAGGTTTTTGAATAATTTTCCAATAATTGTTCCATTGCCAGTTCACATTTACATATACAACCATAAAAAAAAACTGGCAAACGCCCCCGACTTTTTGAAAAACCAATCCTAGACTCTATTATATTTTCACAAAGTTTGTAAAAATGGCAAAAAATACCCCCTAATGATATGATACTTTTCAAACTCAATGCTAAACGAATACCCGTTAAACAAACTTAAGGTCAACATTCATATCCCAACCCAACTTTCACTATACAAATGTGTCATAGGAAATAAATATACGTTTACATAAAGATTTTTGCACACAATTTACACACCACACATATTACAAAACTCATATAGCATAAATAATTAAATGCAAAAAACCCGCCGCAACGCGCGGGTGCATCAACTCGTTATATACAATTATTAAAGCATTGCAAAGGTCTAAAACTGAACCGAGAAGCGATTTTTCAAAAAAATGAACCGAAACCGAACCGAATATTTTCGGTTGGGTTCGGTTTTGTGTCGGTTCGGTTCGTTTTGTATGGTTTATGTGTGTTTTTTGTCGGTTTTGGGTCGAACCAAACCGAAACTGAAAACCGTTAGAATGTAGCACTGAAACCGAACCGAATATGGTCAAATCAGCTTGGTTCGGTTTGTCCCTGTTTTTCGGTTCGTTTTTTTGTCCGATATGCTCAGCCCCGGGTGATATCTTCCGACCAAAATTAAAGGTCATCGGACAAGAGAATAGATGTGTTGTTTGTTTATTGAACATGTCCTTAATAACATAACTACATAAGAAAAGTAACTTATAAAACAACAAGAAGGGAGGGGTTGAAAATAAAATAATACAAAAATTAGAAGGGGGTTAAAAACAAAAAAGGATAAATTTTACGTATAAATACCCAAAATCAGTTCCTGTGGTCGACATAATTTGCAAAATTAGTCGAGATGGCTCGCAGGTATGTAATATCTATTATTCTATTATGTTTGATTGATTTTGTGCTAACATATAAAATAATAATTGTGATTTGCTAACAGAAAGCGTTTGAGCGCCGCATCAGCAAACCAAAGGCGAAACAAGAACAAGAAGATCTCCTTCTCGTATAAGCAGCATCAGGATGTAAGATGATTTATATGCTTTTGATGAGACATAATAGCATTAGCCAAAAAATAATATAATCACCACATCACATACCGCCTCTTGCTTATTTTTGTTTTCTGCACTTTCTAATCGGTGGTTTCATTCAGCTCGAGGACGAGTTTGCCAGGATGTCTATCGCGCCATCCAAAAGTATGCTATCACGAGTTTTATTCAAAAGGAATCCATCTGTCAAGCCAACACAGACGCCCAAGGTTTTGCTGTAATTTATCATTGTTTTATCATATCCTCATTCTTTTGTTTCACTTGCTGATTCTCTCCCTCTCATGGGATTATTGATACAGGACGTTACTAAAGCTCTCAGCGAACTTGAACGACGTAGTAAGCCTCTGCCCTGCCACTTACTGATGCTGTTTTTTCACACATAAAAAGTCAGCAAGTTGATGTATTTTTTTCCTTGTTTTTTAATTGATGATAGGGCATCAACCTCTAGTTCCACCCCCTCTATATAGTCTCCTTCAGAAGGTAATTGTTTGGATTGGACTTGCTGAGACTCACAAGGGCGACTTCCGTTACCAGTTACAGCTGGAAGGCTTTGAGGCTTCTGTTCACAAGTTGGCAGCCATGTACCAAACCAATATGCCAAGAGACTGGAAATAGTATGTTTGTTGTCATTTTTCGTGAATACTCAATTATTAATCTATATCTAAATCCATCATATTTTTTGTTTCTTGGCATCATCATTTTCTTTTATTTTTCTCTCGCTTCAATCTTTTTCTGCCCTTTTCTTGCAGCGACCGGGCCACTGTCCACAAGTGGGGGTGGATTCCAGACTATTATACTGCTGATGTCTATGCTGTTAATTATGACTAGCATGGCTTTCCTCTATTACTACGTGTGGTCATGTATATCAGGTATCCTTGAGTGTCTACTAGTTTGCAGCTGTGTCGTACAAGCTAGCTAGTATGTTTCTGTATCAGTTTGAGCAAGTTTTATTTCTCTTATCATGCCATACGATTCTCTAGCAAAAAGTAGTATCTGTGTGTAGAGATGTTTTACTGTGAACAAATTATATTTCTAGTTTCGGCCTTTTGTTTCATTTGTCTTTCACTGTCGATGTCGTGCATAGTTTTAAGTTATGTCGGCCTTTATGATTGTTTCAAAGGCTTGGGGTAAAAATCTATTTGATGAATTAAGCATGGTTATATATTCATTTACTTAGTTTGGAGCGTGCACTAGAGAATGATTTGATTTAATCGCTCAATAACTATCAAATTTCGCCTCTTACATTGAAGTAAAAATCAATACCATTACATCTATAAAGAATCGGGGGTGGATGCCCACCATCCTACTTCACACCCTGTATACCTCTACCAAATGTGCTCACTTGTGAATGTATTCACATTCTTTTTTACTGTGTGTAACAGAGTGTTTTAGAGAGAGAGAATGTTATGTAACATTATCGCATGAATATGTGCGAGCAACGCCAAAAGATACGGGGGAGTCTAATCCATTTGCTGTGCCCATGCATATCTTTCTGGTACACTAGAGAGTATTTAAATGCCTTTCTACCAAGAGGAAATTACCGATACATGCTTATTGGGTAATGGCTATTGTTTATTTCAAAAGATATAGAATATAATCTAACATCATCTAGTGGATACTTGTGAGCAAGGTGAAGAGTTACGGGCTGGCTAATCCATTCGCTATGCCCATGTATATCTGTTGGTACTCATGGCATTTATATATATATATAGTTTTTCGAATTGGAATTATATATATATATAAATGCTGTCAAACAAGGTTCACAGGTAGCCGTTACTAATCATGAATTACGCTTTCATTGATGGTTCCAAGCTTATCTGTTGGTACTAATCATGAATTACGCTTTCATTCTACATTTTTTATGTCTGTCAAACAAGGTTCACAGGTAGCCGTTACTAAATTGTCTGTCATAACAAAACACATATCAACCCATTACCAAACAGCCTGACCCGTTAATCTTGCCACCTCTAGCATGAGCCGCTTTACATAGTTAAACTCTTAACTTTATCTTAGTTGTTCCTTCCTATATAAACTCCCCACCAACTTACAGTTAAAATCAAATTCCAGCCTATAGATCCAGCAGAAAATTTACCCATGTGCCCACATCAATATGTATTCCTAGAACTTGTTGTGGAGATCAAAATAATCAGACTAACGAATGTCTGAAATATGATAGACCTGTAAGGTAAAATTACCTTTAGTTACAGTTCCTCAAGAGTAGAAATATTCAATATTTCTACAGGTATGAGAGTACTAATTGGTATTACAGAATACTCGTGACCAAAAAAACAAAGTATGAAGAGCACAATCACCATGATTGGATGAAAATTTTGAAAAACTGAAGCAGCACTAGTAACTTTTACAAAGAAGAATAAAAATAAGAAGAAGAGGACGAGGAGGTTCCATGTTTATATATTTATATCGAAAGAGAAAGATAAAGTGTTGCTCGATTTTGTAATTTGTATTAGAAAGTATCAAACTTATTGTCAATATAAAGTGTTCTATAAGCATCGCGATAGATATAACAAGAAAAGTTCGCAGTACCGTGTGGCTAAAAAATTATACTCAGTTGTAATAACAAAAACCTTCAAATTTTTATTTAGCTAGATTATATGCTTCTTCTTTTAGGTAATATATTGTGGTAACCCTGATGAGGCGCCAAACACACGTGGAAAGCTTTTGGCTTGAGCCAAAGCGATGCCACCATACCGGCACCCTCCTGCGCCAAAGCCCAAGCCAAACTAGTGGCGTACACTATTCTTCATGATGAGTTGACGGTGAGGTGACTCTTTAGCTTGAGCCACCACACCTAATGTTCTGCTCTTAATGGTAATAAAGAACGAGGTTATAATTTGTAATGTATAATAAATTTAATAAAATGAAAATTATGTTTACTAAAACTTCAGTTATCAACAATAATTTTTAGAACTCTTGTTAACAAAACCACAAATAATTAAAGTGATAGTGAACAGTTATTAACAATAATTTTTAAAACAAGTCTTATCAAAACACAAATAAAGTGATAGTGGCATAATTTTCAAAAGAGTGTTGTACAAAATAATTGTTAGGTTAATTAAAGTTATATCAAAAAACCGAAAGTAGCAAAAAAGTTTTTGGAGGTTGTACATACCAAAAAACGCTAGTTTTTTAAAAGTTTGCACTTCATGACCAAAAATCAGGTGTAGTCTGTGCAACACCTGCCGGGTACCAACTTTGGTTGCAACTATTGAACACCTGAGTGATTATCGATCGTCGGATGAGGGTTGGTTAATGAAACGTGTGGCCCGATTTGAAAATTGGGTTTTTTACTTTTTAGTTCCCGCTCTATAGTTTCGAAAATATTCATAGCTGATATTCTTTGACCTCGTAATATTACAAAACAGACATTGAATTTTGAGGTTTCTGTGTTTGGGAGCCTAAAGTTTAAATAGTAACATCTTGTCCAATTAATGTCTTCTTTCACGTTATGGAACCACTTTTTAGTTGTTCAAGTGTTGCATATCAAAATTTAGGGCCTGTTTGGCAGGAGCTTTTCAGGGAGATGTTAGCTTTTTGTTACAAAAATAATATCTTCTAAAATAAGTAGCTTCGTTTGGATACACTAACTTCAAGCTTTTATTTCAAACAAATAGCTACTAAATGAAAAGCTGATTCATGAGGCTTTTTAAATATTTTGGAGCTGTTAAAACTTTAAATTACTGATATACCCTCCAAACATTTGTTTACAATTATATATATGTCCTTTTATGTCATTTTACATCTTATAATTACATTTAACAGCTAATTTACCAAACATTTTTACTAAAAAAAGATACAGCTTGTAGCTCATGTTAACAGCATTGCAATTTACAGCTTACAGCTTACAGTTTACAGCTTATAACATACAACTTACAGCTAGTTTTGCCAAACATACCCTTAATTACAACTTGGTTGCCTTTTTTATATAAATACAAACCTAAAAACAATTTTCGATTACACTTTTCTTTTATCATTCGACTAAGGGAGTTTTCCAAAGGCCACTCCACCCACTTTTGAAGCTTCAATCATCCAAGTTTAAGATTCATTCAACATAAACGATTTAATTAATTCGGTTTGCTTATCGTGTTCATAATGAATTCTTTTAGTTTATCGTTTATTACTTTTTTTGTTATTATGAGTGAGATTGTTGGCTAAACACTTTAAGTGTTAGCCCAATTATGATTCTATTTAGTTAATGACATGATTTATTAAGTTTTATTAGTTATTTGATTGGATAATTATTGTGTTTGTTGAATGATCCTTGTGTCTATGTGTACTAGGCTTAACATGTTGATAATAATTAATTAGCATCAAAAGCAAGTCACAACAGTTAGTTGGCGGTCTTAATGAACGAGCTATACCTAGATAACATCCGGAACCAGTCAAGTTAAAATGTTACAGGGCATATGTATAGATTATAGCAACCAATACTAGATTTATACTACCTAAGAGTCACCAATTCAGATATTGATTAAATATGTCGTTAGCATATTTAGAGGATTAACTAGGTGAACATTTCTTTCCTCTTGTTATTACATATTCGATTTTATAATTTGCCATTTATTTACTTGTTTAGTTATTTCACTTTACATATTCGATTTTATAATTTGCCATTTATTTACTTGTTTAGTTATTTCACAACACATAGCATATCTAAAACGCCGCCAGATTTAGTTTTCATGTCATTATTATTTTACTTTACAAACAAATCCATCGCTCCTTCAAATGACCTGGTCTTACTATGTCTATACTACACACGAATGAGTACACTGCCCGAGATTGTATAAAACGAGATTTAATGGATCACTCAAGCAGACAGAAATTAGCTTTTAGAAATAAGTAAATCTTGTAACTTGTATTTACTAAAAGTATTTAAATACATTAAAAATATATGAATGAACACTCAAAAGCTTCATCCATACATGAATTTAATTAAATATCTAGTATGTAAGTATGCAATTTTACGATAATAAGCTTTAGTTATAACTAATTTATTAAATACTCTTACAAAAACTAGCATGGTACCCGCACAAAGCAGCGGGTTCGGAGGCGAATGTTTAAAGATTTTCTAATTTTATTTTTCTATGACGAATTTTGTTTAATGACATCATATAATGAATGATAGTTTCTAGAGATATATGTTTGTGTTGTGAGATCGTGAAAAATTAATATTTCATATTATTATATTCAAATTTTAAAATGTTATTGATTTTTACTACAAACATACTAAATTCATTATATTAGTTATATCTTATTATTGTAACATCCAATTTAATGTCATAATATGTGAAATTAATGTAATTTTTTTTAATCTATACTTCTATACTACTATATAAAGCATTTAAGTTGTGGGCTCCACAAAAAATTAAGATAAGGAGCTCCAATCATTGAGTGACATGTGTCATTTCTCTAACTAAAAAATAACAAAAAGGGAGGAGCTCTAACAAACTAAAATAAAGAGCTCCAATAATAGGGTGACACATGTCACTTCCTAACTAATTAATCACCTTTATTTTTAAATTTAAATATCTTTTAATCCGTTTAATTTTTTTATGATCTAATTTCACCATATTTTTTAAAATTTTGTGCTCTTTAATTCAACATCCATTTTGATATATTTTTATGAGTTTTTAGTTTTTACATTTTTAGTAGGTTTATTTTATTTTGATTCAAATTTTTATAACTTTAACATTTATTTCAATCAATACAAACTTTATTTATCAAAATCATTTACTTTTGGGAAAGTGTTTGACGGGAAAGAGATTGTGAAGGTCTTTTTATATGCGGGAATAATGATGTCACGGGAAAGATACGGAAAACCCAAACAAACACATACAACTAACACATATACATTTGGAGTGTTGTGAAATGAATTCACTAAGCGGGTAGGGAATTGCGAGGAAAGTTGGGTTAGCAATTCATTTACTATATTTATCGCCGCCGCTGTGCGCGGGTATCTAACTATACTATATAAAGCATTTAAGTTGTGGGCTCCACAAAAAATTAAGATAAGGAGCTCCAATCATTGAGTGACATGTGTCACTTCTCTAACTAAAAAATAACAAAAAGGGAGGAGCTCTAACAAACTAAAATAAAGAACTCCAATAATAGGGTGACACATGTCACTTCCTAACTAATTAATCATATTTATTTTTAAATTTAAATATCTTTTAATCCGTTTAATTTTTTTATGATCTAATTTCGCCATATTTTTTAAAATTTTGTGCTCTTTAATTCAACATCCATTTTGATATATTTTTATGAGTTTTTAGTTTTTACATTTTTAGTAGGTTTATTTTATTTTGATTCAAATTTTTATAACTTTAACATTTATTTCAATCAATACAAACTTTATTTATCAAAATCATTTACTTTTGGTAAAGTGTTTGACGGGAAAGAGATTGTGAAGGTCTTTTTATATGCGGGAATAATGATGTCACGGGAAAGATACGGAAAACCCAAACAAACACATACAACTAACACATATACATTTGGAGTGTTGTGAAATGAATTCACTAAGCGGGTAGGGAATTGCGAGAAGAGTTGGGTTAGCAATTCATTTACTATATTTATTATATAACTATATTTATCGCCGCCGCTGTGCGCGGGTATCCGACTAGTATTACTAATAATAGAAAGTTTGTATACTTAAAAATTTTAATACTTCTAAAATTAAAAGTCATAATTGCTTTATATATAGTAGAGATAAATACTACAGTATAACAATTTCATGTTCTAATATAAGCAACAAAAAGTAACACCAATACCGTCTTTCACGGGTTATGGGTACCCAATATTGTTTCTGGTGTTTGGGGGAGGTTAAGATGTAGACAACCTTACCCCTACCTAAGGTAGAGAGGCTGTTTCCAGTTCTACCAAAGGTAGAAAGGACCTCCGGACTTTTGTAAGGAGTGAGGATCGAACCCCTGACCTCTCGTTTGAGAGGCAAAGGGTTTTCCAACTGATCCAACCCTACTTGTTTAATAAAACTCTAAGGGGACATACTTGCTATTTTACGAAAATAGAAGCCCCAAAAGCAAAACAAAAGGAAAGTAAACAATTAATTCCATATCTACCCTCACCATCTCTTCCATATTTCAAAGTAGTAAACAAACAGCCGGAAACTCATTTCACGGCGACGGTCAACGGTCAACGGAACTTTTTAACTCAAGGTATCTGGGTTTTCAGTTTTAGTAAATTATATAATTTTTTTACTTTTGTTTTAGTATAAAGTTGTTAATTATGAGCTTAGATCGAATAAGTTGGGTTTTTTTTTCTTTTAATCATTTGGGTAAGCAGAAAAGGGGAAAATAAGCAATTCCAAACAACCATTTAACTCTTAATGTATATTACTATATTATAACTATTTCAAGTAAAATTGTTAAGGGGGTGTTTGTTTCGGCTTATTTTGTTTTGGGCTTATGTTTCATAAGCTCACTTTTCGTGCCTTATTTTGAAACTTTTTGGCTTATATAAGCTTATTTTGACATATAGGGCGTTTGGATTAGCTTATTTAGCCGGCTTATGGGCTTATTTGATTCTGGAAAAGCCGATAAGCTCACTTAAGGTAAAATTTATAAGCTCTAAAAAGTGAGCTTATCGGCTTTTCCAGAATCAAATAAGCCCATAAGCCGGCTAAATAAGCTGATCCAAACACCCTTATAATAAGCCTTTATAAGCCGAAATTTTTTAAAATTAGGCCACAAAAAGTGAGCTTATGAAACATAAACCCAAAACCAAATAAGCAATAAGCCGGCTAAATAAGCCGAAACAAACACCCCCTAAAATGAGTTTCACATTTAACTTTTGTTCGCATTTACCTACAACTAAAAAAATGTTTACCTAAAACTTTTAACTTAGAAAAAAAACTTGCTATTGTCATTGAAATCTAAGAGATTAGTGTGGGTATATGCCGAAGAATTTGTAGGTGAAAAGTGAGGTTTAGTTTTGTAATTTGTTTTTGGTTGTAAAGTATCTTTAAGAGCATCGTTTGTGTAGGTACATGTGTTTTACTACTAGTATAGAATGTGAGATTAGCTTTTAATGTATTGACGATGACAGTAGTGATTGGCTAAGCATGGAGTAAGCTACAAAGTTGGTCTATGGGCTTTGTTAGTTAGGAGAAACTGAAGTAGCGTTGTTTTTTGAATAATCGACAGTAATAGGTCTTTTGTTGCTAGTTACAAGGTTGCAATCAATCTATCATGATCATCGACCAACATGGGTTAAGTTTGAAATGGATGAACATAGAGGGTGTATACAGTGTCTTTGCATGGAGATATGCATAAGAAGTAAAGTGTCATCTCGGTAAAATATAAGGACACATCTGGCTTTCGATATAGGCAACCTTACACTTAATTTACGGTATGTCTTAGCTTAGGGTGCAACTTTTTGCATCGGTTCTCATATAATCTGAGTGATGACTAACGTTTCATAGTAAGCTATTTGGTTGATCCCGTCGATATACATGTGCACATCTGGTTATTATCTTGGCGATCATTCAAAATCAGTGGACAGTTATAAAATAGGCTGAGGGCGGTCAAATTGACAACTAACAAACTTTCTTCAGATTTTCTTAAACCTATTTAAGTTCTAATTTTCCCTTTCTTTGCTGAATACCAGTCTATTCTCGTACACTAAATTGGCTACATTTACTCGTATAAGGTTAAGGAGGCACTAACCCCGAACTTTGTGCTATATTCTTCTTTTGACATCCTTCCTTACGTTCGATCCCATTTCTAGGTAGAAAATATCTTTACTTGTGTTTATATCTATATTTCATATTTTACTCTGATGAGTACTTCAATCAAGGGACGGGTTGCTCTTCTATACTTGTGCTCTTTGCTCCATTTTGTATATTTATATGCCAGCTAATAATTTTGAATGAAAAAGGCTAGATAATAGGCCGTCATGCATACACTTTCATAATTGTTTGCCAAAGAAGTAGTATATCTTATAGACTGAATACCTTAGACATCAACTGCTTTTTCACACGGAACTGCCCATTTCTGTGAATAAGGTTTCTTTAGGATTGATGATAACAGCTTAAGAGTAATATTTGAGAAAATGATGCAAGCATGGCTCTATTCCCCTGAGGCAAAAGAGGATGGTGTGGGAGCGGCATTGGGGAGAAAGGGGTAGTTAGTTTAAATTAATAGGGTATTAGTCTTTTGGATAAATCTTTCTGGAGTAAATAATATAGCAGAAGTTCATTGTGCAGATTATGGCAATGCAAGTGAGTGATGCTCCTAGAAAACCACGAATTCTGCTTGCTGCAAGTGGAAGTGTAGCTGCCATAAAGTTCAGTAACCTCTGCAGCTGTTTCACTGATTGGGCAGAAGTAAAAGCTGTTGCTACTCAGGCATCTTTACATTTCATTGACAAAACAACACTTCCAGAAGATGTGGTTCTTTATACTGATGAACATGAATGGTCTTCTTGGTCAAAGATAGGAGATAACGTGCTTCACATTGAGCTCCGTCGGTGGGCAGACATAATGGTTATTGCTCCATTGTCAGCAAATACACTTGGAAAGGTAATATATGGTTGCAACTCGTATCCTATTTTCTTTTTGATCATTTATCTCTTTTGTTTCAAGATTTTGGCATCTTTATAATGTTAGTCACATTGCTAATACACAAGAATCAAATGCTATTTTTTATAAAAAAAACACCATATGTGTGTTTTCTTTAGAGGTGGAAATTTCAACCTATCTACTTAGAAATGGATTGACTTTGTTTATGTTTATCTTTAAAAAGGTCAAAAGGGTTAAGAAAGATTTTAACAAAAAGTGCAATGGGTTGAACGGAATGGAGGTCATCCAACATGTATTTAAATGCATATAAAGCTCGAAAACCGCTGAATTGATATAGTTTCTATAATCATCTATAGCGTTTTGTATATACAAACTCAGTCTACAGATTAAAGAAGTCTTTGCCCTTTTCGATCCACACTTAATAGGTACCCATTATGTGAACCAATCGCCCATTTGGACCCTTTTTTGTTTTCATAGTTTTGTACTCTTGTCTAACATCATACTCAAACAACACATAATCTTTGAGACCTTTAATCTAATATTTAGATAATGTATGTTATTACAATGTTTTGATAGCATAATTTAGGAGGTTGTAAGGTATTGAAATACACTTTGGCGAATTTAGACCTGTTAACCCGCGTACAAGTAATTTTTTTGATTCTGGCTGTATTAAACGCAACCCATATCGATTCATCAACCCGTTTAAAACCAAAGGGGCTGAAATTGCCACATCTAGTCATAAATATTGACATATATAGTCTATGGAACACCTGAACTTAAAATTTCTACCAATGGTCCTTGAAACTATTTTAAATACACCTGTAATAAGGCACTTGGTATTTGCATGCACCTTCATTCAGGTTCAGACATTTGCATATGAAAATCCACATTTTATCTTGTATCATAACTCAGTTTTATGATCAAAATTTCTCTCAATATGCTAAATAGATTGCTGGTGGACTATGTGACAACTTGCTGACAAGCATCATCCGAGCCTGGGACTATGAAAAACCAATATTTGTTGCACCAGCTATGAACACGTTTATGTGGACCAACCCTTTCACAGAAAGACATCTTATGACAATTGATGAATTGGGAATTACTCTTATACCCCCGGTTTCAAAAAGGCTTGCTTGTGGTGACTATGGAACTGGTGCAATGGCTGAGCCCTCACTCATCTTCTCTACTGTAAGACTCTTCTTGGAATCGCGGCAGAATGCAAATAAGCAGTGAAACACAATGAATTTTGTAATGCTAGAATGGCGTCAAGGACCCTTTTCTGAACCGTCTGAGGGACCTATATAATGTCTTCTGAATGATTCAGTTTCTTTTTAACGATATATGTTTGATCATTGATGTATGGAATTTGTGTAAAGCGGGAGTACCGGTGAGAATTTTGGCTCTTAATTCTCTTTTGGTACTGTCGCACGAAAAGATGTTTCGCAAGTAGTTTGAGAACAACGGTCCGTATACAATTCATTATGTTGTTGTTGTAGACTGTTGTATACTTGGTCCATTTTTAGCCAACCAACATTATGTGACTGTTCTATTATAACTGTTTATGCCAATTGCCAAGTAACTAACAATTCGGACAGATAACAGAGAACGTACAAGTGTATGATGAACATTATTGTTGAACACAAATTTTATCACACAGCTGGACACTTAGTCTGGAAATTTTCATATTGCACAACCAAAGGTATAGCAACACTTGGTAATAATTGGCAAGTAATCGCGATGGTCGACTGCTGAACTTAAATTCAACCCGGTTCGGGAACATCCCATAATGAAAAGTAGGGGTGAGCATCGGGTCAAACCCCGACCCGAACAGACAAAAACCGACCAGAACCGAAAACTGAAAAAGGAAAAAACTCAAACCGAAAACCGAACCGAAAAATATATATCAAAACCGAAACTGAACCGAATAACTCGGTTCGGGTCGGTTTTTGGGTTTCGAGCCTAAAAACCGACAAAAACCAAATCAACCCGAAACCGAACCGAAACCGACAAAAACCAAAATAAATATACAAAAACCAAAACTGAACCAAAAAAGTCAGTTCGGTTCGGTCCGGTTTCGGTTTGTCGGTTCGGGTCGGTTTCCGGGTGGATTTGCTCAGCCCTAATGAAAAGTGACAAGCTAGAGTGGAACGTAGCTATGGTATATGTTCATTGAAACCAAATTCCTGTCAAATGACCAACATGCCATTCACTCCAGTTTTAGAATTTTTTTGCAATGAACGATTTTTATTAAAAGTACGTAAATGAAAGGAAACACTTGATTAAGACTCAATTTGGACTTTGGAATCTAAATCCATGCTAACACTTGTACAATGCAAGTGATTACAAAACATAAACACAAGTGACAGCCACGCTACCCGTTAGTGGCAGCCACCACTGTTCGTCCCCCCTTTTGCAATGCTGTGGGTGACCTGACAAACAGGACCATATTAATTGCATTAAGGTGCTGCAGAGAAAACTTTATTCTAAGAGTTTGCCTCTGCAAACTCAACTTAAATGTAAGCACCATTAACACAACAAAACCATTGCTACATTCACATACGTATGCCAAAGAATTAGGTACAGTCTAACATGTTTGACATTCTTATGAAAGATTGCTCAACGGGAATTCATCAATACAAGAAAACCATCGCATGTTCTTATTGCCAAAAAGATACGTATATGCTAATGAAACAAAACCAGCATCAAGACTTATACGTACAAGATAATATGTTAAAAATTCTTTACGGAGTAACAAGGGGACTATATTGGAGGTTCGGTTGTTCTAGTCCTAGCCATTAGGTGTCGTGCCTCATCAACTTAATCATCCTTGGGAATATCTTTCTTTGGCAGCTCCTTGGGTTTTGCCTTCTCAACTTCCCTACAAAATCAAAAGAAGGTTGGCCAAACTTGTATGAGATGAAACTATGGCATATGGGCATATGAATAAGGTTGGCTAACCCAGCTGAATAATTATATATTAAAAAAAAAGTAGGCATGATGCAACCTGAATAAAATGATCTTAAATAAAAAGTCATAAGGATTTTAAAACAAGATAAACCTGTTTACACTTTAGAATAAACGCAATATATGACAATTTACCAACAATAAGAAAATTTGCAGCCTCATTAGTCATTCTTTCTAGAAGTTTCTTAACTAAGAAGTATAAAACTATAAACTTTTTCCTCGAGCGGTGTGATTAATCTTTATTTACCCAAATGACGTTCAAGCATTTGACAAACGCAAAATGTTGGTTTCTAAAACTTTTAACGGCGAAGAAAATTTGCAACCGCATTAAGCATCATTTCAATACTTGTAAAGTTGTAATCACCAAAACATACTAAAAGAAGTACAATTATCCAAACAGACTAAAGATTAAAAGATATTACATTTGTCAAATGCATAAACATCATCTAGAGAAACAAAAGATCACATACACCAATTGAGAAAAATGTTTCACATTTTACGCTGTTTGGGTAAAAAGAACGCTTTATTTCGTAGCAATTTTCGACCCATTTAGTTATGAATGGGTTATTTCAAGTTATATTTAATTTATAACTTGGAACGGGTAAAATATATAGAAACTAACGGGTCACAAGGGTTAATAGGTTATAGGTTGATCGCCCAAAGTGTATTATTTATTTTATGCATAAGATCTCTTACATTATTCTTAGTTGAAAGACCTACCCAACAATAACCAGAATTTAAAATTTTAAACAACAGGTATTTTGGAGGTCCACCCAGCAAGCTTTCGCCCGCATAAAATCTTTACCCATTTTGACCATTACCCAAACCGCCCATTTCAGCACTTCTACTCAAATTCTTCAATTTTGAATGATAGAATTGAACGCAAATCACACCAGTCCTCTATTCCCCCAATGGCTGCCCCAAGAATAACCAAAAGAAAAACAATTAGATGCGCACCATTATATTGAAAGTGTAACGACATGGCCCTTTATGTTTCTCAGCTTCAAAATTTCAATACTGTTGATATAGGGACTTCATAAGCATATAGCAATAACTATCTGTTAAAAAGTAAAGGGGCAAAGCGAGGAACTACTCAGCAACCACCAACGATGTTCATATTTGAAACTGTGACCATCAAACATAAGTCATAATCTCACATGGCATCCTCCATTGAAAAACTAACATAGCTCCAAATACAACTCATTCTATGAACAAAGTTACCAAATATAACCCCTCCCTTACTTAATTCAGAGAGTTATAGACTCAAATTTAGCCCATCACCACTAATCAAAACTCCAGTTAGCTAGCCATAAACGCTCAAGAACCACCTAAAACTAGCTCATAAATGCCTACAACACAGTTTTAGTCTACGAAATTTGGTGTCGCTTAGAGTAATGATGAGATTTTAATTGTAGAATTCTTCAATCTTGCTACTGGAGAAGTAGATTCACCCCAATATACAAACGTTCAAACTTGTAGATAAATTTCAATATTATCAACTCCTACAGTCGCACAAATTCAAACACAGAAGCCAAAGTTCCTATAACTGGAACAATAAATTAAGTACGAGTATCTTTTAAGGCTTGAAAACATATATAAACATTAAGGGTGTGTTTGTTTTTTTAAAAAAAGTCTTACTAGCCCTCTTACTCTTACCAGTAAGAGGTGGGCAGACGTTTTGCTTGTTTGTTTTTTTCTTTTGAGTAAGACTCAGTTAGACATATAACATCTTACTCAGTAAGAGGTGGGGGACTTGTCTTACTGCCTCTTACTCGTTTTGTAAACTTTATATAATATATTTGATTGTTTATTAACTATGTTATATTTATGATAAAAAGTCTTGTTTCATATTTACATAAGTTACTTATTATCGCATTGCGTTGGTTTAATAAATAAATTGCAAAAACGAGCACTTAAAATCATTCGGACAATTATACAAAAACAAACAACATTATTTCGTTCAGATTTAGACTTTCTAGCCACCTCTTACCAGTAAGATATGGTAGTCAGATTCAGACCCAAAACATCTTAATGAAACAAACACACTGTCTGTGATATGTTTGATAAACATCAAGACTAATTTGACCTAGTGGTAAGGCATTTGACTTCCTCATAAGTGGTCAAAGGTTCAAACCTTACTAAGTACACATTTGGGGGTGGCCAAGAAAGGATCGGAAATGGTAACGGGGATACCCCGGTACTCCGGTAGGCTGTGTACATCAGAGTCAAAGACTCGCCCTCCACGGGTAACCTAAACAAAGAAAACCTCATCCGTTTATACATTCAATTGCACCATCAATGGCAAAAGACTAAACATTCATTAATTCCTTTTCAACAACTAGCATAACTTTTTTAAAAAGTGTTTAGCAATGGCATTTTCAAGCCGCATGTCAACCAGTTTCGAATGGTTTGCGATGTAATGAAACTCAGTCTAACTATCTAATTAATTTCAGAATAGCGTCATCTGATTATTTAGGGGGTGTTTGGGTTAGCCGACTTATGGGCTTATTTGAATATGGAAAAGACAATAAGCTCAGGTTAATAAGCTCTAAAGAGTGGGATTATGAGTTTTTTCCAAATTCAAATAAGCCCATAATTCGCCAAATGCCCAACCAACTGATTATCTTATCTAATTATCTAATTCGGCATCGCTTTCAAAACGCAACGTCTCTAACACTAAATACATATCCTAGTTCAAATCCCTAACTTCATACAAATTAACAAATAGATATAAAAATTTATTATTAAAAAAAAAAAAAAAAAAAAAAAAAACATACTTAGCAGCGTGTTTGGATTCTTCTTCAAGCCAATGACGAATCTGACGAACATTTCGTTTGAAAATGGAAGCTGATTGTTTAACGTCAGTTCTCATCAGTAATATCACGGCACTTACTCCGGCCACTGTTAGTATCAGATTCGTTAACGCCATCACTCGGATTACTATTGTTGTTCACGGTGCTGGTTTAGGGTTTCAGTTGTGCTTGTTTGGGTTAAGGGGGTTAATGAGTTATGTTGGAATTTGATTATTGGTCCTTTATGTTTCATGTTTTGCACTTAGAGACATTTACTCGCGCATTGCGGTGACAGGTACCTTGTAACTAAATTTTTGGCTAGCGATTTTTCTAGATTATATGTTTTCCGTGATTATAACTTTACGAATGATGAAAATTTTAGACAAGATATTTCATATAAAATTGCATGGCGTATGCACGATGTTACAAAAATATAGAGTCAGTACTCGTTAATAGTATTGTGGTTGGCTTCGGATTTGAAGTTATAATAATAAGCCCAAAAATTATACTTAGAATATATCAATTTCAACCCAAATTTAACCACTTGACTTCACAAAATTCGGATAATAATAATGTGGTCCAAGAATTTTCGAATAAAAATTTGTCCAGCCCAAAATCCATTTACAAATAAAAAGGGCCCAACACCAATCAATTAAGCCTAATAATTTACTATATAAACGAGGTGACGCACCCGCGTGTTGCTGCGGGGTTTTTTCTTATATTTTTTTATGCTTTATGTGTTTTGTTATATGTGTGGTGTGTAAATTGTGTGCAAAAATCTTTATGTAAATGTGGGTATATTCACATTTACATAAGTGTATTTATGTTAATCTTGAGGTTTATGTATACTAATGGTTGGTGGGGATGTGAACGTTGACCTTAAGTTT
The DNA here is from genome assembly GCA_019973895.1 of Chrysanthemum seticuspe. Lineage (NCBI taxonomy): Eukaryota > Viridiplantae > Streptophyta > Magnoliopsida > Asterales > Asteraceae > Chrysanthemum > Chrysanthemum seticuspe. Next base: position 293,112,562 of record BPTQ01000006.1, read on the forward strand.
GTTCTAAGCATAAATGTATTTATGCTAAGGTTGAGGTTTATGTAAAAGGTAGATGCACCCGCGCGTTGCGGCATTTTTTTTGGTTTCTCAGGCCTGTGTTTATTGCCAAAACCGTTTGCTTATGTAAATGTCTGTTATGTAAGTTGTTGCATAGTTAGGGGTATCTTTTGCATTTTTTTTTTCATTTTTTACGAAACGACGTCACATTGGCAATGTCGTTTTGTGCTTTATTTTGTTTTGCAAAATGTCGTTTCAATTTTTTTTTAAAGTCGCGATACTGTTTTGTCCAATGTAGCAATACTACGTCGTTTTAAACGGTATTTAATATATATTTATAATTATAATTTCGTATATAAGGAAAGCCAAGTTAAAAAGAGTCCAACTAAAATTCGGATTAAGTATAATAAATCTGAAAATTAGTTCAACCAAACTTTGTCCTTTTGATGACACTAACCAAGGCCCAATTACACAATAACTCTAATGTAGTGCTATTTATAAGATCCCTAAGTTGGCTCACTCTTAACCAAAGATGACTCTACATTGATTTTTTGCACACTTTGGCAACGGCCAACAAACTTTTCACTATCAAACAAAAAAGAAAACAAAATTGCAGCCACCAAGAATGGGAAAAATGTTCGTCTCGTTTAATCTTGTAGCCACTCTTGAATTATCACAAAATAAAATCTTTATATCTATATCCCACTTCGAAACACAAAAATGAAATATACCCTTTCTTTTTCTGATGTCAATAACCTAAGACACTGACCCTTTAGTTTTCGAACCATTTGTAGGGTGCACGACTTCAAGATCTTATAAAGATCCGAGGTAGGTGTTGGTTTTTCAATTTGTGTTTCTTTGAACGAAACAAAGTTGTTTTAGTTCTTTCTTTATAACTTTCGTATATTGAATATAAGTTATGCTTCACATAGATCCATGATGTTAAATCTCTTGTGGTTTGGTTTGAACGAATCTTAGATTACACAAAGAGATAAATTGAGATCTTGTTATTTCTTTTTCCTTTTAATTTCGAGAAGTGTATTGAGATGGAGGATGAGATTAGGATAGACGTAGTCGGTGTTTGATATGGATTATATTGTTATTCGTTCAGGTTAGGATTGTTTTGGTTTCATTTTTCATTTCGAGAGGTCGATGATGGGTTGTAGAGATCTTTAAAGATCCGTTCTTGAAAAGAAATAACAACCCTAGATCTTGTGTTCTTCTTTTTTGTAATGCAACGAAACAAAGTTATATTTCTTTTTGTTTCGAGAAGGTCGATGGTAGGTTTATGTTTTGTTTGAACGAAACAAAGTTAGAATATAACATATTCGTTATATTTCTTTCTTTATTTTCGAATATAAACGAGAAGGATAACTTTTCACAGATCTATGATGTATTCTTGTTCACACATAAGATATTTAAAGATTGGTAAAAAAGTGTACAAAAACTGAGATCTTTTGATTTTTTCTGTTTGTATTCGAGTGGTTGTTCTTGTTCGGAGTTGGGTTTTTAGATGTTGAGGTTATGTTGGTGACGTGAGGCGTATGAGACAGAGGTTGTTTTAGTTGTGGTTATATTTAACTGTTTTGAAACCTTATGATGGGTTTTAGTCGAGAGATAGTTGACAGTGGTCGGCTCTTGGTGGTGCTCGGCTCATGGTAAGAGAGCATATTTCTAGAGAAAGTGAATATAATTCTTTTTTTTTTAGTTTTACGAGGGGTCTAATTTATATGAATATTAGAGGGTTGTTACAAGTTTATAGAATTGAAGACATTTAATTTTTTGGGTTGTTACAAGTTTTTAGAATTAAAGATATTTAATTTCTGGACTGCTACAAGTTTATAAAATTGAAGACAATTCTTTCTATTATAAGTAATTTGTTGAATCTTAATTTTTAAGCATTTTATTAATAGCATATCTCAAATGTTTATATAGAAGTATAGATTGATAGAGAATTTTGATCATGTTTATCATCTTACCCTTATTTGAAAGTATTATGATAAAATCCAAATATGCTTAATATACCTCCCCACCACTTCTTATTATGCTTCCTATACTCTCAATATTGTCATTTAACTTAACATTGTTTACGATCAACAAATCATTATACATACATGGGTCCGCCTCTTTTCACATGAAAAGACTCAAATACCCTTGTCTTCTTCCCTATCCATTGCTGGCATTTTCACTTCCTAACACTTCACCATTTCCGACCGCCAAAACGACTACCACCACCACTTTTGGCTGATCACCACTTATCACCGCCGCACCCACGTTTGCAAACCCAGTTTGTTTAGCTAATGGCGAACGAAAATCACGATGTTAAACCAACGTTGTCAAATTCATTTGCAAATCCACGTTGTTAAATTCACGAACGAACGGAATTCACGAATGAATTTCATGTTTGCAAACCCATGTTGTTATATTCACGAGTTATATTCAAACCTACACTTCACCATTAATTTTGCAAACCTATGTTGCTATATTCAAACCCACACTTCACCATTTTCGCATGGAATTTTGCAAACCCACAAATTATATTAACAAATGTTAGCCTTAATAGTTTTATTAAAAGTGATGGTCATTCACGATTAGGAACTTTGTAACTCGTGTTAGATATCGTGCTAGAATAGTCAACGGGTTCGTGGATTGGACTAAGCTAAATGGGCTTTAGTTTAGTTAAGCTAGCATTGAATAATGGCGTGTAACCCATGTCCAAACCCAAGTCCACGAAGCCCAAGCCAAGCCCATGGAAAGCCTTTAGGGCAACATGTGTCTTGTACTATAAATACCCCTCAAATGGTCATTTGAGGGGTGTGCTTGAAAGTGTGTGTGTGTGTGTTTTCCTTATTGAATATACAACATCTTGTGTTTATCTTTTCTCACATCATACACGAATTTATATCTTCAAGTCACCATCTTTCTCATCTTATTTCTAAGCTTTGTTTGTGTTTGTTTCACGTGGGTATACTTGTATACGTGTTGGGTTTGCTTGGTAAAGTGATAAGGTTGATATAACTAAGGTCCTACAATTGGTATCAATCGCCTAACAATGGTTTAGGAGTGTTTGTGTTTGGTTTGAATGTGTTACGCATAAAAAGGCTCTCGTTATACGTTTTTGTCAAGCTTAAAGCTTTAATTTTTGCACTCAAAAATTCAAGATTCTTGTGGTTTAAGGTTTATTTGGTGCTAAAGTTTCAGTTTTTTGCAAAAAGTTCGAAGCTTTACGCGTTTTGGTTAAGTTTTGAGCTCGTTTTTGGTTTATTGGTCATTTCTACTCGTAACTTTTCTAGGCACTTTGGGTGAAAAAGGTCTATATTTTTGGGTTATTCGAGTGTTTTTAAGGATATCTGTGCAAGAGAAATCGGTTGAATCATTGAAAATTTTTTACGAGTAGGTCAAAACCCTAGTTCTACTCGTAAGAAAGTCAACTACTCATAAGTTTTCTACTCGTAACTTTTTGGTGAAGAATCTTCGTGCTCTAACGGTGACTCAGTGCTTCCCTCACTTGGATAAGTGTGTGGAACACTTCGACTTTTGGATATCTCTTACACTGTGATAGTGTAAAGGATTTTTGGGCAAAACCCTAATCTTACGCATAAGTTTCGACTTACGCGTAGAATACTTTACGCATAAGCATTTTTCTTACGCCTAAGTTTTTCTTACGCATAAGCTAAATCTTACGCTTAACTTTTTCTACTCGTAACTTTAAACCTACGCATAAGATCCTACGCCTAAGGAATCCTACGCCTAAGATCCTACGCATAAGATCCTACGCCTAAGTTTCTACTCGTAACTTGTGTTTCTACGCCTAAGCTCTTTCTACGCATAAGGTTTTTAAAAAAAAAAAAAAAAAAAAAAAAAAAAAAAAAAAAAAAAAAATTTGGCGGGAAAACTTGAGTAAAATTTAAATTTTTGAGGAGACTAAACGTTCAATTTTTACGCGAGATTCAAATTTTGGTTTAACTGTGAAAATTTTGGTCAAAAATTCAAATTTTTGGGCCTAAATTCAAATTTTTCGGGTCAAATTTGGCGTCAAAATTGTCATAACTCAAATTTTTCATACGACCTTAGAATTGATTTTTATAGTGAATTTCAAATTTTGGGCGAAAATTTTTTAAGAACCGAGTTTACGAGTACGACTTTCAGAATCACCTCAACCGAGCTTAATCATCATCAACCACAACTCCTTTATCGTTGAATCGATCCTACATCAACGTTATCAGATCATACCTTCATCAATGGCTACTCAACAAGATATTCATGCAGCCGGTGCCGAAAACCGTCCTCCTATGTTGGCAAAAGGTGGTTATCTTCAATGGACAAGTCGAATGCTCCGTTACATCAAGACCAAACCTAATGGCAAACTCATGATTAAATCCATTCAGGATGGACCCTTCAAGCCTCGACAAGTTAATGTACCTGGAAATCCTGATGCAACACCTCCCACCGCACCATCTTCTCGTCTTCAATACGAATCTGAATACACTGCAGAGGATCAGAAACAAGTCGAAGCAGATGACATGACAATTCATATTATCCAACTGGGTTTACCAATAGACATCTTTGCTGCGGTAGACAGTTGTGAAACTGCTTTCGATATGTGGGAACGTGTTAGACGACTTTGTCATGGAACAGAAATTGGTCATCAAGACATGGAGAACAAGTTGCTAACTGAATGGGAAAAGTTCACATCTACACCAGGAGAATCCATTGAATCCTACTATGGAAGGTTTTGCACTTTGATGAATGAGCTAATCAGAAACAAGCTGACACCCAGAACTATCGTTCAAAACATCAAGTTCCTGAACAATCTTCCAGAAGAATGGGGACGATATGTCACTATTGTCAACCAAACAAAAGACCTTCATCAGGTGAACTTTGATCAACTGAATGATTTTCTGAAACAAAACCAAAATGAAGTCAATGAAGTCAGGAAAGAAAGATTGGCAAAGAATCATGATCCATTGGCACTCATTGCTAAGACTCTATCTTCAGTGAATACACAACAACAAGCTTCATCATCTTCCAACAACAACAACTTGCAGCCACAACAACAATTCTATCCAGATCCACAATACCAGGAACAAGAAATCACTGATCTCGAATCTGATCAAGAAGACCCTATGTCCCAAATAATTTCTCTCTTGGGTCAAGTAATCAAAGGTCGCTATTCCACACCTACTAACAACAACCAAAGGATATCATCAAACACTCGCAACAGGCAAATTGCTCAGCCGGGTGTGAATATGGGTAATCAAGGACAAATGATTGGAGTTACTGGGAATCAGCAGGGATATGCTACTGGATTTCGCATGGGTAATCAGGCGGTTCCGAATCAGGGCAATCAGATGAGACAGAATGTTGGGAATAGAGCAGTGGGTAATCAGAATCGGAATGTTGCAGCTCCAGTCGTTGGGAATCATGGAAATGTGAATCAGGGTAATCAGATTAAGTGTTACAACTGTCAAGGAATGGGTCACATGGCAAGGAATTGTCCTTCTAAGCCGAACAAGAACGATCTTGAGTATCTTCAGAAAACTGTCCTGTTGGTACAAAAGGAACGCGCTGGATTTCAGTTGAGTGCTGAGGAACATGACTTTATGGCTATTATGGATGATTTGGAAGACCTCGAGGAAATTAATGCGAACTGCATCTTCATGGCAAATCTTCAGGAAGCTAAGTACGACACTGAGTCAGACTCACCTCCTGTCTATGACGCCAATACCGTATCTGAGGTACCAATCATTGATCCATGTTATAACAATGTCATATTTGATGTGTTTACTCATGACGAACAGCATTCTGTGACGCCAGCACCTACTTATGATACATACCTGGATAATCCGAGTTGTAGCAATACTAACTCTGAAACTCCAGATGTGGATCCTAGTGGAGGCTGTGTGGCACAAAATACTAAGACTGATGAGGAAACACGTGCTTATGTTGAATCGTTAATCAATCAATGTGGCATTGAAGTTGAGAAAGTTAGAACGGTCAATCGCGAAGTTAAGGCCGCGAATGCTAAATTGACCGCTGAGCTTGAGAGTTACAAGGAGCATGCCAAAGCCTATGAATTTCATACAAACAAAATGTCCGAATTAGAAATTGGTTATCGAGATTCTGTTTTAAGAGAAAAAGATTTGCAACTCAAGTATGACACACTTGATGTGAATCTGAATTTGAAAATCAAATCTTTAAACAAGGAAATTTCTGAACTAAATGACCAACTTTCAAAACAAAAATCAACATATTCTGATCTTGAAAAAGAGAAGAAGAAGTTGATAACTGATTTTGCAAAACGAGAAGATTCTCTTCTTGATGAGATTCTGGATAAAACTGAAAAAATCAAAACTTTGGACAATTTGCTTCTTACAACGGGTCATTCATCTAAATCAAACAAGATGCTTTCTAACCAAGTAAATCCACGTTTTCATACTTCACATAAGATGGCACTTGGTAATGACCCTTCTTCGTTTCTCAAGAAAGCTCAGAAATCTCAGAATGTGTTGCACAATGGAAAACCTTTGCATGAACCCATAATTGTGCATGATTCTCTTGAAACGTTGGAACTATCTGAGGAGAGTAGATCAAAAATGAAACAAAAACATCCGGAAATCAAACCGATTGATTATAACAAATGGAACCAAATTAATGTTCTTCCTTTTGTTTCTCAAAAAGAACAATCAAAGTTTTCCACCACTCAAAGTGTTTCAAACAAAGTGTCAACACCAGTTTCAAAATCAATTTCAAAACCAGTTGTTGTCTCCAAATCTCTTTCGAACATTGAACAAATGTCTTCAAACAATCCTTTTAACACAAGTGATGCAAGAAGTATTTTGGAAAATGTGAAAACGAGAATTGCAGATCTTCAAGAGACCGTTAAAACTAAAACCAATATTAGAACAAACATCTGGTTTAATAGTTTTGATAATGAACAGAAAAAGTTTTTTGAAACTCAAATTGCCCCTCAGCTGAATAACATCAGTGCAAGGGTAATTCATTTTGAACAAGCGTTTTTGAAAGAAACAACTGACTTTGTCAAGGACCATAAATCCCTGGTAAAGCAAGCTAATGAAAGTGTTGAACACATCAAAGTTTTGGAAAAGTTTAATGACTCTCTCTCCGAAGATGTTCTGACCACTGATATTATGTCCATCATTTTGCAAACATATTCTGTTGAAGATCATGAAAGACTCCAGTCTGAGACCTCCGAAATTGTTTCAAAATATGAAAAAGCTCTTATGAAACTTGAAAAAGAAAATATCTCATATTTTAAACAACTTGATCGAAAAACTGGGGAATGCAAGTATGACAAATTGTCGTATGAGCGTGCCTACAATGACATGAAAGCAAAAAATGATCTTTTGAGGGCTCAGCTGGAAAGTCAAAAAGGACAGGCAGTGGAAACTGTGATTACAAAACAATTGACTGCGGAGAAAGCAAATGTTCCCAAACCGGTTTCAAAACCAAAAATGTCTATTTCTTTGCCTCCTCCAAAAGTCAATGAGAAAAATGTTTCATCAAAACCAGTCACTCCACCTGTCGTGCCTAAACAAAATGTTGATAAAGGGAAAGCGGTTATTGAGAATCCTAAAGTTTTAGCACCTGGCCTTTTTAAGATGAGTACCACTAATGCGTCTGCCTCCACATCTAAAGAGACTAGGATAGCTGAAACCACCTCCCTTCATAAAAATGTGAATCCTAATGCGTGTGCCTCACCTTCTACAGGACTAGAAAGCACCTCTAGGAGCAGCAGACTAAAGCCTAAGAGCAATACAAGGAACAATAGAGTCTCGACTGCCTCTAGGAGTAGTAGCTTGAATAAAGAGAAGAAAGTAGAAGAACACCCTAGGAATTTACAGCTTTTGAATAAGAAAGACATTTCATCTGAATGTACTAAACCTATGAAACTTGCTAAGTCTAATGAATGTGTTGAATCTCTTTGTTTAACTTGCAAGAAATCTTTAAATGTTCAAGATGATTGTGTTTCTAAGAATGTGAATGATAAGCCTGTTAAGAAGAACGTCCCAAAAAGTAATTACGCTAAACGAGTAGGAAGACTGGTTGCAAAACTTAGGCTTTACACTACTGACAAGAACCAACGTGTATACTTTAGGGATGATATTTGGAAACCCACAGGTAGAACTTTCACACTCCAGAATGGTACAATGAGTGAAAAACCAGACTTCCCTGTAGAAAACCTCTCTGCGTGTGATAAGGATTTTACCTCTAACCCAAAGGAACCTAAATCAAAACGGTTTCCACAATATTCTTTTTCTGTAACTGGCAGGTTATCGAAATTTGTCTTTGGATCGTCGACTCGGGTTGCTCCAAGCATATGACCGGGAATCTGAAGCTGCTGATCAATTTCGTCTGGAAATTCATGGGAACCGTACGTTTCGGAAATGATCATGTAGCAGCTATCATGGGTTATGGAGATCTACCTTTTGGAAATTATTTGATCACTCGGGTTTACTATGTCGAAGGGTTGGGACACAATTTGTTCTCAGTCGGGCAGTTCTGTGATGCAGATTTAGAGGTTGCTTTTAGGAAAAATGCTTGCTTCGTTAGAAACTTGGATGGCACTGATCTCTTAACTGGGAATCGTGATACAAACTTGTATGCTATCGACATTAACCAAATGGCCTCTTCATCACCAATATGTCTTATGACACGAGCATCTGGAACTCAGTCCTGGTTGTGGCACAGAAGGTTGTCTCATCTCAATTTCGACACCATCAACAAAATTGCCAAAGACAACATCGTCAACGGACTTCCAAAGTTCAAATACACCAAGGATCACCTATGTCCATCATGCGAACAAGGAAAAAGCAAAAGAGCATCATATAAACCCAAATCCGTACCTAGTTCGGAAGCAAAGTTGCATATGTTGCACATGGACTTATGTGGCCCAATGAGAGTTGAAAGCATTAATGGGAAAAAGTATATTCTTGTTATTGTCGATGATTATTCGAGATATACATGGGTTAAGTTTCTGAGATCAAAAGACGAAGCACCAGGCATCATCATCACCTTTCTGAAACGCATTCAAGTACTTCTTCAAACTCCAGTAAGGGTTGTAAGAACAGACAACGGCACAGAATTCACTAATCAGGAGTTAAGAACTTATTTTGAAGATGTTGGAATTACTCATCAGACATCAGCTGTTAGAACTCCACAGCAGAATGGGGTAGTTGAAAGAAGAAATAGAACTCTTGTGGAAGCTGCTCGCACAATGCTAATCTATTCTAGTGCACCGTTATTTCTCTGGGCTGATGCTGTTGCCACTGCTTGTTTCACTCAGAACCGATCCCTTATCCATCCAAGATTCAATAAAACCCCATATGAGCTTGTGAACAACAGAAAACCAGATATCTCTTACTTACACGTGTTTGGCGCTTTGTGCTATCCTACGAATGACAGAGAAGATCTTGGAAAATTGAAAGCTAAAGGTGATATTGGAATCTTCATTGGATATTCAGATAACTCGAGGGCATTCAGGGTGTATAACAGAAGGCTAAAGAAAATCATGGAGACGATGAATGTGAAGTTTGACGAACTTTCACAGATGGCTTCTGAGAGACTCGCTCTAGAACCCGCACTAAACCGACAGACTTCTGGACACATCAGTTCAGGACTCATACCTCAAAGAGCTCAATCAACTTCGTTTGACAATCCTAAAGAACAAGAATGGGAGAATTTCTTCGAGTTAATGTTCGATGAATACTATGGTGGAACTTCGACAAATGCATCAAACCATCATTCCGCTGCACCCGCTCAAAATCATCCTCCACCACCAATAGAAGATGCATCTACAATGGTCGAAACCAATGCACCAACTCCATCAACATCATCTACATCTACTCAAGTTCTTGCACCCGTTCTACCAGCAGTTGATGAGCAAAACCAAAACCATAACGATGCAACGTTAGATGACGACTTATTTGAAAACCCGTTTGCTACGGAATCAGCTGAATCGTCTTCAAGCTTACGAGAACCATCTAACTCGCATACGTTTAACCAATGGTATCCTTCTACTCTGAAGTGGACAAAAGACCACCCAATTGAACAAGTTATTGGTGAACCTTCAAGGCCAATTCAGACGAGACGCCAACTTGCCACCGATTGCGACTTATGCATTTACCTTTGCTCAATTAGCAATCTAGAGCCAAAGAACATTCGTGAGGCAATGGCAGATCCCGCATGGATAGAAGCAATGCAGGAGGAACTTCTTCAATACCGTCTACATGACTCGTGGGAAAAGGTTCCAAGACCCATTGACGTTCGCGTCATCGATCTTAAATGGTTATGGAAGAACAAACGGGATGAAGAAATGACTGTTATTCGCAACAAAGCTCGTCTTGTGGCCAAAGGATACAGACAGGAAGAGGGAATAGACTTTGAAGAGTCATTCGCGCCGGTAGCTAGACTTGAAGCAGTCAGGATATTCTTGGCCTATGCCGCTCACAAAAACATCACGGTTTATCAGATGGACATTAAGACCGCGTTCTTGAATGGAACTCTGAAAGAAGAAGTGTACGTGAGTCAGCCAGAAGGCTTCATAGACATGGAACATCCAGACTACGTCTACAAACTCAAAAAGGCAATCTATGGTTTAAAACAAGCTCCGAGAGCGTGGTATGACGAACTGTCCTCTTTCCTGATCCAAAACAATTTCACCAAAGGAACAGTTGATCCTACCTTGTTCACACAAAAATGCAAAAATGACATTTTGATTGTTCAGATTTACGTGGACGACATCATCTTTGGGTCCACTAATCCGAATCTTTCAAAACATTTTGAAAATCTCATGAAAAGCAAATTTGAAATGTCCATGATGGGGGAACTAAAATTCTTTCTTGGTTTACAAATACATCAGTCCCCTCGTGGAATTTTTATTAATCAAGCTAAATACACAACTGAGATTTTGAAAAATCATGGTATGGATAACTGTGACTCGGTCGGAACACCAATGGTAGCTTCACCAAAAATTGGAGCCGATTTGTTTGGGAAACCTATTGATCCGAAGAAATATCGGAGCATGATTGGTTCTCTCATGTATCTTACTGCTAGTCGACCAGATATTCATTTTGCTGTTTGCTTATTAGCACGGTTTCAGGCAAAGCCTACCGAACTGCACCTCAAAGAGGTTAAAAGGATCTTTCGGTACCTGAAGACATCCATTCACATGGGACTTTGGTATCCGAAGGAATCCGGATTTGATCTAATTGCCTTTTCAGATGCGGACCACGCAGGTGATCAAGTTACAGCAAAAAGTACATCCGGAGGAGCACAATTTTTGGGTGAAAAGCTAGTCAGCTGGTCTTCAAAGAAACAAGATTGCACTGCACTTTCAACCGCTGAAGCTGAGTATGTGTCTCTATCTGCGTGTTGTGCTCAAGTTCTATGGATGAGAACACAACTCACAGATTATGGCTTTACTTTCGATAAAATACCTATGTATTGTGACTCGAAAAGTGCCATAGCCATATCATGCAATCCTGTTCATCACTCAAAGACTAAGCATATCAGAGTCCGCTATCACTTCCTCAAAGAGTACGTCGAAAATGGTACTGTTGAATTATTCTTCGTGAAGACTGATTACCAACTCGCCGATCTATTAACTAAAGCCCTTCCAAAAGAAAGGTTTGAGTATTTAGTTCGACGAATTGGAATGCGAAGCCTAACCCCTGAGGAGTTAGAACGTCTTCTCGAATCTTCTTGAAAATGATTTTTCCAAAAAGCTTCGCTGTAAATATTTTTGAAAAACAAAATACAAAATTTGAAAAACCAACAAAAGAAAAACATAAAAATATAAAACTTTCAAAAAATCCAAAAACAATAGAAAATCAAAAATCCAAAAATATTCTTCTCACGACATGTCTCTTGTATAATCGATATTCTGTACGTATCTAGAAATGTCATTCAACAATGATACAGGCATGTACAGATGCTTGAGCGAGAGTTATTTTGTTTTCTAAAACATGTCGTTTCTCAAAATTTCTTCAATAATGGCTTTCGTATACATCAGTACGAAACCCGGACCAAAATGATGACTTTTGATTATTTTCAAATCAAAACTCGTGCTTTGATCGAAAAATGAGGTGTACGCTTCAGTGCACTACATTTAAAAATGGTGAGAAATCATCATCATCTTGAGCACCTTTTCAAGATTGTGCAATTTTTGTGCTCAAGATAACTCCCTCTAAAAACCCTTTAATTGAATATGCTTTATTAAAGGGGGAGTATAAAAACAAAATGTTCCAAATTCATGCTTAAATCAAATCCGTTTGTCTCCCCAAAAGATTCTAAAATGTTTTTAATCCGTTGATATCAAAAATATCACGTATATGCTATTTTTGAGGGGGAGGAGACGTGATTAAAATGTGATCAAAAAAGTTTAATGATCGTGGTTTGAATCTCAAAATGAGCTCGACTCAGACGGAACCAATGAATTGACGGGAATTAAAGTCAGGAAATGTACCATCTCGAGAAACTTTCTATGGACTTGACCAGGACGGGTAATAATTTCAAGCTAGTTCTCTAGTGATGTAAACGTGTCTCGAATCGGTCTTGTTCATTTAAAGTCGATCAATTCAAAACGTGCGAACTCTACCCTCTATGTGCAGATTTCTGTCAAAACATATAAGCACATGTGAAGGGGGAGTGTTTCTAAAAATATAAAACTCTCGGAGTGTCTCAAACATGTTTTCTATCATAAACACTCTGAGAGATTTTCAAGAAAAATGGTTTTATGGCAACAATAGGACAGTCATGGAGTTATAAGGTGACTAAGAACAGGAAATTCGTCCTATGATCCGCCAGAGCCGGAGGGATCTACCCAAGGACATCACCAATAGTGTAGAACTAGAAGTCCTTAGGAATGATTAAAAAAGGAGTAATGTGAGAAAGGAGAAAGAAGGGGTTGAAGAATTAAAAAGAAATGTAATGAGAAAGGGTGAAAAGAAATAGCCCTCCATATTCAACCTTAGGGCAGAAACCGGGTTCAATACATATGCTACTGGTTGTCACTAGATGACACTGGTATTGAAGACAAAGACGTCATGGACCCAGTGACGCACTGCACTAAACCTTCTAGCCACTCAATTCCTCTTAAAAGGATTTGTTTCATTCTCACTGGGAACCCTACATAATCTATTGACTTTCTCTTAGAGATCGTTGGTATTGAAGAAGGAGACCTTCTCCCTAGTCTCCGCTCAGGAAAACCAAAATGCACTAATTGAGTCTAGAGCCACGAGATTCATCAAAAGATCTCATAGGAACACATGACATGACATCGCTTGTTGTTCATCAATAAGGACACAAGTGATATATTCTAGAGTCCTACGCAGGTCTTAGCAATCTGTCAGAACATGTTGGATCGATATACTTTAATCAAACTAAACTAGCTTGTTAAGGTTTAATAACCTCGGATAAATCCTAAGTTATTAACAAAGAAACACTGAGCAATCTTTATTAAGTACGCGGAATTTACTTAACAAAGCTAAAAAGAAACTTTATTAATAAAACTCTAAATCTGCTTAATATGCAGATACTCTAATACAACTCTAAGATATTCGAACTTTTCTCTAAACTCTTAATTCGTAAACTCTAAAACTCTTTTTCTGAAATCGTACCTCTAATGCCAATCTAGGAGTCCTTTTATAGGCTCAAGGATATCCTAGTCGGTTTACAATTGATAACCTTGTACGACAAGTAATCTAAACATGGAATACAATACTTTCCATAAACGAATATAACAGTTCTTCTAATCTAGCAGTACTTTGACTTTATCTGCAGTACTTTGACTTTGTCTTTAGCAGTACTTTGACTGTTTAACTTCTTCCAGTACTTTGCAGCTTACAGTACTTCCATATCTTCAGTACTTTGATATCTTCAGCACTTTCATATCCCAACAATCCTCCCCTAACTTGAATTCTACTTGTTTGACTTCAAGTTCCTTTGTGAATATATCGTTAACAGCTTCATCTTTAAAATGGATTGTTCTTTAGTCTTTAGATTATATCTCTGTAGAATCTGTGCTTTTGTCAAAGTATCTCTTAGAATTGTTTTCTTCACAGCAGCATCCAGCAATCTCCATCTTTTCAGCAACACAGTAACATATGACAGTTTGTACAATAATTCAGTTTAAGTTGCATACTATTCTCATCACATCTAAGTGAATCATTGAAAATTCAATGGATTTAGAACTCTTTACCAAAGCCAGTATCTTTGGAGTAGCCAAATGTTTTGGTGTGTAAGACCATGGTACATTGATAACCATATGATTTTTAGCAAACCACCAGCTATCAACAGATTTGTTTTGTCTTTACCAAAAGCTGTACCCTTCTGGACTAGTTAGTTCTTTTATCTAATGGTGAACTAATTACCAATAATGGTTTTTCCACTGCCTTTACCACAAGCCATTTCTTGTGGGCTAGCCAACTCTTCACATTACTGATATGGTGAGTTGATAACCATCCAACTTATTAGCAAGTTGTCAACTAAAAACGGATTTGATATATCTTTACCAGAGCCGTTTGCTCATGGATTAGTCAATCCTTTTGTAACCATGGTGGATTGATAACCTATTGATGTTATCATCACAAAAACCATTTATTCAACCTTTATTTCAGAAAATATTTATTATTTAGCAAAAGGTTGCTTCTAAAATTCTTTTAACTGGTTTTAATGCAGCAAACAGTACTTTGATGAAAGTACTGTCTGACTAGCAGTACTTTGAATAAAAGTACTGATATATCAAAAAGTATATATTCAAATAAACTTCATACCAGTTAAAGATCATCCTCAGCAATGGTAGTCCAGTCTATAAGCAAATTGATAACCATGCAAGCAATATCATCAGCCTCTTCTACTTCCAATCCATGCTCAAGCATTCTTCTCATGAGATCAACTGTAAGAGGGTATCTTCTTTCTGCAAACATGTGAATCAATATACCATTTTCCAGTTCCAAGACATGAACTCCAGATTCTCCAAAGAATCTCCAGCAAACTATCTCCCAGTTTTCTTGATCCTTCCAAATATCATCAGTACTCATTTCATCAGTTTCCCACATGGTTATGAGATCCCCTTGTAAAACCAATCCAATCCCTTCTAATGGATTATCTTCAAAATAAGTCTTCACAGCATGATATAAGTAGAATAGATCTACTCTGTCTATTATATGCAGCAAATCCCATAGCCTTTTAAAAACTCTGAAACTTTTATCTTCTTTGTGAAAAACCATGTAATCTCCATTCTTAGATTTCTCAACTTTGAAAGCACTGATCTTTGATCTGTTCATCTTCATGTCATTATCTTCATCTGTATAATCAAAATCTACCACTCTGAGATAATTCTTCAATTCATCACTAGTCTCAGATCTTAATTCAACCTTCTCTTTCTTTGAAAACTGAACATCTGTATCTTCAGTTATTCTTTTCCTCTTTAAGCTTTTCTTCCTTTCAGCTTTAGTCCAAAAAGCTTCATCTCTAAAGTCTTTGATGCCTGCAACATCTTTCTTATAAGCTTCTCTCTCAGCATCATATAACCTCTTCATATCCACATAATTTAGCTTCTGTAATCCTTTAAATCCTCTGCTTTTAAGATATGCCATCATTGCATTCCTTTCTTTAGCTAAATTAGGTCTTCTTGTCATGAATCTAACAGGTGTTGGAGACTGTAAAGGTTCAGCAGCTTCAGCATCCAATTCATCTTGTACTTTTTGAGCTGCTTCTCTATTTAGAGCTTCTTGAGCTTCTTGCTCTTCTCTATCTTTAGCATTTATCTCTTCTTGAACTTTTCTAGCTGCAGCTTCATTCCTTGCAACTTCAAATGCTCTAAGTTCTGCCAAAGTAAGCTTCTTTTTCTTAACTTCAACCAAAACACCTTTTCCCTTGTCTTTTGGATCAATTGCAGGTTGATCAGTTCTTGGTTGTTCTTCTTCTTGTGCTTCTCTAATAGTAACACCTCCTCTTGGTTGTGACAGATCAAGAATTGTAGCAACTAACTCATCATCACTTGGTGAATGTATGGGTTTAAATCTAGGTTCCTCCTCTTCCTCTATAACAACTGTAGAAGGACCAGCTTCTTCTTCAAAATTCAAAACCCTTGGAGTTATTACTTCTTGTCTGATAGTTTCAGGAAAAGCAGTACTTTCATGTTCAGTACCTTGATCTTCAATAATTAGTTCTTCAGTACTTTGAGGTTTAGTCTTTTCTTCAGAACTTTCAATATGAACCAATTCTTCAGTACTTTGAGATCCACTCTCCTTGTTATCATCTTTCTTCTTATCATGTTCTTTCTCCTTATCATCTTCTTTCTCCTTATCATCTTCTTTATCATCTTCTTTCAATTTCTGTTCTTTAAATTTCCTCCCCAAATGGACAGAAGATGATTGAGGAACCTTCTTTCGTTGTAATTCCTTACGAAGTGCTTTTCGACGTTTGTTCTCCTCCTTAACCCATAAATTGAAGCCTTGAATATAGGGTTTAACAAAATTTCTCAACCAGAAGTAATTTCGCTTTAACTTCCTAATAGTTTTAGCTTGTCGCTCAACAGTCTTGTTCAACCTAGCAAGCGCCTTTGTCAAAGCATAGTTGTCCATAGTTAGACCTTCACGAGGTATAGAATGAGCATCACCTTGAACTTGCGAATGTTCCTCTGAACCAGAAACAAATGGATGAGGAGATGGAGTAGGTGTTCTCTCAATCTCTGCTTGAACCTCAGGACCTGAAGAATCATCACCGTGTAAGGAAGCAGTACCTTCACGAGAAGCAGTACTTGCAGATGCAGTACCCTGTGAAGCAGCACTTTGTGAAGCAGTACCCTGTGCAGATGCAGTACCTTCACTGTCTTCATTCTCTTCAGCACGTACAGCTTGAACAACTTCCATCATAGAAGTAGTTAAAGGAATATCTCCACCTCTGAACAAATCACTGCGCCTAGCCATGAACGTATAAATTTTGGCTTGTTGCACAATAACAGGTAGTAAAGCAGTAGGTTTAGGAACATCAGCCAATTGTTTATTCAAGAAAACCTGTATGAACCTTGGATACATCAACCAAGTAGCCCCAGATGATATATGTGATAATATTCCATCCAAAATTAGCCGTGAAAAGTTAAATACCCTGCCTGTAGCTAAACCAACTACTGCAGATGCAATATTTGACCCAAACTGCTCCCAAGAAGTGCTTTTAGAACTTATGCAATGTAGTAAAACATGAATCAAAAACTTCCATTGAGGACAGAATAAAGCCTTCTTAAAAGTTTGTTCAGTCAAAGAACCTTCATAACCAAAATTCCTAAAAGAATCCCAAATCAGTTGCTTATCAAATCTAATAGCCCCATCTTCATCAGCAAATAATAAATCTTCTCGAATGGAGGCTTCTGTGATCTTGATAGTACGTCCAGCAACAGTTGATCTAATATAATATTCATCCTCCTCCATATTGTTTCTAGCATTAGCCCAAAATTCATTAATCCATGGTTCAATAATATCCGGCTCCACTAAAAGAGCATAACTAAGAGGCGACCCAGTAAGATAATCAATAATATCATAAAACGCCACATTTGCTTCAGTCTTATCCAAATTAGCCACCATATTGTGCTTCGAAACAGTTAAACGATTCACCATGGTTGAAAGAATAAGTACAATAGAAAGATTGTAAAGAGATGGTAATTGGGAGATAAATATGGAAAAGATGTGAAATAAGAATATGAGAGGGAAATTCGGAAAGAAGTTATTTATAGGTGAGATTTGAAAAATCACAGCCTAAATAACAAAGTTACCGTTATTACCAATTACCCTTCAATATTACCGTTGGAACAGTACTTTAATACGACAAACAGTACTTTCCACATAAGCAGTACTTTCCCAAGCAGTACTTTCCCAAGCAGTACTTTCAGGAAATACAGTACTTTGCCAAAAACCTTCATATACACTAAGTATAAACTAACATCCTCCCCTCAAACAATACACAGGACTATATCCAACATCTTATAGTCCTCCCCTTAAACATAGCTTAGTAGTTAATCATTCCAATGCTCACGACCAAATGATTGAATCGTGACACATCAAAACCTTTGGTGAGTAAATCAGCTACATTATCATCTGTGTGAACTTTAACCACATTAATGAGCCTATGCTCATAACAGTCTCTGATAAAATGATGCCTAATCTGTATATGCTTTGTCTTGGAGTGATACACAGGATTCTTCACAATGCAAATGGTACTCTCATTATCAATATTGATAGGAGTATTCTTGAAGTTGAACCCATAATCCAAGAGTTGATTCTGCATCCATAAAACTTGACCACAACAACTTGCAGCAGCTACATATTCAGCTTCAGTAGATGATGTTGCCGCAATTGTCTGTTTCTTGCATTGCCATGAGACTAACCTTCTTCCAAGATATTGGCATCCACCAGTTGTGGATCTTCTATCATAATTATCTCCTGCATAGTCACTATCTGAAAAAGCTTCTAAGTGAAAAGGTGACTCTCTAGGATACCACAACCCCAACTTAGGTTGTTGTTTCAAATAACAGAATATTCTCTTGACAGCATTCAAGTGAGAGATCTTTGGTGAAACTTGATATCTAGCACATAAACACACTGCAAACATAATATCAGGCCTTGATGCAGTAAGATACATAAGAGAGCCAATCATAGATCTGTATAACTTGACTTCAACAGGCTGACCATCTTCATCTTTTCCCAATGAATTGATAGATTTAATCGGTGTAGTAACAGCCTTCATATCATCAAAATTAAATTTCTTAAGTATGTCTGTAACATACTTGTCTTGGCTAATAAAAATCCCTTCCTTGGACTGCTTAACCTGAAGTCCTAAAAAGAATGTTAACTCTCCCATTGAACTCATTTGAAATTCCTTCTGCATCAGCTGCTCAAACTCCTTAACCATGGACTGTCTGGTAGCCCCAAAGATAATATCATCAACATACACCTGTACTAACATGATATCCTTCTTGTTTCTCTTGATAAACAAAGTCTTGTCTATAGCTCCCCTTCTGTATCCATGTTGTAATAAGAATGTAGAGAGCCTCTCATACCAAGCTCTAGGAGCCTGATGAAGACCATATAAAGCCTTCACCACCTTATAAACTTTGTTAGGATGCTTAGGATCTTCAAAACCTGGAGGTTGTTTCACATACACCTCTTCTGTAATAGTGCCATAAAGAAATGCACTCTTGACATCCATCTGGTATACCTGAAAACCCATATAAGAAGCAAAAGCAAGAAAGATTCTAATAGCTTCAATCCTTGCCACAGGAGCAAATACCTCATCATAATCTACCCCTTCTTCCTGTCTATAACCCTGAGCAACTAACCTTGCCTTGTTCTTGATAACATTGCCTCTTTCATCTCTTTTAACTCTAAAGACCCATCTTGTTCCAATAACTCTCTTCCCATCTGGAAGATCAC
Organism: Chrysanthemum seticuspe; assembly: GCA_019973895.1. NCBI lineage: Eukaryota > Viridiplantae > Streptophyta > Magnoliopsida > Asterales > Asteraceae > Chrysanthemum > Chrysanthemum seticuspe. The sequence continues at coordinate 293,132,010 of BPTQ01000006.1, forward strand.
ATAAAACCCAGACCTCTTGAAGTTTAAATTGAAGAAGTTCTTCCTGCATAGCTTCAACCCAACTTTCTTTAGTCAAAGCTTGAGCAATGTTCTTGGGTTCCTCTTGAGAGATAAAACAGGTGAATAAGCAAGTTTGATGATCCTTATGATTTAGCCTGTTTTGTTTATACACAAAGCTAAGTAAAGCATTATGAGGTTTTGTGAAACCCTTAGCTTTGTGTCTTGTCATAACTCCAGAAATAGAAGGACCAATGATTTGATCTGTTGGATGATTCTTATGAATGCGTAAGATTGGAGACTGTGGAACTTCATATGTATCATCTAAGTTAGTATAATCAGCACCTTCATTGGAATTTGTGAAAATACCTTCATCTTCAAGCTCATCATCAGTTTCTTCTAGCTCAGGCATGGTTGGATCATCCAAATCATCTAAAGTACTGTCAACAGGTGCATCAGTACTTTGGTTGAAAGTACTGTCCAAAGTACTGGAAGAGAACTCTGCAGTCTTGTTCTGCTTCTTTGCCTCTTCATAAGCTTTCCTTTGTTCATCTGTGTAAGAATGTGCTAAAACATCTTGAAGAAGCATCTGATTAAGTTCCTCTTGAATAGATTGATCCTCAGCAGATAATGAGGATTGTGGTGCATCAGTACTTTGTTTTGGAGAAACAATACTTTTCTTAGGAATATCAGTACTTTGGTTTGAACTCATAGGATCTTTATCAGGAATAGCATCAGGTCTAAGATGAATATCATGAACAACATATTGAATATCTTCCTCATTATGCAAAGGTTGATTTTCCTCTCTAACAGGTACATAATTCATTGAAGGAGATAAAATCTCAAGATCAAACATCCAATCAGGACCCTTCCCTTTCTCATTGTCTTGATCTTCTAAGAACTCAACATGAAGACAGTCTTGAATCTTCTTAGTAACTCTGTTGTAGACTCTAAATCCTTTACTGTTAGTACAATATCCCAATAAGTAACCTTCTTCAGACTTGCCATCAAACTTCCCCAAATTATCAATAGTGTTTAAAATAGTAAGAGGGCATCCAAAAGGCTTCATAAAACGAATGTTGGGTTTATTGCCCATCAGCAATTCATAGGGTGTCTTCATCTGAGGTTTGGTGACAGAGACCCTGTTAAGTACATAGCATGCAGTACTTACAGCTTCTGCCCAAAATTGAATAGGGAGATGAGAATCAGCTAACATGGTCCTTGCAGCTTCAATCAAAGTTCTATTTTTCCTCTCTGCAACACCATTTTGCTGAGGAGTCCTAGCAATACTAAACTCCCTTTTTATACCTTTATTTGCACAAAAATCATCCATAGGCTTGTTCTTGAATTCAGTTCCATTGTCACATCTAATACCTCTAACCTTGAGTCTTAACTGATTTTCAAGTGCTATTATAAGAGTTTGAATAGCATCAAAGGTATCATCCTTAAATCCCAAAAAGAAAACCCAACTGAATCTACTACAATCATCAGTAACAACCAAACAGTACTTCTTTTTATTTAAACTTGCCACAGAGACAGGTCCAAATAAATCCATGTGTAATAGCTCCAATGGTTCTCTAATATTCCTTTCATCAAGCTTCTTGCAAGAAGCTTTGTGTTGTTTACCCTTCTTGCATGCCAAACATGATTGATCATTCCTGTAAGTCTTTGAAGGTAAACCTCTAACTAAATTGCCTTTGACCAGTTTGTTGATGTTCTTGAAATTCACATGGCCCAATCGTCTATGCCATTGATGTGCCTCTTCAGATGTTGCTTTAGCCACCAAACATGTGGCTCTTCCATACGAATATAGACTCTTCATGTCTAAACTATACACATCATTTGTCCTTGGTACCCTTAGTACTACCAAGTCTTCATCAACAGGTTTGAAGTCAGAAGAAAGGATAAGACATTCTGTGTCTGTGAACAACACAGGATGCTTTTTATCACAAATTTGAGAGACTGACAACAAGTTGAACTTTAGCTCCTTCACATATCTGACATTCTCAAAATCAATTCTCCCAGCTTTAATTGTTCCTTTCCCTGTAATCCTTCCTCCATTGGGATCATTCCCAAATGCAACTTTTCCTCCACTAATACTTCTAAAATCAGACAGGATCTCTTTATCACCTGTCATACTTCCAGAGCAACCACTATCCACAATAAGATGATCTTTAAGCTCCTCTTCTGGGTTGCCCTGCACATAAAGAAAAGAGTTAGAAACTTTTAGGAACCCAAGCCATTACTGACTTGTGTTCCCCTTGAGAAGTCACAAACTCAAATTCCTTGAGTATGTAGTTCTCACTATCTCTCAGATTATGATCCAAAATTATCTTTTGATGTTTAGCATGTGGATTTTCAAAACTCTCTGGTTTTTCAACATAAATTTCTTTCACCAGATTATTAGCCTTTTCTCTTGATACAAAAACATCTGATTCACTTTTTGTTGAACGTACCGTATGTCTCCCAGCAGTTCTTTCCCTTTTAACCCATTCAGTTTTAACAGGAGGTTCTTGTGATCTAGATCCCCTATATGAACTGTGATAACTTCTAGGTTGATAATGAGGTCTCCTAGAATTTCTATCCCAAGTATGGTTTTCAGTACCTTGTCTTTGAGCAGTACTTTGGAAAGTACTGTGAGATACTGAAGTTCTTCTCTGATGTGGGTATCTATGGTCTGGTGTGAAGTTTCTGTGATTAACCCTATTAGAATTAGTCCAAACTGGTTTGTGCTCTCTAGGTCTCTGATTGTTAGACTTATTCCTTGGAAACTTGCTTAGATATTCTGAGTGTCTGTCACAATCTTTGATTAAATGAGTAGGACTATAACACACAAAACACAGTTTTTGACCCATATGACCAAAGTGATTTCTTCTATGTCTATGCCCAAAATTGTTTTGCCTTCTTGAGGACTGATAAAATTTGTTTTGACCAAAATTATCCCAAAAAGGTTTAGCAGTACTGTTTTGAAGAGGTTTTGCAGAAGGTACTGCTTGTTCAGCAGTACTTTGATTAAAAGGTACTGCTGGATTTTGAACATTGTTTTCAACAGTTTCTTTGGGTTTCTCAGTTCTAGATTTAGCAATTAGCTTATTCCTGAACTCTAGACTATCTACTCCATAACGAGAAACATCAGGCCTAGAGGGGTGATGACTAATGGGATGGGGAACAGCATGATAACCATTGTCTTTCTTAGGAGGTGGTTCACTTACTGAGCCTTCATTACTAGATGAATCTAAATAGTTAATGAGCTCATCATCACTAGTAGTTATATCCTCAAAATCACCATCATCCTGATCACTAGGTTGATTTTCTTCTTCAGTACTAAAGTCCATTCCAAATCCTAAGCCTGTTCTAATGTAAGCCCTTCTCTGTTTTTCAACATACTGAACATGGGACAGGCCAGACTCTTTCCAAGCATCAAACTTAGCTACCAAATCATCTCTTTCCTTAGTTAATTTCTCAATTTCAGCAATTTTACAGTTTAGTTTCCATTCACTAAGTTTCAACTGATAATCCTGTTGTTCATATTTTTCAGCCCAAGCCATTTCATTATTTTCATGTGTTATGATTTTAGCTTCTATAGACTCTAAAGTGATTTGATAACCTGCTACCTCAGACCTAGCCCTAATACAATTATCTCTTTCAATCACATAACTGTTAAGCAATTTTTGATAGAATTCATAACAGTTTGAGCATACCTCAGAGATAGGAGACTGAGTTGGTGAAGTAGCCACCATAGCAAGAAGAACAGGATCATCTTCACTTTCTTTGCTCCAATCAAAACCTCCAAAGCCATCATCAGATTCCAAAGCAGCATGTTTAGATTCTTCATCAAAAGCAGTGCTCCAGTCCAATGCTTCCACTGTGTCTTCAACTGCATCTTCCACTGCTACCATACAGTACGTCACTGGTTCATCATCAAACTCTTCACTCCAGTCCACTTCTGATAACTTCTCTTGAGCAACCAACGCCTTTGTTTCAGTTATTGGAATCTCCTTGAGCTCAAGTTTAGGCTTCTCAGATGTTCTGTTTGCTTGATACTTAGCAAACCTGCACTCCCTTGCAAAGTGACCAGTCTTTTGACAATTGAAGCATTCAATTTTAGATTTGTCAAAAGTTATTCCTTGTTTTGGTTTGAAATCAATGTTTTTGCCTGTCTTCTTCATGTACTTTTTGATTCTTGCAGTGATCAAAGCAACTTGCCACCTGATATCAATTTCCTCAAGTGCATCTTCTTCAATCTGTGCTAGATCCTCTTCATAAGTGACAGGTAAGCTTGCTTGTTGTGCAAAGAAGGAGCACACAACTTCATCTGAGTTCAAAGTGGTTGATGGTGGGGCCTGCTGAGTATATGATGGGGGATTATAAACAGCAGTACTTTGAGAAACAGTACTTTGAGGAGAAGCAGTACTTTTGGAAGTACTGCTCTTCTTTTCAGATGATAGAAAAGCAATGCTGTGAGATTTAGAATTTGGTTGACCACTCATCTCATGTTCATACACCTTCAATTGATGATAAAGATCATCAAAGTCCATAACCTCCAATCCTTGTTGTCCTCTGATCATAGTAGCAATCACATGCCATGTAGATGGCAAACTCCTTAGAAACTTCAGATTAGCATCCTCAACTGATACTTCTGCCTTGTATAACTCCAACATGTTGAGGAGATTCTGAAACCTATCATATGCAGCATCAAGACTCTCTCTTTCTCCTACTGTGAATGTTTCAAACTGCTGTTTCAGCAAGTTTCTGTGCATCTTCTTAGAGGCTTCATTCCCTCCAAATCTGGTCTTGAGAGCAGCCCAGAGTTGCTTAGCATCTTTAGCATCGTGAAATTTGAGAAGATGACCATCTGGAATAGCAGACAAGAGAATGTTAAGAGCCTTCTCTTGATTCCTTAGGGTTGCTTGTGGTAAAACTGCTTTTGGTGCTAAAGGTTGTCCAGGAACTTGAACAGGTTCTGGAACAACTTCATTCCCATTTACAATTACATTCCACAGAGCATGATCTGTAATGGCAATATACTGCCTCATCTTCATGCACCAGAGATCATATTCTCCCTTCTTAATAACTGGAATTCTGAGTGAGGTGATTGAGGGTGGTGGAACAGCTTCAGTCGACATCTTGAATAGTTTAGGGTTTCTTCCTAGTCAGAGTTTCCACACAAGCTCTGATACCACTTGTTGGATCGATATACTTTAATCAAACTAAACTAGCTTGTTAAGGTTTAATAACCTCGGATAAATCCTAAGTTATTAACAAAGAAACACTGAGCAATCTTTATTAAGTACGCGGAATTTACTTAACAAAGCTAAAAAGAAACTTTATTAATAAAACTCTAAATCTGCTTAATATGCAGATACTCTAATACAACTCTAAGATATTCGAACTTTTCTCTAAACTCTTAATTCGTAAACTCTAAAACTCTTTTTCTGAAATCGTACCTCTAATGCCAATCTAGGAGTCCTTTTATAGGCTCAAGGATATCCTAGTCGGTTTACAATTGATAACCTTGTACGACAAGTAATCTAAACATGGAATACAATACTTTCCATAAACGAATATAACAGTTCTTCTAATCTAGCAGTACTTTGACTTTATCTGCAGTACTTTGACTTTGTCTTTAGCAGTACTTTGACTGTTTAACTTCTTCCAGTACTTTGCAGCTTACAGTACTTCCATATCTTCAGTACTTTGATATCTTCAGCACTTTCATATCCCAACAGAACATTTATGAGAAGTTTCACATTTGTGATCTTCAGTGATTGAATGGAAATTCCTGCCAGGGCAACATCAAACAGCCCTGACAGCAGGTCACTTCGGTAATTCTCCGTGGATTACGCTTAGTGTGTCTCAAACGGTCTACAGTCGTGGAGTGATGCTTCGGTGTACTTCAGCGACTCATCTGAACTGTAGATGTACTTCGGTATATCGCGTTATCTCACTTGTGGGACTCCAGTTCAGGAACGGCCCTTGTGAGAATTAGAGATGTGTTTTCACACTATGCTGTTAACACCCTCGAAATTCAAACTTGTAAGTGCCGGAATCCGCTTATTACTAACCTGTTTTATGTTTTCTTCTTATGGAAGCTCTGGAGCGGATGGATCGTGCAGACTTGCCACATGCTCATACCAACAACACATGAAAGTTCTCATCATAATCAAAGGAGATGATTCTTCGTCAATGTCAAAGAATCTACAAAGTTTAAAGACTCCAGAACTACATCATTGGTAACCAAAAGAAAAATAGAAGTGTGAGCATGGTGGAGAAAGAAATGGAGAATGACGTGGAGACACCTAACCAACGAAGTTGACAACGGCAGACTACCACATTAACCGATCACAAAGCATGAAGGAACAAAGAATCAAGACTATTCTATATCTACACGCAAAGTTCTTGCTCGAGAAAAGTAAAGACCTAATCAAGTGGAGCATCGTTTGAATGACCACCCCTTAGGGGGAGATTGTTAGCCTTAATAGTTTTATTAAAAGTGATGGTCATTCACGATTAGGAACTTTGTAACTCGTGTTAGATATCGTGCTAGAATAGTCAACGGGCTCGTGGATTGGACTAAGCTAAATGGGTTTTAGTTTAGTTAAGCTAGCATTGAATAATGGCGTGTAACCCATGTCCAAACCCAAGTCCACGAAGCCCAAGCCAAGCCCATGGAAAGCCTTTAGGGCAACATGTGTCTTGTACTATAAATACCCCTCAAATGGTCATTTGAGGGGTGTGCTTGAAAGTGTGTGTGTGTGTGTTTTCCTTATTGAATATACAACATCTTGTGTTTATCTTTGCTCACATCATACACGAATTTATATCTTCAAGTCACCATCTTTCTCATCTTATTTCTAAGCTTTGTTTGTGTTTGTTTCACGTGGGTATACTTGTATACGTGTTGGGTTTGCTTGGTAAAGTGATAAGGTTGATATAACTAAGGTCCTACAACAAATGAAATTCATTTGCAAAACCACAAGTTATATTTTTTGTAATTTTCGCATGGAATTTTTTCTTTTTATTTTAAAATTTGGAAATATGTACAAAAAGAAGATGTTTATGTGTAAAATGACCAAATTACCTTTAACATACAATTCCTAACATGTGTAATGACAATATTGAGGGTAGACGAAGCATAATGAGATTTGGTGGGATGTACATTAAGCATATTTAGCTTTTTCCCAAAGTATTATTACAAACTTTAAAGAAAACAAGAATTTTTAGTTAAGGGTAACATTGTTATTCTGTTAAAAGGTAAGAGAGCTAAAATAGTAATAATTATTTTTCTCTTAAACTGTGTGTCTTTTGTCAGGAAACATTGACTTTATGATAGACGGAGTATTTTTTATAATTGGTTTCGTATGTTTGGCAAAATTGGCCGAAATTTATATTATAAGTTGAAAGTTAGAGTTTTTAACCTTTATAAACGTGTTTGAAGAAATATTTGTAAATAACGGCTATTATTGAATAGTCAGGGACGGAGCCAGGAATTGATATTGAGGGGGGCCGTACGTAATTTGTATAATAACATACAGTGCATAGATCAAGGTGGTTCCTTTGCGTGTGAAAGACATAATACGCCGTTCCTTAAATATTTGAAATAATTGTAATACTTACTCGACAAGATGAGAAAATGAAGAAAACGAGTAACAGGCAACATCATACTCAGGAATAATACCAATGTGGTTCCTTTATGTATTAGACAAGAAAAAATAGCAAGCGACAGGACGGGTCGCTTGAGTGGGTCGGAATGGAGTTTACATAAATGCATTGTTAATGTATCAACTAGTTAAAGAAAGTAATCGTTTTTATATACTAAAAAAATCAATCATATATAAAATAGGTGTAAAGACTTGTATCATTTAATACAAAATGAATAAAAGCAACTACAATTGACTTCTAAAACTGTTACATATACCAGTAAAACTTTAAGAGGTCAAGGGTTCGATCCTCACCCCTTGCAAGGCCGGAGGTCCTTTTCTACCTTTGGTAGAACCGGAAGCAGCCTCTCTACCTTAGGTAGGGGTAAGGTTGTCTACGTCTCAACCTCCCCCATACACCATGGAAGACGGTATTGGGAGTTAATTTACTTTTCTATACTAGTAAAACTTTGTTTCATTTATCTTTTTCTGCTAAAAAAATAAAATACATTACTGTACCTCATTGGAACTACAAAAAGTAAATGTGATTTAATAGTATTTTCTATTTCTTCTAAGTATCATCTTCCTCATCTCCTTCTCCTCCATTTTTCTTCTTCTTCAATTTCTTCTTCTTCTCTTCCATTTTTCCTCTTCTTCAGTTTTTTCTTTAAGCTACAAGCCGAAGTAGTTGAGGCAGTTGGGGGGGGGGGGGTGGGGGGCGAGCACCCGCCAGCCCCCCTACTGACTCCGTCTCTTTGAATAGTATTTAAGTAATTTAATCAAATACAATACCTACTCATTTTTAAAAGTTTATTTCTAGTAGCTTGAGCTTATAGTTTATAAAAGCTTTCATAAGCTTCTATGCCAAAAAAAAACCATGTTTTATATACTAGTTTATTTAAACAACTCAAACTTTTATATGTGTTTGTAAGCTCAAATGATATAACATAGAATATCATTTATAAGAGCTCAAGCTTTTATATGTGTTTATAAGAGCTCTAATGCCGAATTCTAGAAGATTAAATCATTCAATTGTTATACTCGAAGATCGGTTAAGCGTTTATCACACAAGCTTAAACTTGGTTTTAAATTTACACATATATACAGGTTACATGCACTGGCACGACCGATTAACATTTAAAATTATATAGTCATTATTGTTTATAATACTGCATATTATTAATACAAATGTTAAAAAGAAAATGTAAGTTGGCCCTTAAAACTAGGGGTGTTACAAAAAACCCATAAAACCGAAAACATATCTGAACCACTTAATCAGAAACCAAAAGAACCCAAAATTGAAGAAAACAAAACATAAAAACCGAAACCAAAAAACCAACTTATCACGGTTCGATTTTTATTGTCAAATATTCGCGGTTAAGCGAACCGAACCGTTATCTTTTTATCTAGCTAAATATTCAAGTAATTTTATAATTATTTTTTATATTATTGCACTACTTTTATTGTATAACAATTTTTTTCTCCTAATGTAAGAGGGAAAATTTAAAATACTTTGTTCATTTAGAAAACTAAAGGTGATGTTATACTTTTCCAAATATATGTTGTTGGCATCATTTTGTGTTCAACAAACAAAAATATTTGCAAATTTCTTTCAAAACTAATGACAAGAAGTATGAGACGAGCATGGTGGGTGAACTCACTTACTTTCTTGGTTTTCAAATAGGGATAAAATACAAGTGACACCCCCTTATGTTTTTTTCTTCTTTTATTTTTTTTATAATTTTTTTTATATTAACAAAAACTATAAAACCAAAAGTATGGAACAAAAAATATAAAGTTTAGTAAGTCAAAAGCATTAGACTGACAAAAAAATACGGAAGATAAACTGATAAAAAAAACTGTGTTGTACTGTAAACAGAGAGATCTATGAAGGGTATTGATTGTAAAAGGTGGGCCAGGAGGGGTCCTTATAGTAGCAACCTTTCAAATATAACAAACTCGAAAAGGAATTTCAATAAACCAAGAGAAGTACATCATGTACTTACTCAAAAAGTATGACATCTTTGAGTGCTCATTATTGAAGAAATTCATGGTTCTTCCAAACAACTTAGGTCCTGATTTGGCTGGAAAATCAGTCAATGAGAATCGATATAGAGAAATATTGGGTCACTGATGTATCTCACTGCAAGCAAACCTGACATTCAATTCTCAACATGTTTGTGTCGGAGGTTTGGAAATTTTGATTTTAAATGAAACGTCCAATTTATATATATATCGAGACTACGGATGGGATTAATAGCGTCTCCCATGATTTGACACTATCGAAACAGATAAAAAAAAATAAAAAAAAATGATAATAAACTAATCCTAAAAATGAAAAATGGTCACGGGACTTCTCAAGATAACGATCTCAAAGAAGAAAGAGAAAAAACGGGACGACTCCACAACCTAGGATATTCCCAACAATGGTGCCAAAAATTGATGTGAGGTCAAGCTTTCAACTTCTAGGCAACATACCTAATTGATGTAGCAAAGTATAGGAAATTACCTGGAGGAAATTCTCGTTCTCTAAGGGAATGGTTTGGAGGAAGTTGTAGCATATTGAATTACACAAACACATAAAATCATAGCATATATGGGGCGTATGACTTAGGGTTTAGAGAGAGAAATTTAAGAGGTTTAGGAAGCTTAGTGAGAGAAAGAAAAATCTTATTATGAGCTCCAACCCTCTACCTTGGGAGGTAGAGGGTATTTATAGTATCTTACAAAATACGCCTCCTACGGGCTGTGGATCAGGCATACAGTGGGTAAAGACCCGTCCGTCCTCCACAATGTTACTTAACTAAGTACTAACCACCATTAAATAACTACGACTACGAGCTTTCTACCGATTACATATACTTGAGGTGACCGACACTTTAACAACTGGATTTTCTAAATCCTAACAATCTCCCCCTAAGGGAGGTCACCTCAACTTACAATGAATACAAACAGATATTATATTTGATTGTTCTAGGATTCTTGATTAGGTTCTTTGCTCTGTAGCCCGTAGTATTTGATTCTTCATGTTTTGCATGTTTGGTTATTCCAAATGAAGGTCTTTAATTGATCCACATGATGATGAGTATTGAGCCAGCTTTGAGAACATCAGCTTCCATAAATCTTTGACTCTTCCTTTGTAGTGCTGACATTATGTGAAGTTGTGACATTAGACCGACATGCTCACATTCTGGAACATGATTTCTTCTCATCAGAGTAGCGGAAGCTTTAGATGATTTATGATATTTGCAGCAGCGTAGCAGAAGCATGGAGTGAAAATATCAGAGTCGTTGATGCACTTATCATGATTTCTTTTAGAAATGAATGTGTTGTGTGAGCATACGGCTATGGATTGACCTCTCAATTCTGATCAGCTGCAATCGTTGGGTGTACCTGCATACAACAGTTAGCAATAAAGTGCACGAAAGTGTCTTTGATCACTTTCGTTGAATTGAGGTACATCGGCCCACGGTTCCCCGTTGATCAGTATAAGTAATGCCTGTGATCAGGTATAATTCCGAAGAATCTCCTTGACAGGGTTTCGCAGCTGTTCTAGCTGTTCTCAAACCGGAACGTCTCAAAGAAGACAACACGGAGTGAGTGAACCAGCAAATTGAGATTCACTGATTGATAAAAAGTGATTTGAAAAACAATCGTGTACTGCTTAATATAAAGTGTTTTGCAATACAACGAAGGTTTTGAGGAAAATCAATTATCAATCATAAACACCTTTATTTTGAAATATTAATACACAGTCAATGTGCTTAGAGAAAAGAATTTTAAGCACAACGACCATTTTTTCAAAGATATCCGTCAATTCATTTCCTGGACCAAGGTTGATTCAATGTTGAATCGCCCCATCGTTTCTATCCAGTTGTCACAAGTTTGATCTATTGGATAGATCTCACATGTTACCTTACAAGAGCTTGTTTGATGTTGGCTCTAGAAGGATTTCCATCTTCATTGTGAGTATATTACATATCACTCAGATGTTCTGGCAATACCACAAGGATAATGCGTAGGAATCTTAAGATATAATCTTACTTTCCACATTGTGTGAAACAGTAAGTCTTCATTGATTGTGTCCTAGAGAGATTTATTGATGATCTCGTGGCTCTAGACTCAATAAGTTTGATGATGACATCTGGAGTTTCATCCTTTGTCCTCAAAAACTTAACCCAAGTAAATCGAGAGTAGTCATCAACAATGACTAATGCATATTTCTTCTCATTTATCGTGTGCACTCTCATAGGTCCGCACAAATCCATATGAAGAGTATGAAGAACTTCCATAACTGAGTTTGCGGGTTTGGGTTTGTGGGCATATTTCCTGCTTTTTCCCAATTGGCATGCTGAAAAAAAGATGATCTTTTTCATACTTTAATCTGGGTAAGCCTCTTACTAGGTCTTTTCTGGAAAGATCATTAATGGTGCCGAAGTTCAAGTGATTGAGACGACGATGCCATAACCATGACTTTGTTTTCGAAGCCTTTGACAACAAGCAGATTGGAGAAGACTTCATCATATCTTCGATAGAGATGGTGTATAGGTTTGTACCATGAGTTCCTCTTAAAAGTTCCACACCATCAAGTTCTCTAACGAAACAAGTATGTTTTCTAAAAGTCACCTCTAGATCGGAATCACAGAATTGGCCAACAGAAAACAGGTTATGATCAAGACCTTCAACATAATATACCCTAGAGATTACACTATCACCAACAACATAATCTCCATAACCCATAATTGCACCAAAATGGTCGTTCCCGAATCTAGCAGTCCCAATAAATTTACTCACGAAGTTCATGAGCCGCGAGCGGTCTCCAGTCATATGCTTGGAACAGCCTGAGTCCAAGTACCACAGAACGATTTGAACGACCTACAGTTGAACACAGACAAGAATGGATAACTGGATAATTGGGATCCCCATGCAAGAATGGGTTCCACTTGGTTAGAAAACGAGATTGGAACATCCACATCAGAAACAGAATCAATAAAATCATTAGAGGTAGATGCCGGGCTAGTAGAAGCAGTAGATCTATTCAAAGTATGTTCACTTCTTAAAGGTATAGTTCTACCAGTGGGCATGTTAGGTCACTAGTTTTACAACACAAGCTTAAAGAGAAAGAGATAAGGCGATTGAACAAGCTAAACACACACACACATGCGTATAATATGAAACCGGTTATGCAAAGGAGTGAATGAGAGAATAACTTGAACAACCAACCCTCAAATGAGGGTTTACAATAGTTTATATAGGCAAGGAGCTAGGGCAACACTCCCTCTCCTTCCCTATTCCTTACTGGGCTTGGGCCTCAGCTTATGGGCCTTCTACATAAGCTGGACCTTAAACAAACATAAAGGCCATAATAAAGCTACCTATTACATATGAAATATAAATACTTGAAATACTGTTTAGGAGTGATTCCAACAATCTCCCCCTCAAGTATATATGAATGTAAACGGTGAAGGCGTTGATGTAATAGTAGCTGTGACGTCTTCTGACATTCTTCTTTCTTGTGAGAGGAATTGTCTTGATTCGAACAATCTCCCCAGTGTAGAGAGATCGTTATCTTTGAACAGTTATGCTTAGACGTCATCTTTAACTTTGTTCTTTGATCATTGTTCTTTGTGGTGAAAGTGATAGTATGTTGTTGTCTGCTTCAGTCTGCCTCAGGTCTGCTTCGCTGCTCCAGTGTCTCCACGTCATTCTTCAACATGCTCACACGCTCTTTGACGTTGGAAATCAATACTGATGAAGTTCTGTAAGTCTTTAACTTTCATTAGTGATGATGTTGGCGTGAGCATGAGAAGAATCAGCACGATCATCCCGCTCCGGAGCTTCCATAAGAAGAAAAACATTGCAAACGGTTAGTAATAAGCGGTTTCCGGCACTTACAAGTTTGAACTTCGAGAGTGTTAACAACATAGTGTGAAAACACAACTCTAATTCTTACAAAGGCCGTTCCTGAACTGGAGTCCCACAAGTGAGATAACGCGATGTACCGAAGTACATCTACAGTTCAGATGAGTCGCTGAGGTACACCGAAGCATCACCTCACGACTGTAGACCGTATGAGACACACTCCGCGTAATCCACGGGGAGTTACCGAAGCGACCTGCTGTCAGGGCTGTTTGATGTTGACCCTGGCAGGAGTTTCCATTCAATCACTGAGGATCACAGATGTGAACCTCTCATAAATGTTCTCGACAGATTGCTAAGATCTGTGAAGGACTCGATATGAACCACTGAATCACTGAAGATCTTATTTATTGATCAACAAGTGATTAAATGTCAAGTGTTCCTAAGAGATCTTTTGATGAATCTCGTGGCTCTAGACTCAATAGTGCGTTTTGGTTTTCCTGAGCGGAGACTAGGGAGAGGGTCTCCTTCTTCAATACCAGCGATCTCTAAGAGAAAGTCAGTAGTTTATGTAGGGTTCCCTGTGAGAATGAAACAAGCTTCAGTTGAGAGAAACTTGAGTGGCTAAGAAGGTTTAGTGCATGCGTCACTGGGTCCATGACGACTTTTATTCTTCAATACCGGTGTCACTAAGTGACAACCAGTAGCATATGAATTGAACCCGGTGTCTGCCCTAAGTTGAATAATCTGGAGGGCTATTTCTTTTCACCCTTTACTTTACATTTCTTTTTGATTCTTCAACTCCTTCTTTCTCCGATTCTCATTTTCTCCTTTTTTATAATCATTCCTAAGGAATTCTAACACTTACTAATGGTAGTGTCCTTGGGTAGATCCCTCTGGCTCTGGCGGATCATAGGACGGTTATTCCTAACCTTAGTCACCTTATAACTCCATGACTAACCTATGTTTGCCATTATAACCACTGTAAGTTAAAATATCTCTCAAAGGGTTTGTTAATGAAAAACATGTTTGAACCACTGTGAGAGATGATGTTTTGCATAAATACTCCCCCTCCACATGTGCTTAATAGTTTTAAAGGTTAAATGCACAGTGAGGAAAGAGCGCGCACTTTATGAATTGATCCACTAAAGATAGACAATCTCCCGCGAGACACGGTTACGTTGAATAGTTAAAGAGTTACATTGTCAGCTTTTAGGTGACAACTAGCTCTAATAACTACCTTGAAGGTGTAGACAAACCTCGAAAGGTCGTCATACCCGTCAGAGTTCATGTCTATCAAGAGCTTCTCGAATGGTACCTTCTACTAAGACGAGTCCTTTGCGAGACACGTTTACATCACTAGCGAACTAGCTTGAAATTATTACCCGTCCAGGACAAGTCTTTTCGAGTTATAGACAGTTTTGTACCGTCAATTCGTTGGTTAAGTCTGAGGTACACGGATTCATTTGCATTCAGCACAACATATTTCTTATCACACAAATTTTCTCCCCCTCAAAAATGGCATATAAGATGTTATTTTTGAAACATTTTGAGAATAAATATGACCATTTTGAGTGTTGCGGGAAGAGTGACCACTGTGAACATTTTGTGAACAAAGTTTTAATCAAATACTCCCCCTCAATTAGTGATATAAACGGTTGAGGTTTTAAAATCATATGGGGAAGTACTTGTCTTTTTGAGCAAAACCTTGAAAAATGAAAGGTTTGATAGGTTTTACTCAAAAATAAGAAGCTTTCGCTCCTTTTATAAGGATTGTGGCACTGAGGCGTACCACAGGGTCCTTTCTTGACACTTACGGGTTGTACACTGTTATGTGTGCACAAGCCATTCACATATATAAACATTCATCCAAAATCATATGAAGGAAACAATTCAAGGGGTACCAGGAAGTGCAGTGATGTTCCCAGGAGTGCGCACAGGGCGTTGAAAGCCGGTGATGTTTATCCTGGGTCTACCACCAACATAGCTCTCCAGGCGTCTGAACTGATCCCTTCTGAACAACCGTTCATCAATCATGGTGATGATCCTTCTCACATCCCTTCTATCCTGAGAGTTCCAGCGCTTAGGATTCCCAACTTTCAGGCGTATATCCTTCAATCTGTATGCCAATCCATCCCTAACCATCTTCAAGGTATGATCCCCGAATTTGTGGAGCTCACTGCACGCCATTAAGCAGTTTCTGCGAAGTTCACTGCGGTAAACAATGCCGAAAGGTTTGCTGATGAGCGTAAGTTGTTTGAGCTGGTTGATGTCAGGAAGATCAAGCTGTGGTGGAGTGAAGTTTACATGTTTCTGATATGATTCAATAGCCATCTGGATATCTTCGACACGTTCTTTGATCACAATGCGTCTAATGAAGATGAGAACTGACTTGATAAATTCACGTTGTATTTCAGTCGAGAATTGTCTCATACGACCCTGTACTTTGGCAAGGTACATGTCTTCGATGTCGTTGAGTGACAAGTTCTCAAAGTCAGCCTCTGAGAATTCATAGTCTTGTTCATCTTGTCGTTTGACTATGATATTCTTCAAGAATGTGTAGTCCCATTTAGACTTGAGATCAATGTGTTTGATGGCCACGATGTTCTTTGAGCAATACACTTCATGTTGAGACTTCTGAACCAGGCAGCTTTTGTAGTAGATTCTTCGGCGTTCAGGCCAATGATGAATCCCATACAATGCATCTTGGTCGTATGCTTGCACTTTGTCAGAGAACAAGTGATTTGCACGTTCCTCGATAGCTATGCAGTTTGAGTAGGTAGCTGCTGGGAATGGAAGAGTTAATGATGTAGCGTATTTTCTTGAACCATCGCCACCATGGAGAAGAAATTCCAGGTCTGTGTTGAAGAAATATCTGAAGGGAATCCTTGGTTCATCTGGTTGGCCGATTGTTGGTAGAGGTTTGGTCCAGTCAGTGTAATATGGAGGGTTGTTCCGTTTAGTGAAGTCGATGTTTGCTTCTGGGTTGAGCCAATCCATGTTGTTAGACATGGCTCGAGCAATGTTTTCAAGGTGATATTCAACCTCGATTGCACTTTCCGAGCTGTTTTTCAACAGAAGGAATGCGTCATTCTTGATGCGCTTCAACTCGGATTTCGTCATCTTCTTCATACGGAATCGTTCTTGCAATATTTTTGCATGCTCCAGTGTACTACCGTCTACCAATTCTTGACCTTCTTCAGGGTAGGGAGTGTTGTTAACAAGTGTGGAGAACCATTCAAATTCTGCAGTTGTATCGTCATCTAGCCATGATACGACATCTGGCTGAGTCGTCTTTTTCTTGCTTTTAGAAGGCCTTGATGATGATTCAGGTTTCTTCACTTGTTTGGGAGAGGAGGGTTGTTGTTGGGGCTCTAGGACCTCTTCATCGTCACCACCCGTATATTCAAAGTGATCACCAGTTTTCTGAGTCAAGGGTGGTAACTTGGAATCGTCCCGAGGTTTATCAGTGGAAGACCGCGGTGATGGAGACTTATGTTGAGAAGAAGTTCGATGTGGAGGAGGTGGCATAGATGTAGATTGACCAGACTGCTTCTGACGTTTAGGTGCATAGTCCTTATCCTTATCATTGTCATCTCTTGGTCTTTTGGGTTGAGCGGCTGACTCCTTGCATGATGATCTGAGTTGATAGTCAAGTAGAATTTCGAAAAATTTAGCTTCATCTGAAGTAAACGTTCCAGATCTCTTTGACATTTGCATCACTAGTTTAGCAATTAACTCAGATTCGGAGAGATCAGCTTCTTTTGCCATTGTATGTTTGACCAATGCTACGGTGTTAGGGGTGAGTTGTCTGGAAAATACTTCTTTTGTCACACTGGGGACAGTGTCGAGAAGAAACTTGTGGGTTTGTTCTCTTGCTGACTTTTCCAGTTCCTTTTGGACTTTTGGAACGATATCCTGAAGGTACTTTTGAGTGTAACCTTCAATCATTTCATTTAGTTCCCCCTGACGATGACTTCTCATGAATTCCTGAATAGCTTTCCTATCTTTCCGCATCTCGTCATTCTCATCATGTAAGTACTGCATTTGTTCAGCATACCAATTAAGTTTTCTTTGAAGCATGTCCTTCTTTCTAACTTGTTTGACAGCTTTCACAATTCTTGCATGTGTTTGAGAAATCCAAGACTTTGGTGGTTTCTTCACGGATTTGGATGATGATCTGGTTGACTTAGTTGATGGTGGTGGTGATGAATGAGATGAAGAGTCCGATGATGAGGAGACTTGAGGAGACTTCATGTCCTTAGGAGTATCTGAGGTTTTCTCCTTTGAGTGAGTTGGACTGTCGAGAAGAAACTTTGTATAATCATCCTCGTCATCTTTAGACTTTTCTTTCTCAGTTTCTCGTTTCTCAAAATCATACTCAATAGTGTCTTCAACAGGCGGTTGTTGTTGCAGAAGAGTGGTGGAACCAGATCCCTTATCGGGTTGATTAACCGCATCAGGATCTGGAGAGGAGTGGGCAGCACCACTTGATCCTCCGGGGCCACCCATTTGTTCTTTAGCAAATTCAGCGGCCTTTTGAATGTGTCGGACGTTGTGAAACTTTTTCCTGTATGATTTGTCCAATTGCTCTTCTTCTTCTTCTTCAGAGCTCTCATCATAAGGTACAATAGCTTGAGTCTTCCCTTTTTCTTGGACAGCTGGAGGACTTGGAGGTTTTGTCACTGAGGCAGGTGTTTCAGTGGCAGTTGCAGAGAAATGAACCTCTTCATCTGTCTCAGTATCTTCAGAGCTCTCATCCCTAAGTTGTCTTTGTTGTTCAAGTGTGGGAATAGGTTTGGCTTCCTTTACGGGAACAATCCTTATAGAAGGAGCTTTCCTTTTAGGAACCTTCCTTTGACTCGCAGAACTTGTTGTGCTTCCTGCACTTCCTCTTCTGGTTCTCCTGACAGGTGTTCCAGAAGATTTTTCGTCAAGATGACCAACTTTGCCTTGTCTGACTGCTTCCAGATATCTCTTGTACGTTTCGAGCTTTCTGACATCTTCAGTCAGAAGGAAATCTGGCAATACAGCACCTTGTTTCTTTGTGGACGTTTCCTTGATTCTGACAGAGAGAATAGGTTCTGTCAACATGTCGTGATTGTCAGGGTCATTGAGCCTTTTGGGAATATCAGGATGAAGTCCAAGTGCTCTCTGTATCAACAGTTTAGTATATCTGATGTAAGGAATCTTTGAGCCAAGTTTGCTGAGAAATGACATCATGTCATCCCAAATCAGAGCTTCAATAGCGATGTGTTTCATGTTGACGAATGCCCAAAATATTTGCAGTTCTATGAGCTTAGGATGCTCATAGCCGCTATCACGACCAGAAACAGACTTGGTGATGATCATGTAGAGTGTTCTCCATGGTTGAGGAATACTCTTAAGCTCCACGTGAGAGTGCTTGGTGATTACTCCTGTAGCCTCATCATAACCGATATTGATTAAGAATTGGAGAGTTAACTCTTCAGCAGGTGTGGCATAAAGTTTGGTTGGATTGACTTCAGGAATAAGGAGAGCAGCCCTTAAGTCTGCAGGTGTAATGGTGACTTGTTTGTGGTTCAGAGTCACCGTCACAGCAGTCCTTCCTTTGACCCGTTCCATAGTGTTCCAGAACTGTTGGATGTAGATCTCAGGAATGGTTGCAGAGTGAGTAAGCATGTTCTAATACGGATGAGTCCTCAGAATATCGATAGCAATAAGACATGAAGATTCAGAGCAAGTAAGGGTGTCAAACTCAACACGGAGGTTATTCTTTCCTATCTTCATTGGATAGCCATGAGGATAGATATCAGCAATGGAGAGAACTTCAGGTGCATCCACATTCATTTGTTCAGCCATGTCGTGATCTGAAATAACATTAGCCAAAAGAACCAACATATCGAAAGACATAATGTTAGTCAACAGAAGGTCTTATTGTCTAGTGATAATGATTGTTACGAGTCCTAAGTCACTTGTATGTTCAATCAATGATATCGTGAAATGTTTCGTGAGTTAGTTAACTTTAAGTTTTAAAGTTTATTTTATCACTTATTGTTCACAACATATCAAACGATTTAAGTTTATTAGTGACATTTTTGGATTCGTGATGATATGATTAGTTTATTTACAAGTTTGTACAAGTAACAATTCATCATGAAGGTCAATCCAGGGTTAAGCGTAGTTTTGGCAAAGTTATGCGTAGACAGGTATGATATATGCTTAGGCGTAGACTTACGCGTAGAATCCTATCTTACGCGTAAGAAATGTTACGCGTAGGAAAAAGAGATCTTATGCGTAGAGCTTATGCGTAGGCATATATTAACCTTACGCGTAAGGCTACTCGTAAGAGTTGACCTTAAGCGTAGGGGTCACTGTTTACGCATATCCTTCACAGGATACGCGTAGTCCATTGTAGAACCTTATGCGTAGAAGCTACGCGTAAGACAAGTCTTACGCATAACCAGCTACGCGTAAGGTAATCCTTATGCGTAGATAATCAAATGACCTTGATTCTGAATTCTAAGCGTAGCAATCCTGAAATAAATTTATCAAATCATCAACATTAACACATACATACATTTTATCAACAGATCATGGCAATAACATATGTTACACAGTTATGCGTAGAATTGCATACGCGTAGACTAAATCCTAGATCTACGCGTATGGATTCTAGCCATAGATTAAGCACCAAACTTTTTCTGGTATATCATAGATGTTGTGAGAACATGTAGACCAAGTCTTAACACTTTTTATGCAGTGAATCAAAAACACCCAAAGTTTATGAACTTTAAACCCTAGTTTCGAATTGATGATCAATTCGTGTTTCTGGGTGGCTATAGACTATGGAAATCATCAATTCAACAATGCAAAAGCATAACCCAACTATCTTTTTAACCAAAACACTTCATATTTGAAAATACCCAAATCGACTTTTAAACCCTAATTTTCAAAAATCTTCAATTAGTGAATCTGGGTGGATTTTGAAGGTTAATAAAGTATCATTGATGTATTAGGATCATTTAAACACAATCATTTCACCCTAAATACACACGTATTGATTGTGTGTTCTTACGCATAAGCGTAGAACACAAGATTACGCGTAGAACATGTTTTAGCCGTAGGATTTACTTGAGATTCAAAACCATTGTTCAAAAACATGATCCAATCACAGAAACACTTACAAAATGATGATCTGAAACACGGATTTCTTGAGTGAATATTATGCGTAGGATGATAATAGGTGTTTTGTAATAAATGTGAAGTGAAAGTTAGGTGGAGGAGTTTTATTTAAAATAACTTTAAGTTTTGACAGTTTTGGTCCCTCCACCTTTTCCATTTTCATCCAAAGCCTTTTAACTTCCAATTTTGGTTACCAAATGAAGATTTTAGAAACCTTGACGACACTCCCCCTTGACTTGAGAAAATAATGAAAGGTTATTAATTAAAGTCCGAGGAGTGTCAATGAACCAGAAATTTACCACCATTTGTAAAAGAATCAACCGAGATGTGATAACATGCAAGTACACAGATGTTTTGAAGCAGTTAAAGGATTATTTTCTCCCCCTCAACACTTGATCGGAAAAATACTGAATTTTGAAAGATAAAAGTGTTGACGGAAGAAATGTACTTGCCATGTTTAAAGAAATGTAGATTGGGAGAATATTTTTGTTGTTTTATCAGGTTTTATATTTTTGTATTTTGTTTTTGAAAGATATTATTTATTTACAAAAGAGGTTTTGGTGTTTGACAGGTTGTTAAGACTGTTTTAAGAGGTCATCCAGTTCCTCTTGAGTCAAACACCTCATACCAATTCGGTGGACCAACTCATTAAACCTAGCGGGAGGTAAGGCTTTGGTGAGCAGATCTGCCAATTGGTATTCAGTACCCACAAAGTATAATTCAACGGTACCCTGCTCCACATGATCCTTGATGAAATGATAGCGTAGATCGACGTGCTTTGATTTCGAGTGCTGAACTGAGTTGCACGAGATTGCAATGGCACTCCGATTGTCGCAGTACATCGGGATTCTGTCAAATACATAACCATAGTCTTTGAGTTGTGTTCTCATCCAAATGACTTGAGCACAACACGCGGACATGGCTACATATTCTGCTTCAGTTGATGGCAGTGATGTACAATCCTGCTTCTTTGATTGCCAAGACACCAGTTTATCACCGAGAAATTGTAGAGCTCCTGAAGTACTTTTCCTTGAGTCTAAGCATCCTGCGTGATCAGCGTCTGAAAAAGCTATTAGTTCAAAACCAGAATCCTTCGGATACCAGATCCCCAAATTAATGGTTCCCTTGATGTATCGGAGGATTCTTTTAGCCTCAGAGAGGTGGGTTTCAGTTGGTCGCGACTGATAACGGGAGCATAGATAAACGGCAAAGACAATGTCAGGTCTGCTAGCTGTTAGATACATGAGAGACCCAATAATACTTCTGTATTTGGTAGGGTCAACCAATTTCCCATGTAAATCAGCATCTAATTTCTTGGTATGAGCCATTGGTGTGGCATAAGTATCACAGGTATTCATTCCAAATTTGTTTAACAATTCAAGGGCATATTTGGACTGACTTAAGAAAATACCACGGGGTGATTGATGAACTTACAGTCCTAGAAAGAACGTAAGTTCACCCATCATGGACATTTCAAAATTTTTCTTCATGAGTTTTGCAAAAGCGATTGAAAACTTTTTATGTGTTGACCCAAAAATGATGTCATCCACGTAAATTTGAACAATTAAGATGTGTGCCCCGTGATATTGTATAAAAAGAGTTGGGTCAACCGAGCCTTTGGTGAAATTATTGGCAATGAGGAAAGATGATAGCTTATCGTACCATGCCCGAGGGGCTTGTTTGAGACCATAAAGAGCTTTGTTCAGTTTGTAGACATGGTTCGGGAACTCAGGATCAACGAATCCATCTGGTTGGCTGACATAGACCGTTTCTTTAAGTTGCCCATTGAGAAACGCCGTTTTGACATCCATCTGATAGACCGTCATGTTCATATGAGCCGCGAACGCGAGAAATATCCGAACAGCCTCAAGACGAGCAACCGGAGCAAAAGATTCTTCAAAGTCTATCCCTTCTTCCTGACGATAACCCTTAGCAACTAGCCGTGACTTGTTTCGGATGACATTCCCTTCAGCATCCAATTTGTTTTTCCAAATCCATTTTAGACCAATGACGTAAACCCCTGTTGGTCTTTCAACCAGTTCCCATACTTCAAGACGTTTGAATTGGTTGAGTTCTTCCTGCATGGATTCAATCCAGTTGTCTTTTGTCATTGCATCCTTAATGTTTTTAGGTTCAGATTGGCAGACAGTGAGTGCATAAATGCAGTGTTCACCATCTGAGTGAAGACGTTGTCTCGTAACGACTGGTTGATTCGGGTTGCCAATAATGTTAGCCAGAGGATGGTCTTTTGTCCATCTATGTGTAGAAGGTTGATGTTGGTATACATTGTGCAGATTCTGAGGATTCAAATGGTTTGTTGAAGATTCTGCAACATCTGGTGCAGCAGTCTCATTTGCAAACGGGTTGAAGAACGCATTTGGATCAAAATCTGCAGGTGGGGGTACTTCATTCTGAATATCATCAGCTGGATCATCATTGTTGGAAGCAGTGTGTTCAACTGTTGTGTTGGAGTCAATTGGTGTAGGTGCATCTTCAACAGTAGTTGTTGTAGCAGGTGTATCAGGTATAGGAATATTATCAGGTTGTGCAGCGGAAACAGCGGATACACCAGGAGCACGTTCATCAATGTCGTCACAGAACAGAGGAGCAAATAACCGTTCCATTTGTTGACGAGTTAGCTGAGGGCTTTCTTCAGCTGATGATGGGGGTTGAGGGAAGTTTAAACGGTTGTGACCGGGTTCTAAGCTGTTATACTCAGAAGCCATTTCCGTGAGTTCATCGAAATGAGCATGAATCGTTTCCATTACCTCCTTAGTTCGACGATTCCAGATTCTGAAACCTTTAGAATTGTCACAGTATCCAATAAAGACTCCAATATCAGCTTTGGCTTTGAGCTTTCCAAAATCATCACGATCATTATTCGGATAGCAAAGGGATCCAAATACATGAAAGTGTTTGAGGTTCGGTTTGTAGTTGTAGACAAGCTCAAAAGGTGTTTTGTTGTGGCGTTTTGTGATCATAGAACGGTTTTGAGTATAGCATGCAGTAGATACAGCTTCTGCCCATAAGTAATCTGGAAGTTTAGCATTGATTAACATTGTTCTTGCAGCTTCCACTAACGTTCGGTTTCGTCTTTCAACAACTCCGTTTTGTTCAGGTGTCCGTGCAATAGATGTTTGATGCTGAATTCCCACTTTCTCATAAAGTTCACGAAGGGTTTTGTTAACAAATTCAGTTCCTTTGTCTGTCCGAATAATCCTGACGGTGTTGCGGAGCTGAACCTGTATTTTTGTGAGAAAGGTGATGATCATTTGTGGAGCTTGGTCTTTGCTACGAAGAAAATAGACCCAAGTCCATCGTGAGTAGTCATCAACAATTACTAAGATGTAGCGTTTGCCATTGATCGTTTGCACGCGCATCGGGCCACACAAATCCATGTGAAGAAGATGAAGCACATGCTGAGAGCTGTGTTCCACCTTTGAAGGAAAATAAGCACGAGTGCTTTTCCCTTGTTCACAGGCTGAGCAAAGGTGATCTTTTGAATACCGGAATCGTGGGAGTCCTTCAACTAGTTTGTGTCGAGCAAGGTTGGTGATGGTTTGAAAGTTTAAATGTGATAGACGACGGTGCCATAGCCATGATTTTGTAGATGTTGCCTTTGAAAGTAAGCAAATGGGAGAGGAAGCAACCATGTCTTGCATAGAGATAGTGTAGAGACTAGAATTACGCGAGCCAGACATAAGGTCGTTTCCTTGTAGATCACGAATGAAACAAGTTTTCTCTCTAAAAGCAACCTCCAAATCTCCATCACAAAATTGACCTACTGAAAACAGATTGTGACCGAGGCCTTCCACATAGTAAACCCTGATGATTTCGATGTTCCCATTAATATAATCTCCGTAGCCCATGATGGCTGCGAAGTGATCGTTCCCGAATCTGACAGTGCCAATGAACTTTGCAATAAAGTTTGATAACAGTTTAAGGTTGCCTGTCATGTGTCGGGAACATCCGCTATCAACAATCCAGAGAATGATCTGTATCACCTGCATTACACACAGACGACACAGATGGAATAGAAGTAGATGTGGAACCCGAAATGTGAGAGGGTTCTGAAGCAGCTATGTTAGACATACACACATTTATAATTTTAGGCATCCATTTAAATCCTAGTGTGTTATATATCCATTTCTGCCATCTATAACTACTCTTTGCTTTAGTCTTAGTGAAAGCACTAGATGATACTACATTCTTAGGAGGTGTAGTGGGAGCTACTGTGATAGCAATGGTTGCCTTAGAATCTAAAGAAGGTGGTTTACCAAGCACAGACTTAGAATGATTAGTGGGCTTAGAGGTATTCCGATTCTTAGGATTCCGTAATCTAGAGATTATAGCTTTAGCAACACATTTGTCATGACAATCAGAATTCATACTCTTTTGACAAATATCACAAGGTGCATCAGACTGAATATCAAAGGTACTTAACGGTTTAGCATTCGTTACATCACTATTTCTATTACATTTGCCAGACGCAACATCTATAGTGGAAGTAACTTGAGTTTTATTCAGATTCCTAGGGTGTTCTTCTACTTTAGCATTCCTTATTGATCTTTTCTTAGGTCGCAACTTCCTATTCTTCGATTGAGTGCTCCTAGGCTGTGAAGTGCGGACGTTTGGAAAAGATGCAACTATTCCTGTTTCAGTAGAGGGAAACACATTAGCAACTTGTGATTTGGCAGTGGGAATTCTAGGTTCACGATTACTAAGTGTGACTGGTGCTAATCTCTTAATCACAGTAGGCGGGAGTAGTTCATACTTTCCTAACATTTCCCGTAACTTAGAGATGGTGTGAATCAGATCTTGATTTTCAGAACGAAGATTACCAGCAAAATTCATGACTTCTCTAGTGTGAGCAAGACAGTGATCAAGTTCGTTTGATGCTTCATCTCGAGTCTTTTTGAGTAAATCAAATATGACACCATATTCCTGTTTAACTTTTAAAAGTTCTTGTTCATATTTTGAGATTTGACTTTTCAAAGACACGTTTTGATCATCCAGATGCTCAATTTTAGTATCAGAAGATTTTGCACTCAATTGAGCGATTTTCTTTTGAAAACTAAGTTGATGGTTGTGAATATCTTTTTCACACCAATGTAGACGTCGTTTTGCATTGTAAATTTCCGTGTGTAATCGTTTATTTTCAGCTTTTAAGGACTCGATCTGAAGCACATTATCGGTGTTCTCAACAGTTGCAACAGTTTCAACAATATCAGCAGAGATATGATCAGATGCATATGGCAACGAATAGAATAGCACAACATTATGGATATCAGCACAGATAACATCTTCCAAGAGTCGATCAACATCTTTTCTCAACAGTTTCTTTTTCCGTTTTGTGTTAGTAATAGATGTTTCTGTTTTCTCGAAAACGTTTTTCATTACCCCAAGTTCCTTATGAAAATCCTTTTCCCAGGCAATTGCACAACTTTTCAAGTTTTTAACATTAGGTAAAAGATTTTTCTGAAAAATGTCTCTTTGTTCTCGCGCCAGAGGCGATTGAAAATGTTCAACTTTGATTTCAGATCGATATTCTATCTCATGTTGTAAAATTTTGAGGTCAGCCATGAAAATGTCAAAATATCGAAGAATTTTTCGATTTTCAGGTTGTGAGTTTACTTCGCTAATGGAAGGTAAAGGACCGTAAGTTTGTGCAAAGACTGTTTTGGGATTGACAATAGAAGACTCGAGTGTTTTGATGATAACCCTTGGTGTGTTAGAAGAATCCGTTGGTGTGACGAAGGTGACCGCGTTTTTATAATTAAAAGGTTTGTTGTAAACAACATTTTTTAATTTTGATCGACTCTCGTCTTCTGCATCTAATTCCTCTTGACGATGATATTCAACAACACTCATGACAGTATTATCAATTTTGTATTCTGCACTGGAAACTTCAGGAGTCGGTTTGAATGTTTTTGGTGAAAGCTTTGGTTTGTAATCAGCTAGATTTTTTCCATATCCATTTGGATTAGGTTTTAAGGTAAACTTTTCAATATCTGTTACTGATTCACCATGTTTGTAAACAACAGTTTTAAATTCTTTAAGTTTGTTTTGCAAACCGAGAATTTCTGCAAGAAGGTCATCTACCCGATTCGTTGAATGCTTTTTGTATGCGGAGAACTGTTTTTGACAATTTAACAACTCAGCCTTAGCATTTTGATTTTCCAAGGTGAGAGCGTTAATTTGCTTTTTATGTTCATGTTTCAGTTGTTCTAATTCGGACAACAAAGCATTCTTCGAGGCGGCTAGATCACGCATCTGTCTCTCTAAATATTTTTCGTTTTGATGAGATTTTGCAAAAGCGGCTTCAAAACCTTTTTCACGGTTTTCTTGAGTTTTGAAAAAGTTGAGTTGCATTTGTAAACATTAAAAATCCTTGGTTAACAGTGCATTTTTACTTTTTAAGGATTGATTTAAAGCATAACATTCCTCCATTTTGATTTTATGGTCTTGAATTAACCGAGCAAAATCCGGATGAGGCAACAGATCATCTTGTTCAACGTGAGTCTCAACATGAACATTCTTTAGATCCTCAAGTACGACCACGGAGTCAATTTGATTATCAAAGGAGACCATAAGGTCATCTTGATCGTCAAATGTAACTACAGGGTTAACTTGAAAATCATCAGAAGGAGATGTAGAAGACTCATTTTGAACAGTCTGATCCGTGCCGGATTCAGAAATTGGCGGAGATATTAGTTCAGATATGATGATGGTTTGTTCGGGTACCTGAGACAAGCCATCAGTGTCATAAACTGGGCCTGTATCACTCATGTGCAGCTCATGCATATTAGCCATCAACATAACAGCTGCATTAGCCTGCAAG
This sequence comes from Chrysanthemum seticuspe, assembly GCA_019973895.1. Lineage (NCBI taxonomy): Eukaryota > Viridiplantae > Streptophyta > Magnoliopsida > Asterales > Asteraceae > Chrysanthemum > Chrysanthemum seticuspe. The sequence goes on from BPTQ01000006.1 coordinate 293,159,511, forward strand.
TCCTCCATATCATCATCTGAGTCTGCATCTGCCATAAAGCTCTGTTCTTTGTTTGTGAGAGATCCACCGGCTTCATCCTTAAGAGCCAAAAGTAATGCCTCTTTGAAATAAGCACTGCCCCGAGTCCTTGGCTTTGGGCATGCATTAGCCAGGTGTCCCTTCTCATTGCAGTTGTAGCATCTAAGACCATTTAACCGATTCTGAGCATTTCCCTGTTCCACCACTTGAGCTCTGTTGTTATTCCTACCCACAGCATTAAACCCTTGACCACCGCCCATCTGACGACCATAATCACGATTTTGAACTTCAACACGACCATTGTTCACAACAGCTTGAGTCCGTGTGTTAGATGAGGAACGAATACGATTGTTGAATTTGTTGGTGTAACGGCCAAAAGCATTAGCAATCATCACAAATCCTTGTTGCAATGCTTCGAATGGATCGATTTCCTCAGTAGTTTCACTGACATATGCTTGAGCATTGTTGCTGTATGGGACCAATTGATTTTGTTGAGGTTGAGGTTGTTGCTGTGAAGGTGTGTTGGAAGCAGTTGGTTGAGTTGCTGGTTGAGAGGGATAATTCTGTTGAGCATACAAGGCAAGTTGTTGATTGTCCGGTTGTGACTGTTTAGTAATTTGAGCACGGAGAATCCTTTCCCGATCAACTTCCTTTTCATGAGGCTTCAAGTAATCGTACAACAATCCATAAGTAGAATGATGCATATTCTTCGCTTGACGGAGAAAAATGACATACTTCTCCCATTCTGGACCAAGACTACTCAGGAACTTAGTATTCACTGCAATTCTTGGCATGATGATGTTGTGTTTATCCAAATCATTGATGATGTCTGAAAATCGGTGATGATATGACTCAAGTGTCTCTCCAGGTTCAATCATGAAGTGTTCATAAGCCAAGTAAATTTTGGATTCCAAATCCTCCTGATTGAGTACAGATCCTTCCATAAGAAGACGAATATGATCCCACATTTTTTGTGCAGTCTTTTGAGCATCAACACTACGAAGAATTGGGTTTGGTAATCCTAAAAGGATGTATTCCATTGCAAGTTCATCAGCTTCATAGTGTAGAAGTTCTGTAGGATTTAAATCTGCAACAGTAGCAATGTTGGTTTGTTCATCTCTTGGTGGAACTGCGTTTGGATCTCCGGGTACAATGACAGTAGGCATCTCAAATGGACCTTCCAAGATAACCTTCTTTAAGAACTTTCCATGTGGTTTCTTCAGATCACAGAACCTAAAGAACCTTATCACCCATTGATCGTAGTTTCCTGGAGTGAGCATTGGAGGTCTATCAAGTGATCCAGCTTCATGAATTGATTGTTGGCTGCTTAAAGCTTCACACATCTTTGCAAACCAAGTGGGTTCCTTCATAGTGCTTCGTGATGGATGTTGATTGAAATCGTTTGTGTAGGGTAGAGTTTGAAGACTTGGTGGTGGTTGAACCATTTGTGGTTGTGGAATTGCACCAAGTTGTGGAGTATGTTGCTGATTAAATTGTTGTTGATAAATGGCTTGTTGTTGATTCCATTGTTGATGTTGTGGAGTTAATTGTTGTTGTTGTTGATGATTATAAGTGTGAGGGAAGTAGTTAGAGTATGGTGGTTGAGACATGATGATAAACTTGTGTAGTAATAATGGATCTTTGTAGTCGAATGAACCTTTGTTGATGAAGTATCCTTAGGCGTAGAAATGACAAGAACCAAGTAGCACTTATGCGTAAAAAACACCAAAAGTTACGCGTAACAAGAATAGTTACGCGTAGGATTTAGCTTACGCGTAAGCAGGAAAAAAGACTAATGTTATGCGTAAACAGTAAGTTAGGCGTAGAAAGTTAGGCGTAGGATTACCTTATGCGTAGGACTAAGTCTACGCGTAAGATGAATCTTAAGCGTAATATTTTCTACGCGTAAGCTTATGCTTAAGCGTAAGATTAGGGTTTTATCCCAAGTGATCTTTTACACTTCACAGTGCAAAAGAAATCCAAAGTCGACGTATTTTCAGACTTATCCAAGTAAGAAAAACACGGAATAAACCAGAAAATTGAAGATCAAACCAAGGAAAGTCTTACGCGTAATTTTAGGGTTTTGTTACGCGTAAGATTACTCGTAACTTTGATTCTATCCAAATGTGTTTCTAAACCAGTTTTTGTGTGTTGAAATAGCTTCAATAACACCAAAATAACACAAAAGTGTGAAACTTGATGATCCAAAGTACTTAAAACAGTTACGCGTAGGATAACACTTGCGTACAAAAACAAGCTTAAAAACAAGGAAAAACACGTAAAGTTCCAAACTTTTTGCCAAAAACCAATAGTTTAACACCTAATAACGTTGAAAGTACAAGAATCTTGGATTCAAAAGTGTAAAAAATCAGTTTTTAAGCGAACCAAAGATTGTGTTATCTTTACGCGTAAGACCCAAACCAAAACTTCAAAAACAAACGAGTACACCCAACTATTTGGCGATTGATACCACTGTTAGGTCACTAGTTTTACAACACAAGCTTAAAGAGAAAGAGATAAGGCGATTGAACAAGCTAAACACACACACACATGCGTATAATATGAAACCGGTTATGCAAAGGAGTGAATGAGAGAATAACTTGAACAACCAACCCTCAAATGAGGGTTTACAATAGTTTATATAGGCAAGGAGCTAGGGAAACACTCCCTCTCCTTCCCTATTCCTTATTGGGCTTGGGCCTCAGCTTATGGGCCTTCTACATAAGCTGGACCTTAAACAAACATAAAGGCCATAATAAAGCTACCTATTACATATGAAATATAAATACTTGAAATACTGTTTAGGAGTGATTCCAACAGGGCATCCATTTCCTAATGGGCATTGATCTAGATAATTTAGGGCACAACTCATTAAGATTGAATTTACGGCCGGTAGGTATCCAATGATAACCTACATTACTAAATTTTCTTCCGGTTGGTTTCTAATGTTTTCTAGCCCTCTTCCTCCTTGGTCTTCTGACCTTTTTATCCTGTTGTCTAGTGTTAACCATTTTGCAGTATTACTCATCTCATTCACAACACATTCATGATTAATACCAGACATCAAGCATTCATTACATGTTTTGCAAATAGTAGCAGAATTCGAATTAATTACAGTACGCTTATAGCTAATACTAGAATCAACACGATTCGTTTTATTCAAATTAAACTTAATGTTCCTAGGGTGGTCTTCTACTTTCTTCTATTGATCATTCTTAGCTTGCGAGGTCCTATCTTGCTTTGTATTGCTTGGAGGCTTTGACCCGCTTGCTTTTGTACCACTGATTACTCCTGTAAAGGGAATTATGGGAACATTAGTTGGTTTTGCTACTTTTTGCATTTCTGATCTAGAAGTGCTGGGATCTGAAGTACTTATAGGCACATCAAAGCTCACATGCTTGACTTTTGGCATAGAATAAGGCATAGAATGGGTTGCATGGTTAGCACTAGGCATAGAACAAGGCATCACAGCTTTACCTTTCTCGCATAAGGATTTAGGGCATGTTGCTCTTAAACATTCTAACAGCTCCTGAGATCGTTTGGCATATAAGCATGCATACCAAATTTCACTAACAAGTGGCTTATTTATGCGATCCTCTTCTACAATCTCACGGAGACATTCTAGACTATCCTTAAGGTGACATAAATAGTTATGAAACACAAGTTTGTTATTTCTAAGATGAGGAGGAATGTATTTAACAGTCACAGTATACTTAGAATCTGCAGATGCCTTTGATGCAACATTCTCATTAAAGACAAGTGGCATTTTCCCTTTTACCCGACTCTTCAGATTCTCAATTTCTTTTTGTAACGAAGTTATTTTTTCATTGTTCTTGTCACGAGTGACTTTCATTGAATCGTATAACTCTTTGGAGTGTCGTTTGATCTTTTCATTTTCTTCTAGAAAACTCTCATTTTCTTGTTGTAATAAGTTAATGATGTTTTGAAGATGAAACTTTTGAGAAAATTGAGAATCTAAAGGAGGAGGCATTTGGGAACCAGTCACATTGTTCTTTTCACCCTTTAATTGTGAAATTTGGGTTTTCAACATTCTGATCGTGTTACAGTGAGCTTGAATCTGTTCGTCACGTTTGTTTATTTCAAAAACTGCATCAAACTCTGGAACATCCGAGGATATCTTGATGTTTGAGGTTTTAACATTTTCTTTGAGATGTTGAAATTTTAGTTGCAAATCAAAATGTTCAACTTCCAGCTTAGAAAAGTGTTTTACCAAATTATCGTGATCATCCTGGTCAATTTTCTCATTTAGTTTTGAGTTTTTGTTTTCAAGCTCAATCACACGATCATGGGAAACTTTCAAAGCAACAGATAAATCATGAAATTGAGAGGCAGTAATAGAATACTTAGTAATAGTATAAAACACATCTTGAGCCACACAACTCGATATCAAGTTCTCATTTAAGTTATGCAGATTCTTCCTTTCAATTTCATTATATTTGAGTTCCCGTTCATAATTATTGACCTCAACTATCATTGCATCAAATTCCTTTTCCATTTCTTTAATCTCTGAGTCTATCCCCTTTTGAAGACTCTCAAATTGATTTTTTAATTGTTTAAAGAAAGGCATGACCTCAGTTAAATAGCATTCTTTAGTTTGCTCAAAACCCCTTTCCCCTTCAGTTATCCCTGTAGGTGTGATTCTCTTCTTACATGTCTTCTCAAAATCAACGAATAGTTGATAAACAACATACATGCTGATTAAGGTCTTGCTCTTAGTGGGAAGAGTTCTAGGAACTAAATGCATTGGTGTATTCGGAGGATACACAGTAGCTGGAGGCACTTTCCTAAGGGGAGTGCTTGTTTCAACAAGTACATTTGCTTTTTGCTTATCCATGTCTTTCTTCCAAAAAACTTGTTCTTGGGTTAATTGAGTTTGAGGCTTAAACATGTTCATGGAAATCCAATTTTCTTTAGTGTAATCATGGGGTTTGACCGTTATGTTTTGCTTTTTACACTGAGGATCTTTTATCTTCTTATCCATTTTCTCCCTAGAGGCATCTTCTAATTTTCTATCCTCTTCCGTGCTTCCAATACATGATGGTGTTTGCCTTTTTATACAATCGTATGGTGAGCTTTAGCCTTTTTATAGTACTCGGGATTTGGCTCCTCTACTAGGGGAATACTATGCTTATCGCTTAAGATTCTGTGTTTAGTGATCATGTGAGCAGTCTGAATGGTGTTCCCTTGTACGTACAGTTTATTTTCAAGTTTATTTTTCAACGTTTTTAGATTGGAAAAGTCATTCAAAAGTTTTGATTCTTTGGCATTAAATTCTTGTTTAAGCACTTTAACATTTTCTTGAAGTTCTTGCTTTTGCTTAACAGTTTTTGTAAGCTTTTTTGTAGGGAATTTAACTCTTGTTTTAACATTTCTTCTCTAAAATTAATTTTTCTAATAACTGTACGTATTTGGTTATCCATCTCCTACTCACGGGTGGTCAATTCGAACTTAGCACGTTGTTCATATATAGCAACTTGTTCTTTATAGGCGTTTAGTTCAGAAATAATAGAATCATCAGGGGCACATGCAGTGAATTCATCAAAAATATAGTCATCATTGACTGCAGAAGATGCATTACTTGGTACAATTTCACTTTCATTTTGTTTCACATATTGCTCATATGGGACAACATTGATATTACCCATATTTTCAATATCTGATTCAATAATTTCAGTTGATTGTACTTTGTCGTGCATCTTTTGCACATCAACATCATCGTATAGTTTTAATACCTCTGAGATGATAGATTCCCTGGAAGGAGTAGCCTGTTTAGGTGAAGAAGCCCTTGGAGTTACCATTGGTGAGATATTAGCCATGAAGATGGTCTGGGCAGTTGGTTCATCATCAACATCTGAATAAAATGCATCACAGTCTGCGACTTGAAATGCATTGGGATTGTTCTGACCCATACCCTGCACTGGCTGTTCATCCACATCAGCATCATAAGTTCTGGCATTTCCCTCAGCAAGAAATAGCAATTCTTCCTCATTGAGAATTGCTCCACTGTCTTGAGCTTGGACCAGCAACATCTTATCCCTAAAGTACTCTGCATTTTGTGGACGTTTCTGAAGAGTGCAATTCCTTGCGATGTGTCCTTCTCCACCACAGTTGTAACATTTAATGGGCTTTACCTGACCTTGAGCCATGTTCCTTCCACGATTCTGATTACCCATATATCCACCACCACCGCCAACATTCCCATATCCAGCACCAGCATTCCCATATCCAGCTCCAACATTCCCATATCCAGTTCCAACGTTCCCTTGCTCATTATGTGGAAGGTATGCATTTTGTCTTCCTTGCACATTTTGCACCACTATCTTTCCTTCTTTAACAGTAGCATGATTGTGAAGATTTGAAGCAGTTCTGAGATGATTGTTGGTGTGTGGGGTGAGATTCAAGTTTTGCTTGACCATAAGAGCCAGTTGATTGACAAAGTGTTCCATGACTGCTTCAGCATCAAGAGGCTTATATCCTGGATCAGGAATGAGCTTGTGGTTACCATTTCCAGTAGGTATGACTTGCGATGCTTTGGTAGTAATCCCTACATTGGTGTAGAATGCAGTTGAGTCATTTGAAGAGCTTGCATCACCAGCATTGGTCTTGAACTTTTCCATGATCATTCGCTCAAACGAAGCATGTTTATCATTTTGTAATAAATAAGCATACAGTTGCTCATAATTGGTGTTCCTCAATCCTTTGTTAAGTTTGACTGCAGTGACAAATTTGTGCCATTCAGGATTCATGTTGTTCACAAACTTTGAATTTAGCTGGATATTTGGCATTGTCATTTTGATATTCCTCATGTCATTCACGAGCTTGTGGAACCTCACATAGTATTCAGTGACATTTGCTCCTGGGTTCATCTTGAAGTTCTCAAAATCATCATACAGTTGAGACTCTCTATCTTCTTTAGTTAATTCTGAACCAGAGAGAAGCATCTTGACATTGTCCCAAACTGCTTTGGCTTCAGTGCTGTGATTGATTAACTTGTAGATGTCTTTTGGTAGACCTTGAAGTACAATGTTTGAAGCCCTAATATCAGCATCGTATCTCTTTTTCTCCTTGTCAGTAAGTTCATCATATGTTTTTGGTTTATCCAATCCTAATGTCACTGAGCCATCAGCAGCATTTTCGAGTATGTCTCTGGTAGTCTCAACTTGGTACGGTCCTTCATCAATTGATTTGAGAATGTTGACCCCATTTTCTTTACCCAAGCAGTACAACCTAATTCGTTGAGCCCATGAGTCATAATCAGTTCTGTCTAGCATAGGTGGACGAGTATCGGATCCAGCAGCTTGAACGTCTTCAGCAACAGAAGAGATGATAGTAGGTACGTTGGTAGACATGATTACTGATTCTACGAGATTTTAAAACTCTTTGATTAAACCGGGAAATAGATTCTTTCACGGGATTTTACTAAATCAAGAGAAAACCGTAAAATGTAACACGAAGAAAACACTAAATCTCAAGAGACAAATCGCTCAAAGTGACAAGTCGCTTCAGCCAACAAATCGCTCAAAACAGACAAGTCGCTTGATAAGACAAATCGCTTAAACAATCAACTCGCTTCAATAAGCAAGTTGCTTAACAATACAAGTCGCTTAAACCAGTAAATCTCTTAAATGACAAATCGCATAACCAATACAAATCGCTTAAACTACAACTCGCTTAAATAAACAAGTCGCTTAAAGTGACAAATTGCCTCTCCGCATGAATCGCACAAGTACAACCACTAGCCTGACAAATCGCTTAAACAAGTGATTCTTAACAGACACAAGTCGCTTCCAACCAAGGACAAATCGCTCGTCAGAAAAATGTGTACGAGGCACAAGTCGCTTCCTTTAACACAAACAAAACGCCACTTTTTAATGCAAGACCAATCCAACCAAAGTGATTCAAGCCTTCCAAATCACAACCTAATTACTTATGATGATTCTAAACACAAAAGTACAATCAAAATCCAAACTTTAACACTAGAAATGGTCCAAATGATGCAAATACCACTAAACTTTTTCAAACCCAAAAACCATATAAAACCACTAGAAATCCAAGAACATGTAAGAGGGATGATCAAACCATGGCTCTTAATACCATTTGTAGCATATTGGATTACACAAACACATCAAATCATAGCATATATGGGGCGTATGGCTTAAGGTTTAGAGAGAGAAAGTTAAGAGGTTTAGGAAGCTTAGTGAGAGAAAGAAAATCTTATTATGAGCTCCAACCCTCTACCTTGGGAGGTAGAGGGTATTTATAGTATCTTACAAAATACGCCTCCTACGGGCTGTGGATCAGGCATACAGTGGGTAAAGACCCGTCCGTCCTCCACATTGTTACTTAACTAAGTACTAACCACCATTAAATAACTAAGACTACGAGCTTTCTACCGATTACATATACTTGAGGTGACCGACACTTTAACAACTGGATTTTCTAAATCCTAACAGAAGTGAAGGCAGATTCCTAATGCTTTATGAGATGGGGCTATTTTGGTATTTTTATAAAAGCAAGCAAAAAATTAAAACTGAATGCAAATAAAATAAAGTAGATGACAAGCATGGCGATAGGGGAAACTACTTGGGGACAATCCACTTACGTTTCGGACAAACTAACAACAATTCAAAAATGAAAGTACGGGGAACTAATATTAAGTTGAGGTGATCTTGATGTGGTTAAGCAAGGGATACCTCTTATGGGCAATTTAAGGCGGGGGATGGATAAGCTAACCTAGCATAAACTACTCATGAAATACACACAATTTCCGGTTCAATTAAACCGAATCTCGAGCGTTCATGGGAGGGCATCCCAGCGCGAGTGCTAACACAAAAATGCAATTGCTAGCACATGTGTCACAACTAGCTTAGGTTTATTAAACAATCAATAGATAAACCTAGTTTAAAGCAGTTATAGACTAATTGGATATATTTGGTTAATTAAATTTATAAGTGTAATACTGATTTAATTCTTTAGACATGGATTAGATCTAGGTGTCACATTGCAAAGATTTAAGATTATAATACTTAAACAAACAAATTAGATATTTAACCTATGAAGTAAACAGTAAAACACAGTTCTTACATAAATCAAGGTGTCACAAGTTGTTATTTCATCCTAATCTAGATTTCATGCATCCTAAGCTGTTATTGATGGAATTTATATATCATGACAAGCATAAATAAACAAGTAAACATCAAAGCATGCAGCGAAATACAAGAATCATAATACTTGTAATTTAATTAACTGAATACTAAAGAAAGCGTACCTTTTAGCAATTCCAAGCTAACACGATCAAATTAAGATGTAAACCATAAATTAGGGTTTATGTTGCTCGACCCTATACCCAAGTCGAACCAAACAAAGCACAAACACAAGTGGTGTTTGTCCTACATTCTTGTACACACGTACTATTAGCGATTCGATGTGAATGCTAAGTTCTTGATCACAATAGAATAACCAAACAATTTTGTTACGCTCAAGGTCACTCGCAAATCCCTTCGTGGGGTTTCACTCGTCGACCAAGGAATAAGAGGGGAGAAGAGAAGAAGTTTGGCCTTCTATTGAAATCAAGTGTACCAAATGATGAATACATTTCATACCCTTATGGTAGAGATCAAGTTTACAATTGTTTCCCATGTGGGATTTGATGCAGGTTTTACTGACCAGGTTTTAATATTTATATTGTCTCGTTATACCTATGGTCTACCCTAATGCACTAACGGGCAGTGTACCCGGTCGTGTGTAGTGTAGTATTTTGGTAAAACCAAGGTCGTCCCAAGAGCTATGTGTGCAGATTTTAATTAAGTCTAGGTGTCACAGATTTTAATATGTTTTTAAGGTTGAAATGATTAATTAACTACTAAAACAAGGAAATAAAATAAAGAAAGCAAATAGAGGCGAGGGTTGTGATCAATAGAGGAGAAGTGTGCTAACCTAGTTAATCTTCCTATCATGTTAAGTTCACGTTTAATTACTTCCAATTGCTTCAAGTGGGGGTAAAGGTCGCTAGGACAACATTTGGTCAGTTCGTCCTAACCTATCAGCAAAGGTTTCCACCGGAGATCTTGGGTGACCCCTTGAAAGTCCAGTTGTTTTTAGTCCCCTAAGCCAAGTCATTAAGTTCCGCTACATGTAAGATTTGTAACAATGAGTGCCCGGGCGCTAGCATCTTAAACACTCATCCCTAACTCCTTAAGTTCATTCAAACGATAGGTGATCAGTTGGTCAAATAGCACAAGCAAAAAAGGGTCATCAGTTGGTCAATTCTTACCCTTCCCACTCAGTCTAACTACTTAGGGTCAGTTGGTCATATCTCCTAAGTAACTAGCCACTACCGTCATTCAAAACTACCGAAACATGGGTAGCTACCAACAAACTATGCATGCATACACTAGAAACAATTATACGGAGGCAATGTAAACATAAACAAAATAATTAAGGAATCATAACTAGGCTAACACCAGAGGTGCTTAGCCGCTCATATTAACTAAACAATTGATTCAATGTTTAACATTACGAAATACATGATTTGAAAGTAAAGAAATGATAAAATGCTAATGCTTATCGTAGGGGAGTGATTTCTCCTTTGGAGATGGCTCTGTATGTTCCCTAAGATCTGCCTTCAACCTTCTACTCACGTTCTCTGAATTGGTGTGCAAAATGGATGTTTAGAAATGATGGAATTTGGGCGGTATTTATAAACCAGATATGGTTACGGCGTAACTTAAGTTAAGAGTTACGCCGTAACATCCATTTCTTCGTAATTTGCTCTAGAAAAGCTGGTTACGACGTAACATCAGGAAGGATTTATGCCATATCTTCAATAAATCGTGGTTACGCTGTAATTGTAGAATTAGTTACGTCGTAGCTTGCAGCAGCGCGGAACCTCATTTGACCTAATTAGTTACGACGTAATCCTAGGAGGGAGTTACGCCGTAATCTTCTGTTTAGTTGGTTTTCTGAGCCACGCTTCTGTTACAGCGTAATGTGAGAGGAGAGTTACGCCGTAACATCTTCAAAATGAGCATACTATCATATATCTTCAATAAACTCTCCAAATCCGCGTCTCTTTAGCTCCAATGCTCGTAATTTACCTGAAATATAGAGGAAAACAAGCGTAAATTCATATAAATGATATAAAGTACGAGCATTATCGGGGGAAATTGACACTTAACATTCAGGATTATTTGATGTTATCAGGATCCCATTGTTCGGCCGAATATAATCCGAATAGAGGGTTTCTACATTCTTGTACACACGTACTATTAGCGATTCGATGCGAATGCTAGGTTCTTGATCACAATATATTAACCAAAAACTTTTGTTACGCTCAAGGTCACTCACAAATCCCTTCATGGGGTTTCACTCGTCGACCAAGGAATAAGAGGGGAGAAGAGAAGAAGTTTGGCCTTTTATTGAAATCATGTGTACCAAACGATGAATACATTTCATACCCTTATGGTAGAGATCAAGTTTACAATTGTTTCCCATGTGGGATCCCATTGTTCGACCGAATATAAGCCCAAGAGAGGGTTTTTAGAACCTTCTCTTGACTTGTTTCCTTTTCTTCGTATCCCGTTGACATTTAATGACCGTTAGTCAATTCCGTTAGTCTTTTATTGTGAATTAATAATTAACTATACATTTATATTAATTATTTTAACATCAATTCTCATACATAAAGTGTGCAATCCCGTAGTCTCGTGTTCGAATCCAGTCATACATATATTAATTTATATCCATAAACTTAACAGCTCCACTTGGATATATCTTAATATAGGTAATGACATTGGTTAGCGACTAGCAAACATGCCAATGCCCCTAGAACGATCATGAGTGTGGTTTTCTGGAAAACCTTTTAATGATTCATCATTATACTTATCATTTTGTTGCTAATACCACATTAAATATGGATATAGATAAAGTCATTCCATTATTTAACTATTTTGTTTCTCGTTATATCTGATTAAACAAGATTACCAAATCATCTGAATATATTCCAGATAGATCTTGGGCATGGCCATGCAAACATCTTGTCAACCCTACGATGGCCCCAACAGTATTATACTTTAAAATAAATTTGAAAGAACAAATTCGTTCTTGACTACAAGCATAACCCGTGAATTTTGCAACACTTATGAAAATAGCCTTTATTACTACCAGTTACGGATAGCGTTAGACTATTTCACACAAATGTGCTACATCCATGACAGTTATCTGGTATCTCAAGTCTAAGGATAAATATTCATGATTTATTTTAATGACAAATATCCATAAAGTACAATCATGCAGTTGGGATCAATCCTATATTCAATTCATTGAATATCACGTGAATTTGGCATGACTACCCATCAATATACATAAGTATATTCTAACCAAAACTCAGATTTGTCTTAATTTAATGATACTCACATATCATTGATTGACAACAGACTATTTGGAATAACATAAGTTATTCCCCGATTAAACATGCAAATATAGGATATAATATATTATAAATAAAAAATAAACATAACTCAGTACTTTATTTCATTAAAATAATAATTGTTTAAAGCATCCTTTATCCAAATACATAACCACATATTTACATGAAACTACTAGCTAAACAAAGTTCAATGCTATTAGAATGTTGAGTAAACTTTTCCTTAAGGAAAACCTTCATGAAGGGATCAACTAGATTGTCATCTATCTGAACTTTGAGTAGATTTATTTCACCTATTTTGACTTGTTCTTGAACATAGTTATATCATCGAGGAAAATGTATGGTGCCCTTCATGACTCCAGGTTCATTGACGAATGTAATTGTGACAGAATTGTCACAATACATATTTATAGGTAATTCAATTTAAGGCATAACTCGGAGCCCTGAAATGAATTTCCTAATCCAAACAGCTTCCATCGCAGCTATGTACTCAGCTTCTATTGTAGACATCACAATTATACTCTACTTATTGCTCTTCCAGTCTACTACTCCTCCATAGACTACAAAGACATTTCCCGTTTGATATTTCGTATCATCTTTATCAGTTTGTCAGGACGCGTCGCAGAAACCTGTAACATCAAGCTCTGCCTCTGGATTTCCACCATACACAAGAAACATATCTCGAGTATATCTTAAGTACTTGAGAATGTTTTTAACAGAATTGCTAGTGAAGATCACCCGGGTTCTGTTGATATCGACTAGTAATATTCTGTACAAATGCCACATCTGGCCTTGTGCATCTCACTGCATACATGATAGATACTACAGCCGAAGCATAAGGAACTATACTCATGCATGCCACCTCTTCAGGTATTGAAGCACATAGTTTGCTACTTAAGCCATGTTCTACTTGCATTGGCAAATTTCCTTTCTTGGAATTGTGCATCCTGAATCTATTCAAGATTTTATCAATGTAAGCACTTTGACTTAATCCAATTAACCGCTTTGATATATCTCTGTAGATCTTGATTCCAAGGATGTATGCTGCTTCTCCTAAATCTTTCTTATAAAACATCTTCCAAGATAAGACTTAACCTTTTTTAAACTTGGAATATGATTTCCCATGATCAATATGTCATCGACATACAGGATAAGGAAAGTGACATTACTCCCACTAGCTTTATGGTATACACATGGCTCATCAAGATTCTAAGTAAATCCAATTTTTTTGATTTCTTCATCAAATCTCTTGTTCTTTTGCCTTGATGGCTCCATAAATGGATCTTTGAAGCTTGCACACTAGCTTTGGAAATTCTGGATTCACAAACCCCTCAGGCTGTGCCATATAGATGTCCTCATCTAGGCGACCATTTAAGAAGGCAGTTTTGACATCCATCTGCCAAATATCATAGTCATAGTACGCTGCTATGGCTACAAGAATCCTAATATCTCTAATATCTGCTACAAGAGAAAAGGTCTCCTCGTAGTCAATCCCGTAGGTTTGAGTAAAGCCTTTAGCTACCAGACGAGCATTATAGGTGTGTACCTTGCCATCCATGTCAGTTTTCTTCTTGAAGAGCCACTTACTTCCAACGACTTTAGCGTTAGGAAGAAGGTCTACTTTAATCCAGACTTCATTATCTTTCATGGATTTCATTTCCCCATTCATTGTAGCTTTCCATTTGTCCTTTTCAGGATCATTCATGGCAGCTTTATAGTTAGCGGGTTCACCAAGATCACCTAACATATTTTCCTCAACTTCTACATTAAGACATAGACGTTCAGGAGCACGTATAGTCCTTTTAGACCTACGAATGGGAGTAACTTAAGGTGGAGGACCTAGACTTTCAGGTTCTACTTGAAGTTGGCTAGTGTTTTTAGAAGGTGATGTATCTTCTTGATCATCTTCAAGATCATAAACCTCCCACTTAATTCATGAGATATGAGATCTCTTTAAAGGAAATCTTCATGCCTAGCCACAATGACTTTGTTTTCAGCTGGGAAGTAAAAGTAGTAACCCATTGTTTCCTTTGGGTATCCTACGAAGATACACTTAACAGATCTTTGTTAGATTTTATCTGGTGAGTCACGTTTAACAAACACCTCACAACCCCAGACCTTTAAGTAAGACAAGTTGAGAGCTTTTCCATACCATATCTCGTATGGAGTCTTATCCACCTTCTTTGTTGGAACCATATTTAGAATGTGAACAACAATTTCTAAAGCATAATCCCAAAAGGATAAGGAAAGAGTTGTAAGATTAAACATTGATCGTACCATACCTAGCAATGTACGATTCCTTCTCTCAGACACACCATTTTATTGTGGTGTATATGGAGATTTGAGTTGCTGAACAATTCCACACTCAGCAAGATAATCTTTAAACTCTTGGCTAATATATTCACCACCTCTATTGGATCGAAGATATTTAATCTTCTTTCCTAGTTGCAATTCTACTTCATTCTTGATAACCTTAAATGTTTTAAACACTTCATGTTTATGTTTAAGTAAGTAAACATAACCATAACGACTGGAATCATCTGTAAATATTAAGAAGTAGCTAGCACCTTTCCTTGACACATGTCTAAGCGGTCCACATATATCTGTATGTATCAAACCAAGTAAATCTAAAGCTCTTTCCACTTGATGTGAAAAAGGTTTCCTTGTCATCTTCCCAGATATGCAAGATTCGCACTTATCAAATGATTCATCATTGATACGTTTCAAAAGCCCATCGTGTTGCAGCTTTTCCATGTGTTTCTTGCCTATGTGAGCAAGTCGACAATTCCAAAGATAAGTAGAATCCAAGTCTGTCTTGATTCTCTTATTATTGATGCTAAAGACAGAATTATTTGTATCATTCGCAATACCATGCATATCAATTTCAAACACACATTTACAAGAATTGCATTAAAGTAAAAAAAAAACATTATTTAAAGAAATAGAAATTCCATAACTAGTAAATGTGTGAACAAAACCAATATCTTTTAATAAGGAAACAAAAATGACATCTCTAATTATCGAAGGTGCGTAATGACAATTATTCAAAAACTAGTACTAAGCTCGAAGGCAAAACTAAATCGAATGTTCCTATGGCTTTAATAACTGCATGTGCTCCATTTCCATGTGCATGTATTGCTCCCCACAGGCCAGCTTCATTGCTCCTCTAAGCCCCTGTAGTGTATTGAAAATATGAATACCACATCCAATGATAACTTTATGAGGAAAAGAAAATAATTCTATCAAGAAATTACCTGAAGTGCTGGCGACCTGCCCAACATTTTTGTATTTCTTTTCTCGCAACTCTGAGAGGTAGAGTGGACAGTTCCTCTTCCAGAGTCCTACCTCTATACAGTGGTGACAAGCCTGATCCTTCTTAGGAATTTCTTTCTTCTTAGGCATGGGTTGGTAAGCCATAACCTGCTACTTACCTTTACCATTACCCTTACCTTTTCCTTTCCCCTTGTTCGCTTGTTGCGGTTTATTGGGCTTAATAATCCTACCACCTTGAATAGCAAGTACCTGAGGTGTAGGATCCTTTTTTGGTTATCCCTTTTCATAATCAATGAGCATTACATGTAACTCACTAACCGTCTTCCCCGTGCAATGCATGTTAAAGTTGTGCACAAAACCAAAAAACTCCTTGTTAAGGGGTCTGTTGATCAAGCCAACACATACATCTTGAGAATAGGAATGGTTGAGACGCTCAAGTTGGTCCATGTAAATTTTCATTTCCATGACATGAGCACTCACGGATTTTCCGTCCCCCTGTTTGCAACTGTGTAGAGAATCAATCAAATCATATAGTTCTACATATGTTGGCTTCTCAAACATACGTCTGAGTTCATTGAGCATATCCATGGGAGAATTATTCTCAACTTGCTTTTGCAATGAAGGAATCATACTTCCAAGCATAAGACACGCAACTTCATTGTGTCTATCATACTCAACGGTTCAAGCTGCTAGCTCTTCAGTAGTTGAGTCAACAGGAGGAGCAGGAGGAATAGGCTTACTCACATAATCTAGTCTTTTAGCAACTCGTAGGACAATCCTGAGCTGTCTATACTAATCACTGGAATTTTCGTCAGTCAATTTTCTCGATCAAACATATATTTGAAAGCAGTACTTAGTGTGTGGTTATCAACATTTTGAGCCATTATATATAAAAAGTTCAAAAGTTAGTATTTTTGATAATACAACCTTTAAATAAAATTACATACCTTGGTAAATATTCATATAAACCGTATAATTTTCTTAAAGCTAAGATCCAAATTGGCATAGTTCCATTACATCAGTTGATATGCTAGTAATGAAAGTATTCAACAAGGTAATTGTCAAACAATAATTGACAAACATTTTTCAATTCTTAGATCATTATGGGATATACAATTGCCAAACTAGTTGCAATGTAATCATGTTTCATCCTATCTTATTCCTTGAGTCGTAGATCTCACTAACTAACTCAATTAAGTTGTCTAATTTTAGAAACTGTAAATTTATTCTAGTTGTGGTCTCACGCAACATGGAGATTTACCTTGTTATTGCAATCTAGCTAAGATCTCACATAACATAAATTGCAACTACATGTGTTTCTTCAATTAGATGGCATAAACTTAAATTTTAAGGATACTATTTTGATGTGTGTAATCAAAATGAAGATGCACACATCTTCATATCATTGGTTTTTAACAAAACTTTACTCATTAGTTTCTTATACTAAGATTAAATCAACAAATTTTTAATCGAGATATTGGGTAAACCAGTCAAAGAATTACCTTTAATTATCGCCCACTATATCGTACTACTGCATGAGTCAAAAAACTCAAGTTATTCGGATAATTACCACAAAGTGGCGCTTGGAATTAAGGTCAATTCACCCTTAAGATGATTTTGTACATAAAATAGTCGTAGGTAGCTCCATTGTGACGCACAAAGAAGCGGAGAAGCGGGTCAGCGCGAAGCGTATTAAAAATCTTCTTCTTTTATGTCACAATTTAATGCGTACCTTCCGTATACCTCTCTTATAGTTTGTCAAAATGGGTGAGCCTTTCTTACTATTGATACAAAAAACATCAATCGAGTAAAAATTTAAAATTTAACTCTTAAAACAAATTAAATTTCACCATTATTTAGTCCGGTTTATATTCTATTCAAAAATTACCCTTTGCTTACAACTTGTCAAACAATAAATAAACAAATAAGCAAATAATAAAAATAACCAACTAAAACATTGAACATGTAAATTAAATCAACTAACATGTATATCTTGAACTAAGACTCTCACTTGTGTTTCGAGCAAGTGATAACATCAAATTATCCTGAATATTAAGTGTCAATTTCCCCCAATAATGCTTGTAATTTATATCATTTATATGGATTTACGCTTGTTTTCCATTATATTCCACTTTCAGGTAAATTACAAGCATTGGAGCTAAAGAGACACAGAATTGGAGAGTTTAGTGAAGATTTATCATAGTATGCTCACTTTGAAGAAGTTACGGCGTAACTCCTCTCTCACATTACGCCGTAACTAAAGCGTGGCTCAGAAAAACCAACTTATCAGAAGATTACGATGTAACTCTCCCAAAGATTACGACGTTACCATATTAGGTCAAATGAGAGTCCGCGCCGCTGATAATTACGCCGTAACTCATGCATCAACTACAGCGTAACCTTGATTTATTGAAGATACGGCGTAACCCCTTCTAAGGTTACGTCGTAACCAGCAAATCTAGTGCAATTTACGAAGAAGTTATATGTTACAGCGAAACTATTTTATTAGTTACGCCGTAACCAAGATCTGGCCTATAAATACCCCACGTTTTCCAGCATTTCAATTCATCCCATTTCACACACAACAATCAAAGAACGTGGGAAGAAGCCAAAGGCAGGTCTAGAGGAGCATACAGAGCTCTCTCCAAGGGATAAATCACTCCCCTACGATAAGCATTATCTTTTTATCTTTCTTTACTTTCAATTCATATATTTCGTAACATTAAACATTGAATTGATTTATATGGTTAATATGAGCGGCTAAGCACCTCTTAGTGCTGGCCTAGTTATGATTCCTTAATTGTTTTGTTTGCGTTTACATTGCTTTCGTATAATTATTTCTAAGTGTATGCATGCATAATTTATTGGTAGCTACTCTTGTTTCGGTAGTTTTGAATGGCGGTAGAGGCTAGTTACTTAGGAGATATGACCAACTGACCCTAAGTGAGTAGACTGAGACGGGAAGGGTAAGATATGACCAACTGACGACCCTTTCTACTTGTGCGATTTGAGCAACTGATCACCTACCGTTTGGATGAACTTAAGAATTAGGGGGTGAGTGTCTAAGATGTTATCGCCCGGGCACTCACTATTATAAGTCTAGCATGTAGCGGAACTTAATGGCTCGGCTTAGGGGACCAGAAACAACTAGACTTATGAGGGGACACCTGACTTCTCCAGTGGTGGCATCTTTGCTGATAGGTTAGGGCGAACTGACCAAATGTTGTCCTCTCAACTTTGACCCCACCTGAAGTAATTGGAAGTAATTAGACGTAGACATTACTAGCTAGGATGAATAACTAGGTTAGCACCATTCTCCTCTATTGATCACATCTTTGCCTTTATTTGCTTTAGTAGTTAAATAGTTAATTCAATATCAAAACCATCTTAAAATCTGTGACACCTAGACTTAGTATTAATCCACACACATAGCTCTTGGGACGACCTCAGTTTTACCGAATACTACACTACACACGACCGGGTACACTGCCCGTTAGTGCATTAGGGTAGACCATAGGTATAACGAGATATTATAAATATTAAAACATAGTCAGTAAAACCTACATCAGCAAGGTACAAGTGGACCACATACATCAATAAATCATTGCGTAAGTCTCACGTTAAATATATACAATAACACACATAATTGATAAAATAAAACGATACTAATGGGGTCTTCCCTAATATGATAATTAATTAGGGTATGTTTGGCAGCAGAGATAATAGAAGATTATTGAGGCTTAAGATTTTTTTTTTTTGAAAAATAAGTTACTTAAAAAATAATCTTTGTTTGACAGACAGAACTTATAAGAGATTATTAAGAAAATAATCTTTCATAATCTCTGAAAATAAAAGGTTACTTCATGTAGCTTATAAACATAATCTCTTTTTATAATCTTTTTTAGCAACAACACCAACACCAGCATCAACAATAGCACCAGCACCAGCACAATCTATTTTTGCCAAACATACCCACCTTTTAGTAATTTAATCATGTCATACATTTAATTACTAACAAACCCTGATTAATTTAACCATATCACACAATTAGCATGTAAACAAAAATAGGTAACAATTACTACATAGTAATCCATTGATCCATGATAAAACATGCATGGTTTTATCATGGATTCTGTTGGAATCACTCCTAAACTAGATTGCAAGTGTTAGTAATTAATATGTAATAGTTAGCTTAATTAGGCCTTTATGTTTGTTATTATGCTAAGGCTTATGAAGAAGTCCCATAAGCCTTGGCCCAAGCCTAATAAGGAAATGAAGGGACTAGGAGTGTTGCCTTAGCTCCCTCTCCTATAAATAGCCTTGTAAACCTTCCTTAGAAGGTTGGTTGTTCACTTTCACATTTATATTAAGCATAAACTTTCTTTCATTCTTACGCATAAGTGTGTAACGTGTTCATCCGATCCATTTCTTATCTATACTTCTTATATTGATGCTTGTGTTACATAAATGGTGACCTAACAGTGGTATCAGAGCCAAATAGTTGGGTGAACGGTTTTGTTTTTGAAGGTTTTTGTGATACGCGTAAGTCTCGGATATCAAACATTCAAACGCTTAAAATCTTTGATTTTTTAACTATAAACTTCAAGATTCTTGTACTTTAAAGGTTACTTGGTGTTAAAATTTAAGTTTTTGGCAAAAAGTTTGAAACTTTACGGGTATTTCTTTGGTTTTAAGCTTGGTTTGATACGTGTAGATTTTTTTACGCGTAAGGGTATAAATAGTTTTTGATCATCAAGTTTTACACTTTTGTGATATTTTGGTGATATTAAAGCTTTTTCATCTAAAAAATCTGGCTTAGAAACATTATTGTGCTTAAAAATCAGTTTTGGTTAAGATTGGCCATTCCTACGCCTAGTTATACGCGTAGAACATTGGTGTGCTTAAACCCTAGTTATACGCGTAAGATATCAAAGTTTACGCATAAGGTTTTCCTTGGTTTAATCTTCAGTGTTCTTGGTTTACTCAGTGTTTTCTTGCTTGGATAAGCCTGAAAACACTTCGACTTTGGATATCTTTTACACTGGGATAAGTGTACAGGATTTTTGGGCAAAACCCTAGTTTTACGCCTAAGCAAACTGTTAGGATTTAGAAAATCCAGGTATTAAAGTGTCGGTCACCTCAAGTATATGTATCCGTTAGAAAACTCGTAGTCGTAGTTATTAATGTAAAGTAGTATTTAGTTTAGTAACACCGTGGAGGACGGACGGGCCTTTACCCACTGTATGCCTGATCCACAGCCCGTCAGGTGGCGTTTTATTGTAAGACTATAAATACTCTCTACCTCCTATGGTAGAGAGTTGGAGCTCATAATAAGATTTTTCTTTCTCTCACTAAAGTTCCCTAAACCTCTAACTTTCTCTCTCTAAAACTCATCTTGTACGCCTCTTATGTTAGTGATACGATGTGTTTGTGAAATCCAATATGTTAAAAATTGTATCAAGAGCCATGGTTAGATCATCTCTTACATATCCTTGGATTTCTAGTGGTTTTTAGATGGTTTTTGAGTTTGAAAAAGTTTAGTGGTTTTTGAATCATTTGGTTCATTTCTTGTGTTAAAGTTTGAATTTTGGGTGTACTTTTGTGTTTAGGATCATTGTATGTGCTTGGGTTTTGATTTGGTAAGCTTGAATCACTGTGGTTGAGCTTGTTTTGGATTGAAAAGTGTGTTTTTAAAGTTTTTCTTGGTAGCGACTTGGCTCTCGGAGTGAATTTCTTGGTAGCGACTTGCTTCAGTAAAAGGTAGCGAGTTGTAGTGAGTTTCGGTAGCGACTTGGTCATAGCGACTTGCCTTTTGAGATAAGCCGACAAACAGTACACTTAGTGGATTCTCCACTACGGGTAGCGACTTGCTTTCATTTTTGATAGCGACTTGTTCTTCAAGTTTCTTAGCGACTTGGTCTTAGCTATTTGGACATTAGCGAGTTGCTATTTAGCGACTTGATTTCTTAGCGACTTGGTGCTTAGCGATTTGCTGTCAAAATTCGTAGCTATTTGGATCTTAGCGACTTGTCTTATTAATACTTAGCAACTTGGTTCTTAGCGACTTAGTTCAAGGATTCTTAGCGACTTGGTTGACTTTTGTTTGTAATACGGTTTTCTCTTGATTTAGTAAAATCCCGTGAAAGAATCTATTTCCCGGTTTAATCATTGAGTTATAAAATCCCGTGAAATCTTTAAACATGTCTACTAACGTACCTACAATTATCTCCACTGTTGCCGAGGATGTTCAAGCAGCTGGTTCAGATACTCGTCCACCCATGCTTGACAGAACTGACTACGACTCTTGGGCTCAAAGAATCAGATTGTACTGTCTTGGAAAGGAAAATGGGGTCAACATTCTCAAATCGATTGATGAAGGACCTTATCAGATTGAGACTACAAGAGACTTAATTGATACAGCTGCAGATGGAACAATGATCTATGGAATAGACAGACCAAAGACATATGATGAGCTCAATGATAAGGAGAAAAAGAGATTCGATGCTGACATCAGGGCTTCTAACATCATACTTCAAGGTCTTCCAAAAGATATCTACAAGCTGATCAATCACAACACCGAAGCCAAGGCAGTGTGGGATAATGTCAAGATGCTTCTCTCAGGTTCTGAATTAACTATGGAAGATAGAGAATCACAACTCTATGATGAATTTGAGCACTTCAAGATTAAACCTAATGAGAGTGTCTATGAGTATTACGTGAGATTCCACAAACTTGTTAATGATATGAGGAATATCAAAATTACCATGCCAAACATTCAGTTGAACTCAAAATTTGTGAACAACATGAATCCCGAATGGCACAAGTTTGTCACCTCTGTGAAGCTAACCAAAGGATTGAAGAACACCAACTATGAACAACTATACGCCTTCCTGCTTCAGAATGAAAGACATGCCATGTTTGAAAAAATGATTCTTAATCAGTTCAAATCAAAACAGGGGAAACAAGTTCGTCAAATGATTCAACAACCTTCTACATCAATGATGGAACTACTACCAAAGCATCCCAAGTCATTCCAAATCCAAGTTTCAAACAACCTGATGCCAATGCAGTAATGGAACACTTTATCAATAAACTGGCTCTTATGGTCAAACAAAACTTAACCTTCACTCCACACACTAACAGACTTCACACTAATAATGAAATCAAGACTGCATCCAATCTACACAATCATGCTTTGGTCAGAGATGGAAATGTTACAGTCCAACCAGCTCAAGAAAGACAATATGAACAAAGAAGAGGTGGAGTAGGAGGAGGGTATGTGGAAAATCTGAATAGGGGAAGGAATGGAAATCAGGGACAAGCAAAACCGATCAAGTGCTACAACTGTGGAGGGGAAGGACATATTGCAAGGAACTGCACATCGCCAAAACGTCCTCAGAATGCAAAGTACTTCAGGGATAAGATGTTGCTTGTGCAAGCTCAGGATAATGGTGCAGCTTTGGATGAAGAGGAGTTGTTTTTTCTTGCTGAGGGAAATGCTAAGACATATGATGCAGATGTGGATGAGCAGCCAATTTAGGAGATAGGTCACAATCATCAGAATGCCTTTCAAGTCGCTGATTGTGATGCATACGACTCTGACGTTGATGATGAACCTACTGCACAAACAATTTTCATGGATAGCATCTCTCCAATGGTCCCTTCTAAAGTCTCTTCATCACCACAAGCTGGTCCATCCAAAGACAAAATCATTTCAGAGGTATTAAAACTATATGATAATGCTGATATGCAAAAGATGCATGACAAAGTACAATCAACTGAAACTATTGAGTCAAATATTGAAAATATGGGTAATATCAATGTTGTCTCATATGATCAATATGTGAAACAAAGTAAAAGTAAGATTGTACCGAGTGATGCATCCTCTGCAGTCAATGATGACTATGTTTTTGATGAATACACTGCATGTGCCCCTGATGATTCTATTATCTCTAAACTTAATGCCTATAAAGAACGAGTGGCCATTTATGAACAACGTGCTAAGTTCAAGCTAACCACCCGTGAGCAGGAAATGGATGACCAAATGCGTACAACTATTAGAAAAAGTAAGTTTAGAGAAGAAGTATTAAAACAAGAGTTAAACTCCTTACAAGAAAAGCTTTCTAAAACTGCTAAGCAAAAATAAGAACTTCAAGAAAATGTTAAAATGCTTAAGCAAGAATTCAATGCTAAGGAATCAAAACTTTTGAATGACTTTTCCAATCTAAAAACTTTGAAAAACAAGCTAGAAAATAAGTTGTATGTACAAGGGAATACCATTCAGACTACTCACTTGATCACTAAGCATAGAGTTTTAAGCGATAAGCATAGCATTCCCCTTGTTGAGGAACTAAATCTAGAGGTCATTAAAATGGCTAGAGCTGCTAATAAGGTAATCTATGATGGAAATGAGATTCTTAAACCTAGACAGAAACCTAGTTGCGTTGAGTGCACTGAGGAAGATAGAAAATTAGATGATGCATCTAGGGAGAAAATGAATAAGAAGCTAGAAGATCCTGAATGTAAAAAGAATAACATAACGATCAAACCCCATGATTACAAGAAGGAAAACTGGATTTCCTTGAACGTGTTTAAGCCTCAAACGTTGTTAACTCCTGAACAAGTGTTCTGGAAAAAGGATTTAGATAAGCAAAAAGTAGAGAATCTTGTTGTAACAAACCCTCCCCTTAGGAAAATGCCTGCAGCGACTGTGTATCCTCCAAACACACCAATGCATCTAGTTCCTAGAACTATTGCCACTAAAAGCAAGACCTTAATCAGTCAATATGTTATCTTTCAATTATTTGTTGATTTTGAGAAAACTTGTAAGAAAAGGATCACACCCACTGGGATAACTGAAGGGGAAAGGGGTTTTGAGCAAACTATAGAATGCTATTTAACCGAGGTCATGCCTTTCTTTAAACAACTAAAAGATCAATTTGAGAGTCTTAAAAAGGGGATGGACTCAGATATTAAAGGAATGGAAAAGGAATTTGATGCGATGATAGTTGAGGTTAGTGACTATGAGCGAGCATTAAAATATAATGAGATTGAGAGGAAGAACTTGCATACATTGAATGAGACTCTTATTTCTGAATGTATTACTCAAGATGTGTTTTACACTGCTACGAATTGTTCCATTAATGCTTCTCGATTTCATGAATTATCTGTTGCTTTGAAAGTCTCTCATGATCGTGTCATTGAGCTTGAAATCAAAAACTCTAAACTAAGTGAGAAAATTGAACAGGATGATCACGATAATTTGGTAAAACATTTTTCTAAACTAGAAGTTGAACATTTTGATTTACAACTAAAATATCAACATCTCAAAGAAAATGTTAAAACCTCAAACATCAAGTATCCTCAGATGTTCTAGAGTTTGATGCAGTTTTTGAAATAAACAAACGTGATGAACAAATTCAAGCTCACTGTAACACGATCAGAAAGTTGAAAGCCCAAATTTCTCAATTAAAGGGTGAAAAGAACAATGTGACTGGCTCCCAAATGCCTCCTCCTTTAGATTCTCGGAATTCTCAAACCTTTCATCTTCAAAACTTGGTTAATGCTTTACAAAAGGAAAATGAGAGTTTTCTTGAAGAAAATGAAAAGGTTAAACGTCATTTCAATGAGTTATGTGAGTCAATAAAAGTCACTCGTAATAAAAATAATGAACAAATAACTTCGTTGCAAAAGGAAATTGAGAATCTGAAGAGTCAGGTAAAAGGGAAAATGCCAATGACCAATGGGGAGAATGGTGCATCAAAGGTGCATGGTTGTAATAAATATGATTTGTCTGTGAAATATGTTCCTCCTCATCTTAGGAATAACAAACTTGCTATTCAAACATATTTCTCATACCTTAAGGATAGTCTAGAATGTCTCCGTGAGATTGTAGAAGAGGATAAGTTAGAGAAACCACTTGATAATGCAATTGGCCATGCATGCTTATATGCCAAACGATCTCAAGAACTTCTAAAATGCTTAATTACAATATGCCCTAAATCCCTAGGTGAGCAAGTCAATCCTTTGATACCATGTGTAGAATCCAAGATCCGGACTCAACTAGGGTATGAGTAACATTGATTGATTGAAAACAGCGGAATAATAAGAACACAATCAACATCACTAATAAGGTTTTCTTTATTCAAACATGATAAAGAAACTAATATATAAACTACTAAACTACTAATATACACACGCTATATTCGTGTGTCTAGACTCTTGATCCGCGCAAAACAGTCAAGCTAAATCACACAAGCCCGCCACTTGTGAATGGCGGACCGTAACCAGCTTAAAACAGCTCAAACACGAATGCAATGAAGATCAGGAGAGTATAGTGTTTCCCCAGGTCGTTAAGTCCCAACGAGCTGTGCGAGAATAGTCAAACGTGTAGTGATCGAGGGATTTGAACGGGAAAGGATTTTTGATTTATTATAACTACAGAAAAAGCCCATAAACTACAGGGGCTTAAATGCAAATTAAAGAAAGTTAAAAAGATAAAATCTATTAAATAAACGCTATCACTATATTTAAAATGATGAACGTTTAAAACTAAAAACTTACGTTTAAATAAAAATTACGTAAACGTGCAAAATAAAAAGTGAAACTTACACAATATTAAGCCTAAAAATATGAAAAATACATTTTTACAAACCTAATGATATAAGAAAAATTATAGAAAAAGAAAATTATTTTTATAACTAATTATCTAATTATTATTAATTAAAAACTATTTTTAACTAATTAATAATTACCTAAAATACAAGAAAATAGGAAATAAAGCTAGAAAAATAAAATTAAGACTTAGAAAAATCTAAAATAACAAACTAGAATTTTCAAAACTATTTTTGTATTTTTCTGATTATTTTTCTATTTTCTAGGAATTTTAAACTATTAAAAACTAATTAAAATATTTAAAAATACAAATTTAACTAAGAAAAATATGGAAAAATATGTTTTTGGCTTTTTATATTTATCTTAACTTAATAAAATTGAAAAATTATTTTTTTGATACTTTTCTGAATTTTTTGTATTAAATACTATTTAAAAAGACTTAAAAACTAATTTAAATTAAGAAAAATAGCAAAACACCTTAGAAAAATCTGAAAATTTCAGGAAAAGTCTAAAACATTATTAGGAAGCTAGGAAAATTGGAAAAACAAGTGCTTATATGGAAGATTTTGAAACTGATGAAGGAGTGCTTATTGAAATAAGCACATGATTAAGCAAATGGAATCCAAAGGCTACCAAACCAAAGCAGGAACTCTAATAAGCTAAAATAACACAAATGGAACAGGTTTCAACAAGCAATAACCTCTGGTTATCAGGTTGCAAAGATTTGATGATTAGAGATATAAGCTAAAAAGCAGAACTCAGGTGCCCACTTTGGGCTTAGAAATAAGCACTACAATAATCTGGAACAGCAAAATGGAAATAGGACCTTGCACAAGACCTGGGTGGCTAACTAAAACCCCAAGCTGAGACCTGGAGAAGTTCAAATGAGACCTGTACAGGCTCTGCACAATCTGCTAAACCCCTGTGCAGGTTTGATGCCCTGCACAGGGCATTCAATCCCATGACCACAAGCAATTTTGATCCTTGTAAAAAATTAACAAAAATGTACAAAAATGATGATAAGTAATTAGACCTATTGAAGATTTAAAAACCACAAGATTCACTTGGATTGGTTCAAAACTGAGCTCAAGAAAAATCCTTCTTGTTGAGCTCAAAACTGGTTTTGTGCATTTGACTTTTTAAGTAAAGATGCAAAGTTGACTTTCTTGAGCTATGATCTTGATTTAAGGACTGATATAGAAGTTAAGTGATGAAATAAGGCCACTGAAACCTAACTCTATGGATTTTGAACATGAAACAAGATTTGGATTTGGCAAAAACCACAACAGTTGAGAAAGTGAGACAGTTAAGAAACAATTTTGACTTTGGCAAATCTTGTGCACAAATGAGTGACAGAAATGAGTCTAACTAAGCTTAACAAGCATGCATCAATAAATTTTAAACACTGAATAAGCATGAACACAGAATACATGCACCATCCAAACACCACTTATCTCAACTGTTAGCAAGTTAAACTAATACAAACACTGAAATAGCATATAGTAAGGATCAAACTAAGTTCATATAACCTAATTATAACTACTTACACAGGTAAAAACCACCAATGATCACAGATACATAAAATGCAAAAATGGCTTGAAATGGAAATGAGCAAATCACTCACATGTGCCCAGATGATGTGCAGCTTAAAACCAAATCACTACTACTGTTCTTATCCCAAAAACAACCCAATATCACTCTGCTTCAACCAAATTTCCCATTCCAAACCT
The DNA here is from genome assembly GCA_019973895.1 of Chrysanthemum seticuspe. Classification (NCBI taxonomy): domain Eukaryota; kingdom Viridiplantae; phylum Streptophyta; class Magnoliopsida; order Asterales; family Asteraceae; genus Chrysanthemum; species Chrysanthemum seticuspe. Next base: position 293,187,591 of record BPTQ01000006.1, read on the forward strand.
GTTTGATCCATTTTTACTCCACTGTTGACTTTTGTTGACTATGAGACAAATTGGTTTGAAAATGCAATGTAAGCTTATCACAAGTTATAAGAAGCTTTAATACACAGGTTTGAGCTTAAAAATAAGCTATTGAAAGCTTGTACAAAAGAAATTGAAACTGAGAATTGCAACAGTGATCTTGAAATTTTGAAATATACTTGAAACCTTGAATTAAGCTTGAAAAACAGAATATATTGATGAAATACCTTAATTTGAGTACAAAGGAACAGGTAATTTAAGCTTTTACACTAAACTAAAACATTAAAGTTTAAAACGACATACAAATGAAAAACAAAAACTAACTACCACTGTCTTCTCCTTCTTCTTCTTTCTTTTATACTTCAAAAAGCTTCCACGTGTCCATATGAGTGTTTCCCACCACCCTATTGAGCCAATGGGAGAGTTTTGGCTGTTTTGGCCATTTCATGATTTTTGGCGGGAAAAAGTATATTTGACCTTTGTGGTTCTGACTTTACAGCTAGGGGGGGTGGATTGTAGGGTGATGGGAGAGTTGATGTGGAAGAGATAAGGGGAAAAGGTGGATGGGATGGGTGTTTGCAGGAGTGTAGCAGGCATTTGGTCCATTGAGGAAGAAGGTGGGCGGGTAAAGTGCAGTGTTTGACTTGGGTTGACTGACCAGGTATTTAATATAAGGGGGTTCAAAATTCATTATGACAGGGGGTCACATGGGTGCAAGGGTCCAAATTGGTTTAAAAGGGTTAATAACTTAGGGACCATTGTTGTCATTTCTGAAATTGCAAGGACCTTGGCTGCCAATTCATCAAAGAGGTTTCAAGGGATCAAAATTGACAATCTCACAAAGTACAAGGACCAAACTTGCCATTTTCACATTTTCCAGGGACTAATTCTGCCAATTTCAAAAGTTCAGGGACCTTTTCAGCCATTTAACAAAAGACTTATTCAAGGACCATTTTTGACAAGTTAGAATAATTCAGGGACCTTGAATAACATTTTTCTTTATTTAGTTTTACCAGGGACTGTTTTTGACAACTTTTGAAACTTGGGGGACTAAAACTGCCAATTATGCAAACTTTATACGTTTTTCACCAGATTTTGATATTTTTGCATTTAAAACACATAAAACACTTATTTGTGATATTTTTATCATTTTGATGCATTTCTGAGTGTTTTCAGATGTTTTTGCAGTCTAATTTGTACAAAAATGATGAGTATTTAGACACTCATCAATCCCCCACACTAAGATATTGCTAGTCCCTAGCAATGTTTTGAGAAAAATTAATGGATTTTATCTCTTTACCAAAAGCCATTACTTCTGGAGTAGCCAAATGTTTCAGTTCAAGTAAGAACCTTGGTACACCGATAACCAAGTGATTTTGAGCAAACCACCAGCTTTCAACGGATTTGATTTGTCTTTACCAGAAGCCGTACCCTTCTGGACTAGCCAACTCTTAGATAAATTATCAATATTATCTTTGGTGAGCTGATTACCAATTATGGTTTTTCCACTGCCTTTACCACAAGCCATAAACTTGCGGGCTAGCCAACTCTTCACTTTTAAGGATATGGTGAGCTGAATACCATACAATTTTGGGCAAATTGTAAGCCGTCAACGGATTTGAGATATCTTTACCAAGAGCCGTTTGCTCCTGGATTAGCCAATCCTTATGTAGGTTAGACATGGTGGACTGATTACCATTTGTTGTGTTTAGTACATAGTACTTTCACTATAAATTTTTTTTTTAATTTTGGCCATTTTGGGGAAAAAGGGACTAAAAGGGTACATTTATGATCAAAATTCGCCAGAATTTCCCCCCCACACTTAGAAATGAATATTGTCCTCAATATTCAAAGTACCGGCTGTAATGCCGAAACTTAGAACTTAAAAAGATAACATTACTCGCTAAGTGTGGAAACACAACAATTATTCTCTTTTTTAGTATACACAATTTTCATTCATTTTTTTAGATCTATATACAACATGTGGGGCATCTCCCCCACACTAGGGTGGTACACACGGGTGAAAACCCATGTAGCATGCTACTGTTTTTGATTACCGAGTCGCTAGCTTGACTCGACCCCGAATTAATTTGTTCATGGGGAAGTAAGTGGAAGAGACAATCTCCATCGGACTTTCATTCAAGATGTTTGGACAAACATTGAAGTACGTGAAAGTTCCACACCGATGAGATATATTCCCGACTCAAGAATGATAAATGAAAATGCCGGGATCAAAAATAGTGTCTTCATTCCCGAAGGAGAAACGGGAACGAGAAACCACACCATCTGTGAAAAATGGAATAAAGATGTGCATCACAATGCAATCCCATTCTTCATTAGTGAGGAGCAAATCACCATTTGTTATATTTTTAAGCTTAGACTTGAAGCTTGTATGGTGATTTGCAACAAAATTTCCGGGAGGGAGAGCTGGAAACGGTTCTTCAATCAACAGATTTTCAAGAAATAGGATGTCTCCCTCCGAATCATAGCAAGTATTGTCAATCCCTGTTGGAATTGACTCATCACTAAGAAAATCATCGACCTCCTTCCAAAAGTTATCATCTTCCTCATCCGGAGTGAGAGAAGGAATGGAAGAGTCGGAAATGGGACAAGAAATGAGTGAATGATCATTATATAAGAGATTTCTAGTTTCTCCAAGATCGGCTTCGAAATCAAAGAGATCATCGTCACTTTCTGATGAAAGTGGACTGATGTGAGTGAGTTCATCGGTGAACTCCTCAAGAAGAGGATCAGGCTGTGGGAGTGATGCCTCAACATACTCAATGTCTTCATAAGAAGCACAATCGTCGCTAAGATCGGAGAAAGTATCAAAATGATCTTTTGAACACTCAAGAGGGAAAGGAGAATCACACATATGCTCAGAAGTTCCCTGTGACTCTCTCGGGATTGGGACAAGGTTCTCAACACTAGACTTTATGAATTCGTCCGATTCCTTTTCAGGAACAGTGTCAAGATGCTCATCCCCCATGTTCAGAGAGTGAGTGGGAGCTTCGGGTGTGATAGCAAGTGTTTGAGATGGAATCTCAACTGCTGGGATATCAACTGACTGAGGGAGTTGAGAAGGACTAGCATACATATGTTTTACACTTTCCATTTGCTCTTCTGCTAGTAATTCCATCATAGTCTTTTCTCCCTGACTTTTCATGGAAGGAATTTCAACTGATGAACTTGATGAATCTGTACAAAGTTGACTAATATCAAGGGTAACTTCATCATCATCGTCATCAGGAATGAAACGGAATCGAGAGCTAGATTTGGCTGCTTTTTCTTTTGCAATTGATTCCCTAATAGATTTTTCAAAGGCAATCTGGGAATCTAATTTAGCAGTCCGTTCTTCAGCTAACAAAACTTCCATGGATTTTTCATTTGGATTATTTTGGGGATGTTTACTTTCCTTCAAATCTTTCACTAAATCCAAAAGATCAAGTAGAAGATTTTGAGGAAGTGGCTCAGGCTGAGGTGGCGCCTGATTCACTTGGTACTGTGGAGGTTGGTCATGATACGAAGAGTCGTAATTGTTACAAGGAAATGGATTCCTCGTTTGACAATCAGAGCTAGAGTGAGGACCTCCACAATACTCACAACAGTAAAACTGATGTGGCTGTGAGTCATATGTGTTGTAGTCATAATTGTTATCAGGAACCTGCTCATAGACAAGCGTGTTTCCCGATTGACAATCAGAACTGTAGTGTGAACCACCACAGTACTCACAACAGTAAAACTGCTGAGTCTCACAGTGTGGTAGCTGATGGAATGAATCAGTTGTGTTATGGTAGGAATAGGGATCCTGGTTATAGACAGACCCGTTTCCTGATTCCACCATGCTACAACTGGGGCAATTGCCACCATTATAAGGACCACCACACCATTTACATCCAAGAGGGTGAGGATAAGACATAGAAAGAATCAAAGGTTTACAGAGGGTAAGAAATGAAGAATCAAAAGGGTAAGAGGGTAAAGAGGAATATTTTTGGTATTTTTGAAAAACATGATGTAAAAACTAAGAATGAAAATCTTTTTGGGTTTTTGATTTTTAAAAGATGGTATAAACAAGGAGTGATGTCAAATCACTAATCTGCTAAACGTAAGACTATTAGCACTGCTCCCCGGCAGCGGCGCCAAAATTTGATCCGCGCAAAACAGTCAAGCTAAATCACACAAGCCCGCCACTTGTGAATGGCGGACCGTAACCAGCTTAAAACAGCTCAAACACGAATGCAATGAAGATCAGGAGAGTATAGTGTTTCCCCAGGTCGTTAAGTCCCAACGAGCTGTGCGAGAATAGTCAAACGTGTAGTGATCGAGGGATTTGAACGGGAAAGGATTTTTGATTTATTATAACTACAGAAAAAGCCCATAAACTACAGGGGCTTAAATGCAAATTAAAGAAAGTTAAAAAGATAAAATCTATTAAATAAACGCTATCACTATATTTAAAATGATGAACGTTTAAAACTAAAAACTTACGTTTAAATAAAAATTACGTAAACGTGCAAAATAAAAAGTGAAACTTACACAATATTAAGCCTAAAAATATGAAAAATACATTTTTACAAACCTAATGATATAAGAAAAATTATAGAAAAAGAAAATTATTTTTATAACTAATTATCTAATTATTATTAATTAAAAACTATTTTTAACTAATTAATAATTACCTAAAATACAAGAAAATAGGAAATAAAGCTAGAAAAATAAAATTAAGACTTAGAAAAATCTAAAATAACAAACTAGAATTTTCAAAACTATTTTTGTATTTTTCTGATTATTTTTCTATTTTCTAGGAATTTTAAACTATTAAAAACTAATTAAAATATTTAAAAATACAAATTTAACTAAGAAAAATATGGAAAAATATGTTTTTGGCTTTTTATATTTATCTTAACTTAATAAAATTGAAAAATTATTTTTTTGATACTTTTCTGAATTTTTTGTATTAAATACTATTTAAAAAGACTTAAAAACTAATTTAAATTAAGAAAAATAGCAAAACACCTTAGAAAAATCTGAAAATTTCAGGAAAAGTCTAAAACATTATTAGGAAGCTAGGAAAATTGGAAAAACAAGTGCTTATATGGAAGATTTTGAAACTGATGAAGGAGTGCTTATTGAAATAAGCACATGATTAAGCAAATGGAATCCAAAGGCTACCAAACCAAAGCAGGAACTCTAATAAGCTAAAATAACACAAATGGAACAGGTTTCAACAAGCAATAACCTCTGGTTATCAGGTTGCAAAGATTTGATGATTAGAGATATAAGCTAAAAAGCAGAACTCAGGTGCCCACTTTGGGCTTAGAAATAAGCACTACAATAATCTGGAACAGCAAAATGGAAATAGGACCTTGCACAAGACCTGGGTGGCTAACTAAAACCCCAAGCTGAGACCTGGAGAAGTTCAAATGAGACCTGTACAGGCTCTGCACAATCTGCTAAACCCCTGTGCAGGTTTGATGCCCTGCACAGGGCATTCAATCCCATGACCACAAGCAATTTTGATCCTTGTAAAAAATTAACAAAAATGTACAAAAATGATGATAAGTAATTAGACCTATTGAAGATTTAAAAACCACAAGATTCACTTGGATTGGTTCAAAACTGAGCTCAAGAAAAATCCTTCTTGTTGAGCTCAAAACTGGTTTTGTGCATTTGACTTTTTAAGTAAAGATGCAAAGTTGACTTTCTTGAGCTATGATCTTGATTTAAGGACTGATATAGAAGTTAAGTGATGAAATAAGGCCACTGAAACCTAACTCTATGGATTTTGAACATGAAACAAGATTTGGATTTGGCAAAAACCACAACAGTTGAGAAAGTGAGACAGTTAAGAAACAATTTTGACTTTGGCAAATCTTGTGCACAAATGAGTGACAGAAATGAGTCTAACTAAGCTTAACAAGCATGCATCAATAAATTTTAAACACTGAATAAGCATGAACACAGAATACATGCACCATCCAAACACCACTTATCTCAACTGTTAGCAAGTTAAACTAATACAAACACTGAAATAGCATATAGTAAGGATCAAACTAAGTTCATATAACCTAATTATAACTACTTACACAGGTAAAAACCACCAATGATCACAGATACATAAAATGCAAAAATGGCTTGAAATGGAAATGAGCAAATCACTCACATGTGCCCAGATGATGTGCAGCTTAAAACCAAATCACTACTACTGTTCTTATCCCAAAAACAACCCAATATCACTCTGCTTCAACCAAATTTCCCATTCCAAACCTGTTTGATCCATTTTTACTCCACTGTTGACTTTTGTTGACTATGAGACAAATTGGTTTGAAAATGCAATGTAAGCTTATCACAAGTTATAAGAAGCTTTAATACACAGGTTTGAGCTTAAAAATAAGCTATTGAAAGCTTGTACAAAAGAAATTGAAACTGAGAATTGCAACAGTGATCTTGAAATTTTGAAATATACTTGAAACCTTGAATTAAGCTTGAAAAACAGAATATATTGATGAAATACCTTAATTTGAGTACAAAGGAACAGGTAATTTAAGCTTTTACACTAAACTAAAACATTAAAGTTTAAAACGACATACAAATGAAAAACAAAAACTAACTACCACTGTCTTCTCCTTCTTCTTCTTTCTTTTATACTTCAAAAAGCTTCCACGTGTCCATATGAGTGTTTCCCACCACCCTATTGAGCCAATGGGAGAGTTTTGGCTGTTTTGGCCATTTCATGATTTTTGGCGGGAAAAAGTATATTTGACCTTTGTGGTTCTGACTTTACAGCTAGGGGGGGTGGATTGTAGGGTGATGGGAGAGTTGATGTGGAAGAGATAAGGGGAAAAGGTGGATGGGATGGGTGTTTGCAGGAGTGTAGCAGGCATTTGGTCCATTGAGGAAGAAGGTGGGCGGGTAAAGTGCAGTGTTTGACTTGGGTTGACTGACCAGGTATTTAATATAAGGGGGTTCAAAATTCATTATGACAGGGGGTCACATGGGTGCAAGGGTCCAAATTGGTTTAAAAGGGTTAATAACTTAGGGACCATTGTTGTCATTTCTGAAATTGCAAGGACCTTGGCTGCCAATTCATCAAAGAGGTTTCAAGGGATCAAAATTGACAATCTCACAAAGTACAAGGACCAAACTTGCCATTTTCACATTTTCCAGGGACTAATTCTGCCAATTTCAAAAGTTCAGGGACCTTTTCAGCCATTTAACAAAAGACTTATTCAAGGACCATTTTTGACAAGTTAGAATAATTCAGGGACCTTGAATAACATTTTTCTTTATTTAGTTTTACCAGGGACTGTTTTTGACAACTTTTGAAACTTGGGGGACTAAAACTGCCAATTATGCAAACTTTATACGTTTTTCACCAGATTTTGATATTTTTGCATTTAAAACACATAAAACACTTATTTGTGATATTTTTATCATTTTGATGCATTTCTGAGTGTTTTCAGATGTTTTTGCAGTCTAATTTGTACAAAAATGATGAGTATTTAGACACTCATCAATCCCCCACACTAAGATATTGCTAGTCCCTAGCAATGTTTTGAGAAAAATTAATGGATTTTATCTCTTTACCAAAAGCCATTACTTCTGGAGTAGCCAAATGTTTCAGTTCAAGTAAGAACCTTGGTACACCGATAACCAAGTGATTTTGAGCAAACCACCAGCTTTCAACGGATTTGATTTGTCTTTACCAGAAGCCGTACCCTTCTGGACTAGCCAACTCTTAGATAAATTATCAATATTATCTTTGGTGAGCTGATTACCAATTATGGTTTTTCCACTGCCTTTACCACAAGCCATAAACTTGCGGGCTAGCCAACTCTTCACTTTTAAGGATATGGTGAGCTGAATACCATACAATTTTGGGCAAATTGTAAGCCGTCAACGGATTTGAGATATCTTTACCAAGAGCCGTTTGCTCCTGGATTAGCCAATCCTTATGTAGGTTAGACATGGTGGACTGATTACCATTTGTTGTGTTTAGTACATAGTACTTTCACTATAAATTTTTTTTTTAATTTTGGCCATTTTGGGGAAAAAGGGACTAAAAGGGTACATTTATGATCAAAATTCGCCAGAATTTCCCCCCCACACTTAGAAATGAATATTGTCCTCAATATTCAAAGTACCGGCTGTAATGCCGAAACTTAGAACTTAAAAAGATAACATTACTCGCTAAGTGTGGAAACACAACAATTATTCTCTTTTTTAGTATACACAATTTTCATTCATTTTTTTAGATCTATATACAACATGTGGGGCATCTCCCCCACACTAGGGTGGTACACACGGGTGAAAACCCATGTAGCATGCTACTGTTTTTGATTACCGAGTCGCTAGCTTGACTCGACCCCGAATTAATTTGTTCATGGGGAAGTAAGTGGAAGAGACAATCTCCATCGGACTTTCATTCAAGATGTTTGGACAAACATTGAAGTACGTGAAAGTTCCACACCGATGAGATATATTCCCGACTCAAGAATGATAAATGAAAATGCCGGGATCAAAAATAGTGTCTTCATTCCCGAAGGAGAAACGGGAACGAGAAACCACACCATCTGTGAAAAATGGAATAAAGATGTGCATCACAATGCAATCCCATTCTTCATTAGTGAGGAGCAAATCACCATTTGTTATATTTTTAAGCTTAGACTTGAAGCTTGTATGGTGATTTGCAACAAAATTTCCGGGAGGGAGAGCTGGAAACGGTTCTTCAATCAACAGATTTTCAAGAAATAGGATGTCTCCCTCCGAATCATAGCAAGTATTGTCAATCCCTGTTGGAATTGACTCATCACTAAGAAAATCATCGACCTCCTTCCAAAAGTTATCATCTTCCTCATCCGGAGTGAGAGAAGGAATGGAAGAGTCGGAAATGGGACAAGAAATGAGTGAATGATCATTATATAAGAGATTTCTAGTTTCTCCAAGATCGGCTTCGAAATCAAAGAGATCATCGTCACTTTCTGATGAAAGTGGACTGATGTGAGTGAGTTCATCGGTGAACTCCTCAAGAAGAGGATCAGGCTGTGGGAGTGATGCCTCAACATACTCAATGTCTTCATAAGAAGCACAATCGTCGCTAAGATCGGAGAAAGTATCAAAATGATCTTTTGAACACTCAAGAGGGAAAGGAGAATCACACATATGCTCAGAAGTTCCCTGTGACTCTCTCGGGATTGGGACAAGGTTCTCAACACTAGACTTTATGAATTCGTCCGATTCCTTTTCAGGAACAGTGTCAAGATGCTCATCCCCCATGTTCAGAGAGTGAGTGGGAGCTTCGGGTGTGATAGCAAGTGTTTGAGATGGAATCTCAACTGCTGGGATATCAACTGACTGAGGGAGTTGAGAAGGACTAGCATACATATGTTTTACACTTTCCATTTGCTCTTCTGCTAGTAATTCCATCATAGTCTTTTCTCCCTGACTTTTCATGGAAGGAATTTCAACTGATGAACTTGATGAATCTGTACAAAGTTGACTAATATCAAGGGTAACTTCATCATCATCGTCATCAGGAATGAAACGGAATCGAGAGCTAGATTTGGCTGCTTTTTCTTTTGCAATTGATTCCCTAATAGATTTTTCAAAGGCAATCTGGGAATCTAATTTAGCAGTCCGTTCTTCAGCTAACAAAACTTCCATGGATTTTTCATTTGGATTATTTTGGGGATGTTTACTTTCCTTCAAATCTTTCACTAAATCCAAAAGATCAAGTAGAAGATTTTGAGGAAGTGGCTCAGGCTGAGGTGGCGCCTGATTCACTTGGTACTGTGGAGGTTGGTCATGATACGAAGAGTCGTAATTGTTACAAGGAAATGGATTCCTCGTTTGACAATCAGAGCTAGAGTGAGGACCTCCACAATACTCACAACAGTAAAACTGATGTGGCTGTGAGTCATATGTGTTGTAGTCATAATTGTTATCAGGAACCTGCTCATAGACAAGCGTGTTTCCCGATTGACAATCAGAACTGTAGTGTGAACCACCACAGTACTCACAACAGTAAAACTGCTGAGTCTCACAGTGTGGTAGCTGATGGAATGAATCAGTTGTGTTATGGTAGGAATAGGGATCCTGGTTATAGACAGACCCGTTTCCTGATTCCACCATGCTACAACTGGGGCAATTGCCACCATTATAAGGACCACCACACCATTTACATCCAAGAGGGTGAGGATAAGACATAGAAAGAATCAAAGGTTTACAGAGGGTAAGAAATGAAGAATCAAAAGGGTAAGAGGGTAAAGAGGAATATTTTTGGTATTTTTGAAAAACATGATGTAAAAACTAAGAATGAAAATCTTTTTGGGTTTTTGATTTTTAAAAGATGGTATAAACAAGGAGTGATGTCAAATCACTAATCTGCTAAACGTAAGACTATTAGCACTGCTCCCCGGCAGCGGCGCCAAAATTTGATCCGCGCAAAACAGTCAAGCTAAATCACACAAGCCCGCCACTTGTGAATGGCGGACCGTAACCAGCTTAAAACAGCTCAAACACGAATGCAATGAAGATCAGGAGAGTATAGTGTTTCCCCAGGTCGTTAAGTCCCAACGAGCTGTGCGAGAATAGTCAAACGTGTAGTGATCGAGGGATTTGAACGGGAAAGGATTTTTGATTTATTATAACTACAGAAAAAGCCCATAAACTACAGGGGCTTAAATGCAAATTAAAGAAAGTTAAAAAGATAAAATCTATTAAATAAACGCTATCACTATATTTAAAATGATGAACGTTTAAAACTAAAAACTTACGTTTAAATAAAAATTACGTAAACGTGCAAAATAAAAAGTGAAACTTACACAATATTAAGCCTAAAAATATGAAAAATACATTTTTACAAACCTAATGATATAAGAAAAATTATAGAAAAAGAAAATTATTTTTATAACTAATTATCTAATTATTATTAATTAAAAACTATTTTTAACTAATTAATAATTACCTAAAATACAAGAAAATAGGAAATAAAGCTAGAAAAATAAAATTAAGACTTAGAAAAATCTAAAATAACAAACTAGAATTTTCAAAACTATTTTTGTATTTTTCTGATTATTTTTCTATTTTCTAGGAATTTTAAACTATTAAAAACTAATTAAAATATTTAAAAATACAAATTTAACTAAGAAAAATATGGAAAAATATGTTTTTGGCTTTTTATATTTATCTTAACTTAATAAAAATGAAAAATTATTTTTTTGATACTTTTCTGAATTTTTTGTATTAAATACTATTTAAAAAGACTTAAAAACTAATTTAAATTAAGAAAAATAGCAAAACACCTTAGAAAAATCTGAAAATTTCAGGAAAAGTCTAAAACATTATTAGGAAGCTAGGAAAATTGGAAAAACAAGTGCTTATATGGAAGATTTTGAAACTGATGAAGGAGTGCTTATTGAAATAAGCACATGATTAAGCAAATGGAATCCAAAGGCTACCAAACCAAAGCAGGAACTCTAATAAGCTAAAATAACACAAATGGAACAGGTTTCAACAAGCAATAACCTCTGGTTATCAGGTTGCAAAGATTTGATGATTAGAGATATAAGCTAAAAAGCAGAACTCAGGTGCCCACTTTGGGCTTAGAAATAAGCACTACAATAATCTGGAACAGCAAAATGGAAATAGGACCTTGCACAAGACCTGGGTGGCTAACTAAAACCCCAAGCTGAGACCTGGAGAAGTTCAAATGAGACCTGTACAGGCTCTGCACAATCTGCTAAACCCCTGTGCAGGTTTGATGCCCTGCACAGGGCATTCAATCCCATGACCACAAGCAATTTTGATCCTTGTAAAAAATTAACAAAAATGTACAAAAATGATGATAAGTAATTAGACCTATTGAAGTTTTAAAAACCACAAGATTCACTTGGATTGGTTCAAAACTGAGCTCAAGAAAAATCCTTCTTGTTGAGCTCAAAACTGGTTTTGTGCATTTGACTTTTTAAGTAAAGATGCAAAGTTGACTTTCTTGAGCTATGATCTTGATTTAAGGACTGATATAGAAGTTAAGTGATGAAATAAGGCCACTGAAACCTAACTCTATGGATTTTGAACATGAAACAAGATTTGGATTTGGCAAAAACCACAACAGTTGAGAAAGTGAGACAGTTAAGAAACAATTTTGACTTTGGCAAATCTTGTGCACAAATGAGTGACAGAAATGAGTCTAACTAAGCTTAACAAGCATGCATCAATAAATTTTAAACACTGAATAAGCATGAACACAGAATACATGCACCATCCAAACACCACTTATCTCAACTGTTAGCAAGTTAAACTAATACAAACACTGAAATAGCATATAGTAAGGATCAAACTAAGTTCATATAACCTAATTATAACTACTTACACAGGTAAAAACCACCAATGATCACAGATACATAAAATGCAAAAATGGCTTGAAATGGAAATGAGCAAATCACTCACATGTGCCCAGATGATGTGCAGCTTAAAACCAAATCACTACTACTGTTCTTATCCCAAAAACAACCCAATATCACTCTGCTTCAACCAAATTTCCCATTCCAAACCTGTTTGATCCATTTTTACTCCACTGTTGACTTTTGTTGACTATGAGACAAATTGGTTTGAAAATGCAATGTAAGCTTATCACAAGTTATAAGAAGCTTTAATACACAGGTTTGAGCTTAAAAATAAGCTATTGAAAGCTTGTACAAAAGAAATTGAAACTGAGAATTGCAACAGTGATCTTGAAATTTTGAAATATACTTGAAACCTTGAATTAAGCTTGAAAAACAGAATATATTGATGAAATACCTTAATTTGAGTACAAAGGAACAGGTAATTTAAGCTTTTACACTAAACTAAAACATTAAAGTTTAAAACGACATACAAATGAAAAACAAAAACTAACTACCACTGTCTTCTCCTTCTTCTTCTTTCTTTTATACTTCAAAAAGCTTCCACGTGTCCATATGAGTGTTTCCCACCACCCTATTGAGCCAATGGGAGAGTTTTGGCTGTTTTGGCCATTTCATGATTTTTGGCGGGAAAAAGTATATTTGACCTTTGTGGTTCTGACTTTACAGCTAGGGGGGGTGGATTGTAGGGTGATGGGAGAGTTGATGTGGAAGAGATAAGGGGAAAAGGTGGATGGGATGGGTGTTTGCAGGAGTGTAGCAGGCATTTGGTCCATTGAGGAAGAAGGTGGGCGGGTAAAGTGCAGTGTTTGACTTGGGTTGACTGACCAGGTATTTAATATAAGGGGGTTCAAAATTCATTATGACAGGGGGTCACATGGGTGCAAGGGTCCAAATTGGTTTAAAAGGGTTAATAACTTAGGGACCATTGTTGTCATTTCTGAAATTGCAAGGACCTTGGCTGCCAATTCATCAAAGAGGTTTCAAGGGATCAAAATTGACAATCTCACAAAGTACAAGGACCAAACTTGCCATTTTCACATTTTCCAGGGACTAATTCTGCCAATTTCAAAAGTTCAGGGACCTTTTCAGCCATTTAACAAAAGACTTATTCAAGGACCATTTTTGACAAGTTAGAATAATTCAGGGACCTTGAATAACATTTTTCTTTATTTAGTTTTACCAGGGACTGTTTTTGACAACTTTTGAAACTTGGGGGACTAAAACTGCCAATTATGCAAACTTTATACGTTTTTCACCAGATTTTGATATTTTTGCATTTAAAACACATAAAACACTTATTTGTGATATTTTTATCATTTTGATGCATTTCTGAGTGTTTTCAGATGTTTTTGCAGTCTAATTTGTACAAAAATGATGAGTATTTAGACACTCATCAACTCTCATTGGAGAAGTCTGCTATGAATGGATTATCTCATAACCTAGACGTCACCCTCTTTATATAATAGAGGGAGGTTACAAGAAACCCTAATCCCAGCTTACTTACAAAGCTATCTAAATATTACATATTAGGCCCTCATTGTTTCTTCTTTCTTTATTCCACCTTGTGGGTTTTGTAATCATCAAATCTGCAATTCCCAACAATCTTCCCCTATTTGATATTACAAAACATGCATGAAGAAGCAATGCTAAAACATATCATCACAATAATAAGCTGCCCATCATGAATCTTCTTCCCCTTTTTGTAATCATCTAATAGGGGTCTTGTGCAACTCGTAGACGCTTCCCCTCAAGTGATGCATGTAGATGGTAAGTATATAAACAATAAGCTTCCCCCTAAAGGTATACTAACCATCTCTTGATCTTGAACTTTTAGACTCTATGTAGTGATTACTAATGAAGAAAACTGAGTATAACGAATTTGAGGAAGAAGTTGAATTTCCCAAACTTGCGTCTTATATCTTGTACTATCCATGTGACTCCAAACTCATACTCCTATAATATAAGTAGACCGCAACCTCTTGATAAATCCTCAACTAATATGAGACACTGAGCACTACAACGTAACTCCTTAAAGTGATAGCAAATGTGAGCATTAAGCACCTTCAGTTTGTAGATCTCACCCCTTCGCTAGATTCATCACGTCTAGCAAATGTGAGCATTAAGCACCTTTAGTTTGTAGATCTCACCCCTTCGCTAGACTCATCAAGTCTTTGTCACATCATTATCGCACGAACAAGTTATCTCCAAAGTGCCTCCACTCACTTTGATATATGATAAGAACCCGCACCTGTGAAACACAACTACAACATCAAATAAGCAATATGCACTCGTCTTCGTAATCACTTCTTCATAATCTCCAAAACGAGCCATGAAATAATAAGCATCAAATGAAAACATCTAAGTGCAATCACATCATCTTCTCTTATGTAACTGTTGCCTCAGCCGTCGATCTACCGTATTCCTTATCTGTATCTTTGCCTCACGTCGGTGATTCTACGAACACCAAGGATACACTTGTCACATAATTGATTAAGAAGCCAATGCACCAAATACGTTTCATAAAAAGCCATAAGCATCACATCGTCGAAATTCCAAGGGCGTCAAAAGACCTATAATATCAGACAAGGCTAGTAGAAGAAACCATAAGCAGGCCAGGAGAAACAACCAGTAGTAAGTCATAACCACCAGTAGGAACAACCAGTAGGAACAACTCAAATCAACCAGTAGGATCAAGTCAATATGCAACCAGTACGAATGGAGAACCAGTAGGAACACCCAACAGTAGGAACTAGTAGGAACTCCCAACAGTAGGAACCAGTACGAATCAGAACATGCAACCAGTAGGAACACCAAGTCAAGCTCAAAACATGTTAATTACTAGGGTTCATCGTTGAATAAAAATTCAACTCACCAAGACTAGTAATCAAGTAATAGTATAAACTTTAGATGACCAGAATTAAGTTCCCACACTACCGGTATTACCATAAAAACAACGGTATTCGATACCAATATTAACACATAGGGAACCAGTACAAACCATTCTTTTCGTCAAAGTACCACGTGACCATGAAACACAGTACCACATGTCACCAGCAATCAGTACAGTATCAACTAATTGTATAAACCCCACCGATTACTTTGACCAATTAAATGAAATGTTTGTTAGTCTGATCATTGTCCCACTACGTGAACCAATCAAAGATAGTATGACCCACTTGATTCATCATATAACCCAGCACTAATCAATGGTACCAACAGAATTATATAATTCGAACCAATCACAAATTAATAATTGTTCAAACCATCCAATATTATATAATTCGAACCATCAATATAGTACTACGTTTTGGACCAATATGAATTCAATATAACGCCGTCCCATCATCCAATCAGAAACCATCCCCACGTGATCAATTATTAACCAAATATTAGTACGAGAATAAGAGAATTGATCACCTCACGTGATTGATTTGGGAATACGCCAATCCATGATCTGCTATAATCAATCGGATCCATCCATACAATTTAAATTAGTACGAGAGAATAAAAACAGATTTACCTCTCTTTATATTGCGATCCATCTTTTCTCCATAAATCATACCATCAACAGATCTGCTCTTCTTCGACAGTAACTTGTTCTGCATAGTCATAACACCAAAAACCTTATAAACCCTAGATCGAGAGCCACGAGGCTCTGATACCAATTGTAGAATCCAAGATCCGGACTCAACTAGGGTATGAGTAACATTGATTGATTGAAAACAGCGGAATAATAAGAACACAATCAACATCACTAATAAGGTTTTCTTTATTCAAACATGATAAAGAAACTAATATATAAACTACTAAACTACTAATATACACACGCTATATTCGTGTGTCTAGACTCTCATTGGAGAAGTCTGCTATGAATGGATTATCTCATAACCTAGACGTCACCCTCTTTATATATTAGAGGGAGGTTACAAGAAACCCTAATCCCAGCTTACTTACAAAGCTATCTAAATATTACATATTAGGCCCTCATTGTTTCTTCTTTCTTTATTCCACATTGTGGGTTTTGTAATCATCAAATCTGCAATTCCCAACACCATGTTCTATGCCTAGTGCCAAGTATGCAAGTCATTCAATGCCCAATGTTAGGAATGTGAACTTTAGTATGCCTTCAAGTAGTTCAGATCCCAGCACCTACAGTATTAAGAAAGTGAACCTCAGTGTGCCGTCAAATAGTTCACATCCCAGCTCATCAAAACAGGAAAGGCAAAAAGTAGCAAAACCAACTAATGTTCCCATTCCCTCTACAGGAGTAATCAGTGACATTAAAGCGAGCAGGTCAAAGTCTCAAGGCAATACAAGGAATGATAGGACCTCGCAAGCTAAGAATGTGCATTGGAAGAAAGTAGAAGATCACCGTAGGGAGAATTTGAATAAAACGAATCGTGTTGAATCTAGTGCTAGCTCTAAGCGTACTGTAATTAATGCGAATTCTACTACTTTTGGAAAAACATGTAATGATGATTGCGTGGTTTCTGTTACTAATCTTGAATGTGGTATGAATGATTTGTCTAATGCAGTCAAATGCCCAGTTAAAACTGTTAATGTTAAAAATCAAGCTAAGAAGGCTAAAAGGCAAAAGCGAAAGAAAGTTAGAAAACAGTGGAAACCCACAGGAAGAACATTTAGTAAGATAGGTTATCAATGGATACCTTTTGGCCATAAAGTTAATCAATTCTGCCCTCAATTTTCTAAGACAATGCCCACTAGAAAATGGATGCCTACTGGTAGAACTATTCCCTTAAGAAGTGAACATACTTTGAATAGGTCAAATACGGATACTAGCACTGCATCTATTTCTGATGATTCCATTGTGTCTACTTCTGATGTGGGTGTTCCAAACACTGTTACTAACCAAATGGAACCCATTCTTGCATGGGGATCCCAATTATCCAGTTATTCATTCTTGTCTGCGTTCAACTGCAGATCATTCAAATCGTTCTGTGGTACCTGGACTCAGGCTGTTCCAAGCATATGACTGGAGACCGGTCGCGGCTTATGAACTTCGTGAGTAAATTCATCGGGACTGTTAGATTCGGGAATGATCATTTTGGTGCAATTATGGGTTATGGAGATTATGTAGTCGGCAAAAGTGTAATCTCCAGGGTATATTATGTGGAAGGTCTTGGTCATAATTTGTTCTCTGTTGGTCAATTCTGTGATTCCGATCTAGAAGTGGCCTTTAGAAAACATACTTGCTTCGTTAGAGAACTTGATGGTGTGGGATTATTAAGAGGTACTCGTGGTTCAAATCTATACACCATCTCTATCGAAGATATGATGAAGTCTTCTCTAATTTGCTTGTTGTCAAAGGCTTCGAAAACAAAGTCATGGTTATGGCATCGTCGTCTCAATCACTTGAACTTCGGCACCATCAATGATCTCTCCAGAAAGGAATTAGTTGTAGGTCTACCTAGACTAAAGTATGAAAAGGATCATCTTTGTATAGCATGCCAATTGGGAAAAAGCAAGAAATCTACCCACAAACCTAAGCCTACAAACTCAGTTACAGAAGTTCTTCATACAATTCACATGGACTTATGTGGACCCATGAGAGTGCAGAATATCTTTGGGAAGAAATATGTATTAGTTGTGGTTGATGATTACTCTCGATTCACCTGGGTTAAGTTCTTAAAGACAAAGGATGAAACACCAGATATCATCATCAAACTTATCAAACAGCTGCAGGTTCGACTTAACAAAACTGTCAGAATTATTCGAACACACAATGGAACTGAGTTTGTTATTAAACAACTTAGTGAGTTTTATGAAAGTGTTGGAATCAGTCATCAAAGAAGTGTTCCAAGAACTCCTCAACAGAACGGTGTAGTTGAAAGACGAAATCGAACTCTTGTGGAAGCCGCAAGAACAATGTTGATTTACTCAAAGGTTCCAATGTTTCTCTGGGCTGAAGCTATTCCCACTGCATGCTACACTCAAAATTGATCCCTAATTCACACTGCTCATGGAAAAACTCCATACGAACTTGTCCACAATAGAAAACCTAATTTATCATTCCTTCGTGTGTTTGGTGCATTGTGTTATCCAACTAATGAGGGTCAAGACTTAAGCAAACTTAAACCTAAAGCGGATATTGGAGTATTTGTAGGTTATGCACCAAACAGAAAAGGATACCGAATCTACAACAAGAGAACCCGAAATATCATGGAAACAATTCACGTTACGTTCGATGAGCTGACCGGTCAAATGGCTCCAGGACAATCCAGTTCTGGACCCGCATCCCAATTTTCATCTAGTAGTCCTATCAATTCTACTCTTATCTCTAATCAGTCACCAGCAACTCTTTATGTACCTCCCTCTGAAGATGATGTAAAGAAATTGTTTGATCCTATGTTTGATGAACACTTTGATCCAAGTGCTATTGATATGTCAATTCCATTAACAGAGGCTGCTTCTGTCCCTGTCAATGAAGTCAATCCTTCAGTTTCTATGTCATTAAGTCAGGAAGCACCTACAGCTGATCATTATGTCTCATCAACAAACCTTCAATCACCGAGTGTACATCATGGAATTGCTTCTGATTCATAGGATGAAGTTAATCCCTTTGCTATTCTCGAAGATGCTCTATTTGAAAATGTATTTGCTCCTGAATCATCATCTGAACCATCTTCATCAGGAGACATCGACTCTGCTACTTCAGTTCCACAACAACAACCACATGAACACCTCAGAAAATGGACACATGATCATCCACTGGACAACATCATTGGAAACCTCTCTCGTCCAGTATCCACAAGGAAACAACTTGCTACTGATGCCTTATGGTGCTTCTTCAACTACGTACTCTCAAAGATCGAACCTAAAGACGTTAAAACTGCTATGAATGAAGATAACTAGTTCAATGCCATGCAAGAAGAAATTCATGAGTTTGATCGATTAGATGTATGGGAATTAGTACCTGCTCCAGACTGTGCTATGATCATTGCTCTAAAGTGGATCTTCAAAGTGAAGCTTGATGAGCATGGTGATGTGTTGAAAAATAAGGCTAGGTTAGTGGCTAAAGGATATCGTCAAGAAGAAAGTATTGACTTTGAGGAATCTTTTGCTCCTGTTGCTCGTATCGAAGCTATCAGAATCTTCTTGGCTAATGCGGCTAGTAAAAACATGGTGGTATATCAGATGGATGTGAAAACCGCATTTCTTAATGGTGATTTGAAAGAGGTGGTTTACGTCAGCCAGCCAGAGAGTTTTGTGAATCCAGAGCATCCTACTCATGTTTATCGCTTGAAAAAGGCCCTTTATGGTTTGAAGCAAGCTCCTAGAGCATGGTATGATACGCTATCAAAGTTCCTTCTATCTACTGGATTTACCAAAGGAGCAGTTGATCCGACGTTGTTCACCAGAAAGTCAAGCAAACATTTAATTCACGTTCAAATTTATGTTGATGATATTATCTTTGCCTCCACTAACCCCAATGAATGTGATCATTTTTCTAATTAAATGGGTTCCAAATTTCAAATGTCAATGATGGGACAAATGTCATTTTTCTTGGGATTACAAATTTCACAAAGTCCCGGAGGCATTTTTATAAATCAATCTAAATATGCAAATGAGATTTTAAAGAAATTTGGATTTGATTCTAGTGACCCTGTTGACAATCCCATGATAGAGCGTACTAAACTAGATGAGGACCACTCAGGGATCATGGTAGACCAAACGAAATATCGTAGTATGATTGGGTCCCTGATGTACCTCACAGCTAGTAGACCAGACATCTTGTTCGCTGTTTGCATGTGTGCTAGATACCAGGCTAAGCCTACCAAAAAGCACCTTGAAGCGGTTAAACGGGTCTTTCAGTATCTTTAAGGAACCATCAATATGGGACTTTGGTACCCGAAGGACACCGGTATGTCACTAACAGCCTATGCAGATGCTGATCATGCAGGATGTCAAGATACTCGTCGAAGTACGTCTGGAGGTGCTCAGTTTTTGGGTAATAAGCTTGTGAGCTGGTCTTCAAAGAAGCAAATGAGTACTTCTATTTCCTCTACAGAGGCTGAATACATAGCCATGTCATCTTGTTGCGCTCAAATCCTATGGATGAGATCTCAATTATCTGACTATGGCTTTGAATTCAACAAAATCCCTCTGTACTGCGATAATAAAAGTGCTATTGCTCTCTCGTGCAACAACGTTCAACACTCAAGAGCAAAGCATATCGACATTCGACACCATTTCATCAGGGAGCAAGTGGAAAACCATGTGGTGGAACTTTATTTTGTGAAGTCAGAATACCAGTTAGCAGACATCTTCACCAAAGCCCTTCCTAGAGAACGTTTTGAGTTTATCCTTCCACGACTTGGTCTTAAGTGCCTACAACCGGAAACTCTCAAACGTCTTCAAGAGGAAGAAGAGGAGTAAAAGGTTTTCCTTCATCTATCTCTTGTAAATACTTATTCGAAAAACCAAATAGAAAAATATAAAACTTTCAAAAATCCATAAAAATTTTGAAAAATCTTGAAAAATTCCAAAAAAAAAAAATTGTCATTTTGTCATGTTTTTCTCAATTTGATTATATCTACGGTCTTTGTGCTGTCATTCAAAGAATGACACGAGATTTAGATGTTGTTCGTATTTTCTTTAAAAAAAATAAAAAAAAAAACGAAAAAAAAATGGGAGAAAGAGAAACAATGGTTTATTGTCATTTCAGGCAGTAACCCGCTTTTCAAAGAAAGAACAGAGCCATGCTTTATCTTGCTTTTTCAAATCTCATGCTCTGATTCTATAAACAAATTGCTTTCAATCTAATGAAAACTAATTGCTTTGAAAAATAACTCGTACTCTATTTTTGTAAATCATCTGGACTTAACTTTTGTCAAAATATCTATCTCTCAATCAACAACCTATGTCATTGATTGAGGGGGAGAATGATTTCAATTAAATCAAAAGGTTATTTGTCATACAATTGTTTTCAAAAGATAATCATGCATGTTTAATCTATGGAGCTTAAAGTCTCAAAATCCGATCCTTATCAGTTAAAACTTTTTTATAATAAGGTCACAATTCTCCTTAAAAGCTTTCAAAATCAATTTAAATCTACAGAGATCACAAATCTCAAATGATTGGATAATTGTGATCGGGGGAGAATTTGTGATTTAAATTGGATTTAAACTGATAATTCGATAAATGGGTTCATAAGTGTTTAGCAAGTTTTCCTCCCCGCATGTGACAAACGATTTCAAATTTTCCATGCACATGTTGAGGGGGAGCATCTACTTTAAACCTTAAATTATTGAAACGTGATTGAATTGTCTCTAAGTGCAGGTTCCCACTAATATGTGCAAAACTCTTTCAAACTTCGAGGCACATATTGAGGGGGAGCAAACTTTTGAAAACCTCATCCTTCCTCCAAATGTTTTATCTACTAAAATTGATTGGGAAGTGATGATGATCATTTTAGAAAATGTTAATCAAAAGATTGGACCTTTCATTCTTAATCTAACGATTTCAAAGACCTCTTGCCTCCATGTGCTAAAAAATTTTTGAATTTTATGCATATGTTGAGGGGGAGCATTTCTAAAATATCAAAACAATTAAGATACAAAATGCTTTGATTCTATATCACAAATATCTTGATTGATTTTCAAATGGTTTTCAATTGGTTCCAATGGCAGATGAACAATACCCAAAAGACCGACCAACTTTACTTTATGTATGGTGATATAAGGATGATAAGGTTAGGTTGAGGTCCCATGATCCGCCAGAACCGGAGGGATCTACCCAGGGACAATCCACTAGATAGTGTAGAAGTCCTTAGGTATGATGAAAAAAGGAGAAAAGTGAGATATGGGAAGAGTGCGGACTGAGACTGAGCTAGTACTGGAATAAACCTAACAAGGTTCTAGTTATGAAGTCTCGGTAAGCACTGAAGGGGTTGAAGAATGAAAAAGAATTGAATATGAAAAAGGGTGAAAAGAAATAGCCCTCCAATAATTCAACCTTAGGGCAGTAACCGGGTTCAATTCATATGCTACTGGTGGTTACCAAGGTAACATCGGTATTGAAGACAAGACGTCATGGACCCAGTGACGCACTGCACTACAACTTCCCAAACCACTTAAGTTTCTCTTAAAAGGACTTGTTTCACTCTTACGGGGAACCGACATCATCTATCGACTTTCTCTTAGAGTTTGTTGATATTGAAGAAGGAGACCCTCTCCCTAGTCTCCGGCATAGGAACCAAATGTGCACAATTGAGTATAGAGCCACGAGATCATCAATAAATCTCATTAGGAAAATTTCAATGAAGACTCTCTGTTTCACACAATGTGGAAAGAGAGATTACATCTTATGAGTCCTACGCATTATCCTTGTGCCAGAACATCTGAGTGATATGCAAACATATTCACAATGAAGATGGAAAGCCTTCTGGAGCCAACATCAAACAAGCTCCTGGTGGGTGGCATGTGAGATCTACCCAATAGATCAACCATGTTACAACTGAACAGAAACAATAGGGCGATTCAATCTCTTGAATCAATCCTGGTTCAGGTTATGGATTGACGGATACCTTTGAAAAACCGGTCGTTGTGCTTAAAAAACTCTTTTCTTTAGCACATCGACTGTGTACCAATTTTTCAAATTAAAAGGTGTTTATGATTGATAATTGATTTTCATTAAAACCTTCGTGGTATTGCAAAAACAATCTCTATTGAGCGATACACGATTGTTTTTCAAATCTCTTTTTATCAATCAGTGATTCTCAATTCACTGGTTCACTCACTCCGTGTTGTCTTCTTTGAGACGTTCCAGTTTGAGAACGGCTAGAGCAGCTGCGAAACCCTGTCAAGGAAATTCTTCGGAATTATACAAGATCACAGGCAGTACTTGTACTGATCAACGGGGAACCGTGGGCCATGTACCTCAATTCAACAAAAGTGATCAAAGACACTCTTGTGTGCTTTATTGCTAACTGTTTTATGCGGGAACACCCTACGTTTGCAGCTGATCAGAATGGAGCGGTCAATCCATAGCCGCATGCTCACACAACACATTCATTTCCAAAAATATCATGATTAGTGCATCAATGACTCTGATATTATCACTCCATGCTTCTGCTACGCTGCTGCCAATATCATGATTCAACGAAAAGCTTCCTCTACTCTGATAAGAATATATCATGATCCAGAATGTGAGCATGTCGGTTCAAATGTCACAACATCACATAATACCAACACCACAATGGATGAGTCAGAGGTTTACTGTGGCTGATGACCTCAAAGCTGGCTCAAAACACAGTATCACGTGGATCAGTTAAAGACCTCCACTCAGATTATTCAAACATGCAAAAATAAAGTCTCAAAGACTACTAGCTTCTGAACAAAGAACATGAACAAGAATCCAAGAACAATTTCAATGTAATATCTGTTTGTATTCTATGTAATTGTAATGTGTGTTTGAGGTGACCTCCCTTAGGGGGAGATTGTTAGGATTTAGAAAATCCAGGTATTAAAGTGTCGGTCACCTCAAGTATATGTATCCGTTAGAAAGCTGGTAGTCGTAGTTATTTAATGTTAAGTAGTATTTAGTTTAGTAACACCGTGGAGGACGGACGGGTCTTTACCCACTGTATGCCTGATCCACAGCCCGTCAGGTGGCGTTTTATTGTAAGACTATAAATACTCTCTACCTCCCAAGGTAGAGAGTTGGAGCTCATAATAAGATTTTTCTTTCTCTCACCAAAGTTCCCTAAACCTCTAACTTTCTCTCTCTAAAACTCATCTTGTACGCCTCTTATGTTAGTAATATGATGTGTTTGTGAAATCTAATATGTTACACAAACACTTACGCGTAGAATCTTTACGCATAAGCATTTTCTTACGCCTAAGTCTTGTCTTACGTATAAGCAAATCTTACGCATAAGCATTCTACTACTAAGCTTTTGTTTTACGCATAAGCTAAGGTTTCTTAACCCTACGCGTAAGCTAATCCTACGCGTAAGCTCACTCCTTACGCGTAAGTTGGTGTTTTTACGCATAAGGTATTTTCTTTGCCTAAGCTTGATTTCTACGCCTAAGGATACTTCATCAACAAATTTTTCATTCGACTACAAAGATCCATCATCAACACAAGTTTTCAAGATGTCTCAACCACCATGGTCTAGTTACTTTCCTCATGTGTATCCTCAACAACAACAACAACAACAACTCAATCAACAACAACAATTGTATCAACAATTACAACAACAACAATTTCCTCAAGGAGCAATTCAACCACAAATGATTCAACCACCACCTAGTCTTCAAGTACAAACTTACACAAACATTCACAATCAACATCCATCCAGGAATACTATAAAGGAACCGTCTTGGTTTGGAAAGATGTGTGAAGATTTAAGTAGCCAACAATCCATACATGAAGCTGGATCACTTGATAGACCTCCAATGCTCACTCCCGAAAACTATGATCAATGGGTGATCAGGTTCTTTAGGTTCTGTGATCTAAAGAAGCCGCATGGCAAGTTCTTGAAGAAGGTCATCATGGAAGGTCCATTTCAGATGCCTACTATCACTGTACCCGGAGATCCAACTGCTAATCCACCAAGAGATGATCTCACCAACGTTGTCGGTCTTAATGAACTTACTGCTGATCAACTTCTACACTTTGAAGCCGATGAACTGGCAATGCAATACATCCTTTTGGGATTACCCAATCCGATACTTCGAAGTGTTGATGCTCAAAAGACTGTTAAAGCAATGTGGGAGCATATTCATCTTCTCATGGAAGGCACATAACTCAATCAAGAAGACATGGAATCCAAAATCTACTTGGCTTATGAACACTTCATGATTGAACCCGGAGAGACATTAGAGTCATATCATCATCGATTCTCAAACATCATCGATGACTTGGACAAACATAACATCATCATGCCAAGAATTGCAGTCAACACTAAGTTCCTGAGTAGTCTTGGTCCTGAATGGGAAAAGTATGTCATTTTCATCCGTCAAGCGAAGAACCTTCATCATGCTACATACAGATTGTTGTACGACTATTTGAAGCCCCACCAAAAAGAAGTTGACAAAGAAAGAGTTATTCGTGGACTTCCTGTCTCACCTTCACTTCCGGATAATCAACAATTAGCTTTGTGGGCTCAAGCTTGTTATCCTCAATTCCCGACCTTACAAACTGTATTCACAAATCCTCCACAACCTACTGCTCAACCATCTGCTATGATAACACCTTATGATCCTTCAAAATAGCAAATACCATAAGAAAACTGGTTCCATACAACAACAACAATACTCAAGCACTTTACAGTGAATCAAATAAGGATGCTGAAGCTTTTGATGCATTGCAACAAGGATTTGTTATGATTGCTAGAGCCTTTGGTTGATACTTCAACAAATCCAACAATCGCATTCGCACCTCATCTAACACAAGGAATCAGGCTGTTGTTAACAATGGAAGAGTTGAGGTTCAAAATCGTGGTAATGTTCGTCAGATGGGCGGTGGTCAAGGGTTTAATCTAATGGGAAGGAATAACATGGGTGCTCCACAACAACAAAGGGCTCAAGTGGTTGAACAGGGTAATGCTCAGACTGGGATTAATGGTCTTTATTGTTATAACTGTAATGAGAAGCATGCCCTAAGCCGAGGACAAGAGGCAACGCTTATCACAAAGGGGCTTTACTCTTGGCTCTAAAGGATGAAGCTGGTGGAACTCTTACCAACAAGGAACAAAGCTTCATGGCAAATGCTGATTCAGATGATGACATGGAGGACTTGCAGGCTAATGCAGCTGTGATGTTAATGGCTAACATGCAAGAACTCTACATGAGTGACACAGGCCCAGTTTATAACACTGACGGCTTATCTCAGGTACCGGATCCTAACATTCTTATACATGATCTGATATCTCCGCCAACATCTACATCCGACGAGGCTCAGAGTGTTCAACATGAGCCGTCTACATCTCATTCCGATGATAATCAAATAGATCCCGCAGTTATATTTGACGATCAAGATGACCTTATGGTTACTATTGATAATCAAGTTGACTCCGTGGTTATACTTGAGGATCTGAACAATGATCATGTTGAGACTCACGTTGAACAAGCTGAACTTTCGTCTCATCCAGATCTTGTGCTCATGCCCTTACTTAAAGACCAAGAATCTAGATTGGAATTGTGCAAAAACATCAATCAGCAACTAAAAGACAAAAATGCACTGTTGACTAAGGATAATGAATGCTTAAAATTTCAACTCAACAATTTTCAAAAACAAGAAAAACGTGAAAAAGGTTTTGAAGTCGCTTTTGATAAATCTCACCAAAACGAAAAATCATTGGAACAACAGATACGTGATCTAGTTGCATCTAAGAATGCTTTGTTGTCTCAAATAGAACAACTGAAATACGATCATAAACAAAAACTTAACGCTCTCACTTTGGAAACTCAAAAAGCCAAGTCTGAGTTGTTAACTTGTCAAAAACAGTTCTCTGAGTATAAAAAACATTCAACGAAACGAATAGATAACTATCTTGAAGAAATTGTCGACTTACAAAACAAAATCAAAGAGTTTTGAAATGTTGTTTATAAACATGGTGAGTCAATCACAACTATTCAAAAGTTTACTTTTAAACCAAATCCAAATGGATATGGACCTAATTTTGCTCATTACAAACCAAAGTTTTCAAATAGAGCATTCAAACCAAATCCTGAAGTTTATAGTGCAGAACATAGAATTGATGATTCCATTATGAGTGTTGTTGAATACAATCGTCAAGAGGAATTAGATGCAGAAGACGAGAGTCGGTCAAAATTGGAAAATATTGTTTATAACAAACCATTTAACTACTCAAAAGCCGTTACTTTTGTCATACAACAGGATTTTTCTAACACACCTTGGGACCTACTTCTGAGGGTCCTCTTTCCAATACTGCACAAATTAATGGTCCTTTACCTTCACTTAGTGAAATAAAACCATTAGCCGAACAATGTAAAGTTTTAAAATATTTTGAAACATTCATTTCGGACATCAAACTATTGGAACGTGAAATTGAATTTCATTCTGAAATAAAAGTTGAACATTTTCAATCGCCTCTTGCGCGTGCACAAAGAGATATTCTTCAGAAAAGAATTTTACCTCATGTCCGAAATTTGAAAAAGTGTGCTATATATTGGGAAAGGGATTTTCACAAGGAGCTTGGACTTATGAAAAGAGTTTTCGAACAAACAGAAACATCGATTTCAAATACAAAATGTAAAAAGAAAATGTTACGAAAATATGTTGATCGACTCTTGGAAGATGTTATCTGTGCTGATATTCATAATGTTGTGTTATTACATTCTGTTGCATATGCATTTGATTTTATCACTGCTGATTCTGTTGAAAATGTTGAGAATACTGATACTATGTCACAAATCGAGTCTTTAAAAGTTGAAAATGAGCGATTGTTAAACGAGCTTTCAAACGCAAAACGTCGTCTTCAATGGTGTCAAAAAGATTGTCATAATCGGGAACTCGCTTTGCAAAACTAAATCAACCAGTTGCATACAAAAACTTTTAATCCAAAACTTGAGCAACTGGATGATGTAAACGTGTCTTTGAAATGTCAAATTACAAAATATGAACAAGAAATTTCAAAAGTTAAAAAGGAATATGGTGTCATGTTTGATTTACTAAAAAAGACTCGTGCTCAAGCGTCAAAAGATATTGATGATCATCTTGCATATACCAAAGATGTTTTACGACAAAATGGAAATACTCGTTCTGAAAATCAAGATTTGTTACATACTATCCATGATCTAAAAGCAGAGTTGGTGAAAATTAAGCAAGATAAGAAAAGTAGCACAGTAGTAACTGCACCTAAACAGATTCAAAATGACTCTAGAACATCTAATGACAAACCACAAGAAACTAATGTGCTTCCTTCTACTGACACAGGAATAGTTGCCTCTTTTCCCAACACCCGCACTTCAAAGCCTAGGAGCAATACAAGGAAGAATAGGAAGTTGCGTCGTAAGAAAAGAACAATAAAGAATGTTGAAGTAGAAGAACACCTTAGGACTTTAACTAAAACTCAAGTTGCACCCACTTTAGATATTGCGTCTGACAAATGTAATGGAAAAGTATTGTAACGAATGCTGAATCTTTAAATATTTTAAACGTTAAGTTTGAAGCTTCTTGTGTTGGTTGTCGTAAAAGTATGTTTTCTGGTTATCATGACAAATGTTGCTAAAGCTATCTTATCTCGTAAGCGGAATACTAGAAAACGAAATACCTTTAGGCCCACTAATGCTTCTAAGTATGTGCTAGGTAAACCGCCTTCTAGTGTTTCTGCAAACAACATTGATGTATCTGTAGCACCCACTTCACCTCCTAGGAAGAACGTATCACCTAGTGCATTTACTAAGACCAAAGCTAAGACTAGTTTGAGATGGCAGAAATGGTTACATAATACACTTGGATTTCAATGGATACCTAAAATCATAAACATGTGTGTTTCAACTATATCTGCTTCGGAACCCTCTAACTCTTCGGGTTCCACATCTACTTCTATTCCATCTATGTCGTCTGTGTGTAATGCAGGTGATATAGATCATCCTCTGGGTTGTTGATAGCGGATGTTCCCGACACATGACAGGCAATCTTAAACTGTTATCAAACTTTGTTTCAAACTTCATTGGCACTGTCAGATTCAAGAATGATCACTTCGCGGCTATCATGGGCTTCGGAGATTACATCAATGGGAACATCGAAATTAGCAGAGTTTATTATGTGGAAGGTCTCGGTCATAATCGTTTCTCAGTCGGTCAATTTTGTGATGGTGATTTGGAAGTGGCATTTAGGTGTACCTCAGCGACTCATCGGAACTGTAGGTGTACTTCGGTACATCGCGTTATCTCACTTGTGGGACTCCAGTTCAGGAACAACCTTTGTGAGAATCAGAATTGTGTTTTCACACTATGATGTTAACACTCTCGAAGTTCAAACTTGTAAGCGCTGGATTATTTCTAACCCATGTTTTATGTTTTCTTCTTATGGATGCTCGCGGGTGGAAAAGATCGTGCAGATTATCCACATGCTCATACCAACATCAACACTAATTGAAGTTCTCTCAAAAGGCAACACATAGTCATAATGATTCTTCGTCAAAGCCAAAGAATCTACAAAGTTTAAAGACTAAGAGAACTACATCAGTAGGGGTGTCAATCGGGTTATCGGGTCGGGTTTGGGGCTTATCGGGTCGGGTCTATCGGGTTTTGGAAAAATAAAAACTAACCCGCAACCCGACCCTATAAGGAATCGGGTCTATCGGGTTCGGGTCTATCGGGTTGCGGGTTATCGGGTTGGGTCTATCGGGTTATCGGGTTACTTGTTAAGGGGAAAAAAAATAATACTAATAACAAAAAATGCTAATGATGTCGACAGTATTGTTGGACTTTGGAGAAGTGTTTTATAATTCTATGATTTCTATCTCTATCGTATAAGAATACTAGCTAGGTACTTTCAAGTCTGTGCAAATGCACAACCCATCAAAAACTTATGTATTATTTCAACAAAAGGAAGACAGACCCATGAATCATTGCATTGCTTAACCATTCAAGTTGATATTCTATCTAAAAATAAGTCTGTAAATGTATTATACTCCTAAAAGGTAACGATAGATCAAGAAAACATGTACAATATATAGTTTGTTCTTTAGAGTGCCCGCTGCTATGATAATATAGCAACACATCCATCAATATTTGTTTTATAGTCATGAGTCATGCCTATTGCCTTTTTAAACCATTGTCTCTCTAAACTGACTCAAAAAAGTTAATTCGCTAATAGCTCTTATGGAAAATGATTCATTCCGTTTCCGTTTTTTACATTATACATTTTCAGTTGTATATTTATATCTAAGAAAGTCATAATCGTAAGTAATGGAATGTGTTGTATGCGACAAAAGAAGTGTTGCATGTTAGAGCATCAACAAGCATAGCAGTAAACATATGAACAAAAAAAAAAAACTTGTAATGGGCTTTGTTCAAAATTAAAGATTTGTTAATATGTCATTATATTTTATTGGGTTTATCGGGTTGACCCGATAACCCGATAAGAAACTAATTAAGACCCTAACCTGACCCTATTAGACTATCGGGTATATCGGGTTGACCCGATAAACCCGATAAGCTAAGTTTGACCCGAATCAACCCGACCCTATAAGGCCTTATCGGGTTCGGGTCGGGTTTGGGTCGGGTCGGGTCAACCCATTTGACACCCCTATACATCAGTATTGAAATCCAACGTTAAAGAGTGTGTGAGCATGTTGGAGAAAGACGTGGAGACACTGGAGCAACAAAGCGAACCTGATGCAGACAACCACAACATACTATCACTACCACCACAAAGAACAAAGATCAAAGAACAAAGATCAAAGAACAAAGAAAATGAAGACGTCAAAGCTGAAAAACTTCAAAGTCAACAAGATCCCTACACTAGGGAGATTTTTGGAATCAAGACACTTCTTCTCACAAGAAAGAAGAATGTCTGAAGACGTCAAAGCTACTATTACATCAGCACCTACAACATTTTTCACTCAAATCATTAATCACCAACACTTAGGGGGAGATTGTTGGAATATCTCCTAAACTAGATTGCAAGTATTAGTAATTAATATTTAATAGTTAGCTTAATTAGGCCTTTATGTTTGTTATTATGCTAAGGCTTATGAAGAAGGCCCATAAGCCTTGGCCCAAGCCTAATAAGGAAAGGAAGAGATTAGGAGTGTTGCCCTAGCTCCCTATTGTCACAATTCTCAATTTCCGGTCATTTCTTAAATTAAATATGCATCATGATTAGTTCATTCATGATTTTGCATTTCATATTAAACGCGTGAATTTTATATTAAATAAACGTTATCGCGTGAGTTATTAATTTGAATATTAAATCCGTTACTTCCAAAAATGATCCCGATATATTTTTATACTTATGTTTAGTTTATAAAAACTATATTTAGAGTTTACCTAGTGTTCTAAATTTATTTTGTACATAAATCGTTAAAGTTATATTATTACGACGTTTTTCTTAAAAACTGCACGATAATTATTTTATCACTCAAAATTTCACAAGGAATGTATTTTTACAATTTTTATGATCTCATTATACTCTACTTTGATCTATTAAAAATTTCTTTTACCTAAACTACACTAATGTATGTACAATTTCACAAGTTACCTTTTACTTAATTACCTTTTACTTACAAACTATTATATACATAATACATAAAAGAAAAAAAAAATATTTTGAGAAACATTGTCCCTC
Organism: Chrysanthemum seticuspe; assembly: GCA_019973895.1. Lineage (NCBI taxonomy): Eukaryota > Viridiplantae > Streptophyta > Magnoliopsida > Asterales > Asteraceae > Chrysanthemum > Chrysanthemum seticuspe. The sequence goes on from BPTQ01000006.1 coordinate 293,219,303, forward strand.
AAAAACCGGCCCTAGGGGGGGTTGGCAATTAATTTAGTTGGTAAGATTTTTCTTGGTTATATAGATTGTTACTCCAACATTTCAATCATTCTTGCATCTCTCTTATTCAAGTTAGCAAAAAGTTTTTTTCTTCTCTCTTGCTCATCCTCCATAACCGGTCACATACAAGGTTTTCAAGGGATCATCAAAAATTTTGCTAGCTCAAGTATTTACAATCTAGATCACACTCTTTATAAGGTTTTGAAATAAAAACCTATAGTGTTTAAGTTAAACCTTTGTTCTTTGCACCTCATCATATTAGCTTGTAAGCATGTTTCTTTCATTTTTCATGTTTCCTTATCATTTCATATTTATCTCTTCATATTTGGTACAAACATACAAGACATATGTTGTTTATACCATTTTTACATGATTTTCAGATATATATATATATAAGGTCATCCTATAATTATCCCCTTGGTATACTTTGGTCTTGATGATGTTTAGGAACCCATGACACCCTAAGAAGGTGTATGGTAGGATTAGATTAGCTTTGGAGTTGATTTGAAGGGATTAGAATAGGTTTGGTACGAGAAAAACTATTTTCGATAAGTATAAAATGTGTTCTGTCCTTGTTTTGATTTTCTGGAAAATCCGACAGTAGGCACGACTTTTTGGCCTTGATATCTAGAAAATATACTTTAAAACGAATCCGTGGCCGCTTTAACGGATAAAAACGGAGTTATAACGAAGAAGTTATGAATTTTTAAAGTTTGACGACGAAATATATAATTTTCAGAAATTTCAGCATACTATTTTTATGTTGTACGAGTCAAAAACGAGTCCTAAGCTTCACAAATTATTTCGACTTATCAAAATTATATTAGTAAACTTCGATACGAAGCTAAGGACGTATTATACGTAGAAAACGGATTTGAAACGACAAAGATATGCACGTTTTCATAAAATTGCCGTAACTATTATTTTCTGAAAAACTATATTATTTTTACGATACAAGTGTTACGGTAACTAAAACGACCATGTTGGGGGCTGTTTTTAACTATGATGTGGAACTTTTTGGAACGAAATGTCTTCTAGTAAAATCAAGATCACCGAGCATATTTTTCAAAACAACCAACCGTTTGTATAGCGGAGTTGTGATAAATTATTTATGGCCGTCTAAACTTGGCCGAAACTCACTTTTTACACAACAATTAGACAAAATCACCATCTTTAACCCTTATTATCTTTATGTTCGAGACCTTTATGACGAAAACTCCTGAACTGAAACTTCTAGATTTCGATACAAACTTTCCAAAACCGTCGAGTTCGTTTCCTAACGATCGACGTACACTATTTTACGACTAGTTTTTCAAAGCCATTTTTGTCAATTTCACGAAATTTCCGACGACTTTGTTTTACGACGAAAAGTGAAAATTTCACCATAAATCATTATAAAACCATTGTAGGATGACATTTTGACGTAAATACTTGTAAAGTAATTTTTGAATGGTCAAGACGTCAAAAGAGTATTTTTCGACGATAAGTATTATTTTCAAAACTCGCAAATGGTATAAATAACATACGAAATGCATGCATAACATTACATTGCAACTCATTGCATATCATATCATTCATGATAGGTCAGTTTCGGGATTCACGCTACATTTCGGTGTAACCACTTTTGTTATCGCATCTATTCATCAAGTGAGTAATCACAAACCCCCTTTTTCCGTTTTACTATATTTTGGGGCGAAATGCATGAACCTTTCTTGAGCTAAATTGATCACTACTTTTATTAACTTGTTTGACTAGAACTTGTGAATTCGAATCAAATCTTTGAACTTACATGTTCGGAGCATCACTATAAAGTCTCCCATGTTCGGAGCATCACTATAAAGTCTCCCATGTTCGGAGCATCACTATAAAGACTCCTATGTTCGGAGTATATCTTTGGGAAGAGGCACCCAGTATATCTTTGGGAAGAGGCACCCAGTATATCTTTGGGAAGAGGCACCCAGTATATCTTTGGGAAGAGGCACCCAACATAACTTTGGGTAGTGGCACCCAGCTTATTTTGGTTTCATCAGTAGCATTCCTGAATTATTATATTCGTGGTACTATATTGTGAACTATTATGACCGCTTATACTTGACTACTTCATACGCTATCTTTTGTGCAATGGGTTGTGAATACACAGGTTGCAAGTTTTGTATGGGCGGAACTTGGAACTGAGTGGATTTACAATGCCTTTGCTTTGTGGACCATTTTCGTTGACCGAAAGCTTTGAATATTTCTTACGAGTTTTCTTATTTTGCTAAACATGTTTACTCACCAACTATTTTCATAGTTGACCCGTTTTTCTCTCATGCATTTCAGGTGATCATTAGTAAGCTTTTCTACCAGGTCTTGCATAACGAAGTTTTCACTTGTTACTACAAATCATTATGTAATAGAACGCAATATTTTGGGAACTAAACTTTGTAATATATTTGCCGATGACGGCTAAACTAGTATTGTAATGGTGTATTATTTCTTTTTAATCTTAACGTTGGTATGTTCTATTATCTTGTGCTTATGTTCCCTTCCGTTACACCTCGTATTTTCGCCTCCGGCGAGGGTGTGACACCTATCCTATAAATAGCCTTGTAAACCTTCCTTAGAAGGTTGGTTGTTCACTTTCACATTTATATTAAGCATAAACTTTCTTTCATTCTTACGCATAAGTGTGTAACGTGTTCATCCGATCCATTTGTAGTACATAAATGGTGACCTAACAGATTCCACATAGTCCACTTATTAAGCATAAACTTTCTTTCATTCTTACTTCTTATATTGATGCTTGTGTTACATAAATGGTGACCTAACAGATTCCACATAGTCCACTTATTATCACATAATCAAGTCAATGATCGCTTACTCTAATAGCATAAATCAAATATCTATTAATCATAACACATAAAACATTGCATGCAATCCTAGGATTTCTAATCTTTTTACAAAACCTAATTTTTTTAATTAAATGGCATTCAACCATATAAAAAAATTAGGGTTTCGATTTATAAACCCTAGAAATCGACTAACATGCAATACACAATCCAAGATTCGTGTTTTTATGCGTTTCGGTAATTAAATATACAGTATTAACGGCTCGTGATGCCACTGTTGAAATTTATATATCATGGCATGCATAAATAAACAAGTAAACATTAAAGCATACAGCAGAAGACAAAAATCATAATACTTGTAATTTAATTAACTGAAAACTAAAGAAAATGTACCTTTTAGAAATTGCAGGCTAACATGATCAAATCAAGATGTAAACCTTAAATTAGGGTTTATGTTGCTCAACCCTATACCCACATCGAACCAAACAAAGCACAAACACAAGTGGTGTTTGTCCTACGTTCTTGTACACACGTACTGTTAGCAATTAAATATGAATGTTAGGTTCTTGATCACAATAGTATAACCAAAAACTTTTGTTACGCTCAAGGTCACTCTCAAATCCCTTCATGGGGTTTCACTCGTCTACCAAGGAATAAGAGGGGAGAAGAGAAGAAGTTTGGCCTTCTATTGAAATCAAGTGTACCAAAGGATGAAAACATGGGGATGTATTTATACCCTTTATGGTAGCGATCAAGTTTACATTGGTTTCCCATGTGGGATCCCATTGTTCGGTCGAATATAAGCCCAAGAGAGGGTTTCTAGAACGTTCTCTTGGCTTGTTTCCTTTTCTTCGTATTCCGTTGACATTTAACGACCGTTAGTCAATTTCATTAGTCGTTTATTGTGAATTAATAATTATCTATACATTTATATTAATTATATATATATATATATATATATATATATATATATATATATATATATATATATATATATATATATATAGTTAGGATCAAATAAGAAGATTACTTAAAATAAGAAGGAATAAAAAGAACTATAACCACAAATCCGAGATGCACTGACCTAAATTAGATGCATCTCTATAATCTTACATGCATTATAACGCACCATAGTGTGTTTTCTAGCTTTTAATCAGATGCATATATGTATATTAGATGCATTTCATGATTTCTCTTGTTTTTTGTTCCTCTGCACGTGCCGAAATCATGAAAATCAATTTGCACCATCTATACATCAAATTAACTTTCGAAACTCAAGATGTTGCATCTATATAAATAGAAATGCATCTAATGCAAGTCGTTGCATCTCAAATGCGTGGTTTTGGTCACTTCTCATCACTTCTTATTTTAATTTACTTCTCATTGGATCCCTACTATATATATATATATATATGAATATATATATATATATATATATATATATATATATATATTTATACTCCCACTTACTTTTGTAAGTAGAGAAAATTCTCTAAATACTAAGTATTTAAGCAACAATAAATTGTTCTTTATTGGAAACCACAAAATACATTTTAAGTTCTCATCTCTAGATTTGTTAATATAAAATGCTTCATAATATTTTAACAAATTCAGAACTTAAATCTAGATATAATGGAATTCCTTCCAATAACTCAAATTAGGGTTTATAGAAAAACTATAATTTAGTATCACTCTTTAACCAAAAGTTCTAGCAACAGTTTTGTGTTTCGTCAAGCTAGGAAGAACACCAAAACTACAATATTCAAGATAGGAAGTGTAGAATAATCAAAAAAGCCAAAAGGATTTAAGATTCAATTGGTTTGAGTGGAAAAACCTAAAATACCTAATGAATTAGGGTTTTCAGTTATAGATTGTCTTGAATACCTTCTAGGTTTGAACGATATTGAGTGTATCCATGACACAAGCAATTTTCTAACCTTGATATGTTTTGGAGGTAGAGATATTAAAGCTACTTGAATCAAACAATATGAATAAGGTTTGATCCAACACATTAAACATACCATAATGAAGTGGTATTCTATGCGTATTAGAATTGTGAAACTATTTTAGAATTCCATAGATAACTTAATTCTCTTTGGACCAAATACTTGTCAATTGGGTCGAGCCAAATTGCATATTAAGTATTTACGAACCAAGTGCATGCAATAATGTATATTCATTGAACAATACAATAACCTTATGTTCACGTGTTCACAAGAAGACAGAACAAGAATTATATGTTCATGTGTTTACAAGAAAACAGAACATTTCAATAATACATTACAAGTCTTTGAATAATTCAAAGGCCTCATGTTTATATGTTAACTAGAAGACATAACAATTTTACTATATATACTTTATATTATAAGTCATTGAGTAATTCAAGGACTTTATAATTATGTTTTAACATGTAAGCATAATTATATTAACAAAAGTAATCATGAACGCAAACTCTTGAGTTCTATAGTATTTTCAAGTTAATTTTATACTTCAGAATTATGATCATTATCATATAACCATAATTATGTTGACTAAAACATGTAGTCAAATGTTGAAGTATCTTTGCACTATATCATGACAGTTGAATGTAGTAGGGCAACAAACCGCTTGTGTGTTCAAGTCCTAGTAGAAGCATTATTAGAATGTAATAGGGCAATAAACATATAGCGTGTTCAAGTCCTAGTAGAATTATTAGTTTTCTTTTCCTTGCGATCAAGAGATACCAATAATATTATTGTACCTTGCACACACTTTGAGATTTCTCCCACTTGTGTAAGGTATAACATCATATTATTGATGACGTACCCTCCGATCAGGTCGAAGGACTCCCCTTCGGCCTCAGTCAAATTTGCATAACGAAGGACCAAGTCTATCTTCCTAAGTCGTCGTTGGCGTAAAATCATTCATCCTTGATATGGTTACCAGTTGGGAATTCGCCAACCGAAGGCCTATGCCTTTCGGGGTCTTACCTTGAAGACACTAAGACATGGGAGAACATTGACTTGTTCTTCCCCCACGTTCCCACTATCTCCTTAGCTATCCCACCAAGACAGAGAGAGTGGGGATGAAGCCCTAGCGGTTACCACAAATCATGAGAAGCCCCCATGATCTCCGAAACATGTGCAAACACTCTCCAAGCTTATTTCTCTATCCATAAATAGGTTGGACTAGTCATTTCAATGGTATGTTCACTCAATACAGTATTTCACATACTCTACATTACTTACAACACATATCACATACTTACTCTCACGCCGGAGCTGGTTCGCAGGGTCCAACCCCTGCGCAATCACTTAACGAAGTGTCAACTATTTCTTATTGCAGATTGGCTACAAGTTTGGCGCAAGCATATCACTCCTCATACCCTTCGATCACCATCGAAGGCCTGGTCGTATGAATTATTGTACAATCAGTGTGCTTTATAATATTGAAGGAGTTCTAAAATTAGAGGATGCAAGGGTATCCTTAAGTTGGAGGTGGTGAATGCATGTGTATACAAGCTATAACAACCCGTAAAATTTCGGATTATTATAATAATATTTATCACGTCAGAAAATTTAAATCATTTATTTCCTGACAGAATGCCAATATCTAAAACTTAAAAACGGGAGGTCATTTCGTTTCCTTAGAAATAAGACACCGCACATATAATACTTGCCCACAAAGTATCTGTGAAATTTATTATTGTCCAAGTTAATATGTAAGCATACATAAGCTTAATCCATTGTTCCGAAAATTTTTTCCGTATACTGCAGTGCAGTAACATACAAGACTAAAAATAAATACTGAGATAAGAGAAAAAAATACACTTTTTATCAATCACTAATAATTTACAAAAAAAAAACGAGAAGTTATCTCGTGAATTCAGAAAGTCACGGCACCGCACGCATACCGACACCAAATTAATAACGGCAAACAATTATAATCAAATTTCAACGAATTAAGAATGTCATACTATTACGTTTAAGAAATCGTCTCCGAAAATAAAATTTCTATATTTTTCGGATACCGGGAAGGTACGTTTACTTGAGGATTCGATAAAACACGGGGTACCGATTATACTGTTTGTATAATAAAACAAAAGTAACACAATTATCCCTCACCCCCTCTCTCTCTCCCACGTTCATTACCTGTTTCATTCCTCTCTCTCTTGTCGACACCAGCAGAGAAGACAAACATGGAAATGGATCTTTTCACCTTCTTTGATAGTCAACACAGGAAAAACCATTACTAGCACACCCATTTGTAACCTCCTATCCTACTCTAGCAATCACAAGGATGCTTAAAGGGCGGCTGTGGACAAGTAAGTTAGCCAAGAAGGAGTGTCCCTCTACACACTAGGTCAAGATAAGATAAAGTCAAGTTTCCCTTTGTTTTCTTTTATATGGACGCACGTCCACAGGAGGTTCACACAAGCTTCTCACCATCTCACTCACACAAGTTAGGGTTTGTACGAATTAGGGTTTCCCATGAAACAAAGGGCTTTTTGAAATTGATAGAGGGGTTTTGTTAATTGACGCTTAAGGAAGATGCTACGAGTATTTAATCGTATCAATTCGCTTCGAGTCCTCTCCAATTTGAGCCTTTAGAGTTTGGTGTTCATGTCTTCCGATCCACCTTTGAGTTCATTGTAAGAATACCATCTTGTTATTATTTTTAAATTCGATTGGTTTAAACGTTTCATTTGGTATTCTCGTTGTAAAATTTTCTAACGTCGAAATTATTAATGTTGGAATAATATTGTTGTTGTTGGACTAGTGTGGTAAAGACTTAATTAAATCACTTGAAAACCTTGTGTTCGGCTTACTTAGGATTTTGGCATAAGATATAGTTCATGGGTTTAAGGGTAGATGTTGTTTCGGTTTCCTTTAGTCTTGTGCTGCCACGACTGAAATTGTGAGCACACACCCGATAGTGTTGTTTTGTTATATTGCCTCGGGTAGGAGCTAGGCAACCCAAAGGGTTGTTTTGATACCTTTAGTGTCACCTTCCGTACCCGTAATCACAAGAGTAACAAGGTCACGGGTTGTACCCGGCCTTAAAAATCACTAGCCGAGTTATTCGTAGCTATGGTCGTTGTTATCATTATTATTGTTGTTTGATTCGGTACCAGGAGACTCAAGAGAGTCTAAATGGAATAGTGTTTGTTCAATCACACATGAGTGTGCTTGCTTGTTATTCTCGAGTCTCAACAAGACACCCCGAAGGGTGTGTGTTACACGTCTAACTCAAAACCACGAAGGTGGTCATAAGAGTCTCACGAAAATCATTTTTACTTAAACCAAATGAGGTCTAAAGTCTTGCGTCAACTTGCGTTTTGATTCAAATGTGTTCACGAAGCATGAACACAAAAATACTAAACTGATTTCTGAGCTTGTTGAGAATTAGTGATTCTTAGGCCCAAGCCCAATCTTTCAAGGGAATGGTTGATAGTAGATTGGGATGTGAAGCCCAAACATACCCAAAGAGTGCATCTGCTACATTCCCACGTTCACAAAACTTTGTCACCTACACAAGTAAGACATAAATTATCCCCGTCTCGTCCAGAGCTCATCACGACTCGTGTCCATGCGACCCATTTGCCAACTAATAAGTGTCCATTCGGTTTGTGCTTCGGGCCACAGCCCGTGCATATTATTCAATCTCGCCCGACACTTCCAATATAGCTTTCACGACACGTTTTTCCGTCACTCCATTTGTAAAAACATTATTATTAACATGGAAAAACATATTTTTATAAAACAATGACTCTCATTCACCTCGACTTATGAATTATACGAGACACAAAACATACAAGTTTAATTATTAAAACCGGATGTTAGACTTAATAAAATGAGACATATAGTTTTGATATTTAAACATGAATATACACATTAGGCATACCAAATTTTGGAAAAACTATTCATTAATGAAATGTATTAGAAAACTCACATATTATTTTCTAATGCAAATTGTATATATATTAAGCTAAGGTATTAATTTACTGTTAATATTAATTGACATGAAAATATATATACGCTTATATATACATAACTTTTCAAAACATATCACCTGAAATACAATTATTTTAAGGACTAGACGATATGAAAATAAGTATATACAACTTTTCTTTTGAAACATATTAGTATTTGGACTATAATCATTAGAAACTTGCATTAAAGTTTTCTAATACAATTTACTCATAAATTAAATTGAGACTTAAATTTCTTTATAATACTTACGAGGCATTATAAGCCCGTGCGTTGCACTGTATTGGTAAGGATCGAATGTATAAATTTTTTTTTATGTAATATTGTATGCAAGTAGTTACATATAAGATATTGAAATTGATGGTATCATAAGATTTGTTATCGTAGGGCGGAGGTAATCTCTTGCCAAAGTTGCTTCTTCAGCTCTACTGTAGATGACTACATAATAATGTTGACTAATTTTTATTTTGGTCAATGTCTTAAATTGTAAAGATGACTACATTTGTTTTTTGTACCCTGGCATTAATTTAAGTTACTATTATTTTAGATAGACAATTAACCTTATAAGAGTATATGTGAAGAGGTTTATGTTAATATGTTACATTTAAAAAAAGACCTTTCATATGTAACACTTTAATATTAATAGGTTACATAAATAATGTTTAGCCTATTTATTTGGTGCTTGTTTCATAATGAGTTATAGAACCATTTGGTTTTTTGTATATTTTATTTTCAATGGCAAATTTAGAGTTGATAGGTAATTTATCGAATGTCGCTGGTTCTTCAAAATTGCATAATTGCATGCGCTTGTGGTTTGTGCAACAGGCAGGTGAAGATGATGCATTATCCAAAATGTTATTCGGTTGTTGCCAACATTTAAGGAGGGTAATAGCGAAGAACCATACAATGATGGCAAACATGGAAGCTTATGGTGCGCTAATGGAGTTGCTTTGGAGTCAGTTGAAGCTTTAAGAAAAACCCAAGATAGGCATCGGTTATTGCTTGCAGAGTTAAACTATTTGCTAGATGAAGCGAAAGTGGGTGCCCGTGAGGAAGAAGCTAATGCTATTAAGATGAATGAGTTTAAGTAGTTGTTTGAGTTTAGGTACTTTTGTTGGTTTTAATAATTCGAATGTTTTGTTTGTTTTTGGAATGATGATATGTCAAAGAAATATATATTTATTTCATGGCAAATGATATACTTGGTGTATTTAAATTAGATTAATTTTATTTAAAGTTTCATTTAACACATAGTGGAAATGTTAGTATATAAATATAAAGATAATCTATAAGTTATTACCATTATTTTATTTTATTTTTTTAAGATTAGGATGTTAATGCCAAAGCATTGTATATATAGGGTCTGGTTTAGATCCACTAAAAAAATAAAGGGTTTGAATTGCAATATTAGATAACTTCCTAAATACTGCATATCAGATTTTTGCATGAAGAATATGAAAGGGCTACAGTAACACCCAAATTAAATTTTCCAATGCCTCTTGAGTGTTTTTTTTTTTTTTTGTAATTATTTGTGCAATTTATGAGTTAGTACATTGTAATTACGTATACTTACAAAACCATAAACACAACCATCATAACTTAACCCTATACCATCATAACTTAACCCTAATCGGAAAATGTCTTCCACACCTAACATTGACGAAATGAAAGCTGCCACAGAATCAGGGAAGCTTAGCGATGCTTTTAGGCTTTTGATTATGCAAGACATTGCAGAGGAGAAGAAGTTGATCGAGAATCTGGGAGAAGAGAGCACCATTCTCAGAGAGACTGTTGCTAAAAAAGAAGAAACAATCGATGAGGCTAGAAGATTGTTTCCTTCTTTCAATGCAGTTGCAGCAACAGGTGAGTTTGCCCTTCGTGAGATCCAGTTGAAGGATCGAAGAAAGATTGACTTGCTTGCTCAGTTGTTGGTTGGTGCGTGCAAAACCGTCAAGGTTTCTCACACAAGCCTGCCACTTGTGAATGGCGGACCGTAAGAACCTTAAAACAGTTTGAACACGAACTCAATGAGGATCTGAGGAGTATAGGGTCTCCCCGGGTCGTTATGTCCCAGCGAGCTATGCAAGGGATCAATCAACGTATAGTGATCGAGAAATTTGAACGAAAAAGGGATATGAATTGATGATTATAACTACGAGAAAAGCCAACAAATTAAAACGGCTTAAATGCAAATTAAAGAAAATTAAAAAGATAAAATCTATTAAATAAATGCTATCACTATAATTAAAATGATGTTTTTGTTTTTATGTTTTTATAAAACTGGAATTAAAAACTACGCGACGTATAAATAAAAACGTGAAACTAAATCAATATTAACTCTAAAAATATGAAAATGATGTTTTTACAAACCTAATGATAAAAGAAAATTATTAGAAAAAGAAAATTATTTTTAAAACTAATTATCTAATTAAAAACTATTTTTAACTATTAAATAATTACCTAAAATACAAGAAAATAGGAAATTAAGCTAGAAAAATAAAATTAAGACTTGGAAAAATCTAAAATATCAAAATAGAATTTTCAAAACTATTTTTGTATTTTTCTGATTATTTTTCTATTTTCTAGGAATTTTAAACTATTAAAAACTAATTAAATTACTAAAAATTACCAAATAAACTATGAAAAATCTGGAAAATTACTTTTTTTACTTTTTATATTTATCTAAACCTAAGAAAATTGAAAAATTTTTGAACCTTTTCTGAATTTTTTGTATTAAATGTTATTTAAAAAGTGCTAAAAACTAATTAAAATCAATAAAAATAGTAAAACAGCTAGGAAAAATCTGAAAATTTCAGGAAAATTCTAAAATTATATTAAGAAGCTAGTAAAAATGGAAAAACAGTATGTTATGTGGAGAAAAATGAAACTGCTGAATCAAGTGCTTATTGAAATAAGCACTTGATAAGCAAATGAGCAAATCAAGCAACCCACTGAAAACAGGAACTATGGAATACTAAAAATGACCAAATGAAACAGTAATCAACAAGCTATAACTACAGAACAACCAAATAACACAGATTTGAAGCTTATGAGATTAAGCTAAAAACAGAAATGGGTATCAACTTGCAGTCCAAAAATAAGCACCCAAATAAGCTAAAGAGCAGAATCCAATTGTTGATACCTAAACTAGACCTAAGTAGCTATCTATGACCAAAAGACCAGCCTTTGACAAGCTTTAATAAGCTCTGTGCAAGCTTGGATAAAACTGAGAAAAACTCAGTTATAGGGACCCCTTGTGAGCAGGGCACCAGGTCCTCACTTTGAGCTTATGCAGAAGCTTATTTAGCAAACAAAAGCTAAAACCAGATAAGAGGTCTTAAAGACCACCTATTAAACTACTTATAAACCAAAAATCAGTACCTAAAAAGCTTTAATGAATCCTGTGCAACTGCTGCACTTTCTGCATAAATCCAACTTTTACACCATTTTTGACTTTTTAAAACAGATACACAGTTGACTTTGGTGAAGTTTGATCCAATTTTTATGATTGATAATGAAGTTAAATGATGTTATAAACCTAATGCAAGCAATATTATTGATTTCTAAACACAAAATGATGAGTTACAATTTTAAAACTCCAACAGTGAGCAAGTGAGACAGTTTCAAAGGATCTTTTGACTTTTTGAGCTAGCAGGTGCAAATTTTGACTCCAATGAGTTACTTAGAGCTAACTAGACATGAACCAACCAAAAAACTACCACTGCATTCACCTGTGAGACAGTTTTGACAGCAAACCAAACACCCCTTAATATATTGATTTGAAAATTTAAATGAGATAACACCTGACCAAGCATGCACAAATGATCAAACTAGATTAACTTAACCTAATTAATACTTTTAGAACAGATCTGAACCAGTTTTAACTACAAAATCAAACAATGCAAGAAACTTGGATTTTACTTACAAAGGGTCCAAAGCTGCTATAGCTTGCAACAGTTAACCATAGGACCACTAACCTATCTCAATCAACCCACTAGACCTAAATCAACCCATTTCCATAGCTGCTTCACCCATTGACCAAGTCTGCATCATTTTCACCCCGTTTGACTTTTGTTGACCAAGAACTCAATTACTCAATCCTTGAATATTAGCTTATACAAAGCTATAATAAGCTTATATAAACCTTTTTTTGAGCTTAAAAATCAGCTAATAACAGCTTGTACACAAGTTTTAAGTAATGAAATTTTCAACAGTTAATTCAAATCACAAATTGATAGAGAAACTTAAATTAGTACTTGGAATGGATTTATATTGATATAAAAACTTAATATGAGTGCACTTCAACAAAATATTACAGAATTCTGAGCTTAACTAAAACTTATTATTAAAAACGACATAAAGAAATATTTTAAAACTAGTAGACTACTTTTCTTGCTTCCCAATGCTCCTTTTTATATCCCAATCTCTTTATCTCTCTTCTCTGATGAATTCCCAACAATTTCTTAGCCATTGGATGGCTTGAATCAATCCTGGCCTTTGAATCCGTTTTTGGCGCCAATTTTAGATTTCAACAGTTGGGGTTGATATGGTGGGTAAGGGGTGCATTAATTGATCCTTGGAAGTTAGTTGAGGTGGAGGGGGGACATGGTGAGGTGATTGGGAGGCTGGGTGGTTGTGTTGGTGGCTGGGCATGGTGGGCAGACAAAGGGAGGGAAAACGGGGAAAAGGGGAAGAGGGGTGTGTTTGTTTGACTGGGTAGTTTGACCAGGCAGGTGTTTAATAATAGGGGGGTTCACAATGGATTTTGACAGGGGGTCCAGAATGTATTGACCAGGCCAAATGGGTATAAGGGTTTAAATGACAAGGGACTATGTTGCATTTTCTGAAAATAGAGGGACCTATTCTGCCAATTCTGCCAAGTTATCTCAAGGGACCACAAGTGACAATCTTCAAAAGTATAAGGGCCAAACTTGCCATTTTTCAATTTTCCAAGGGCCATTTCTGCCAATTTTGAAACTTGAAGGACCATTTTTGTAAATTTCTCAAACTTTGTATATTTTTCACCAAAGGACTTATTTTGACAATTTTTGATTTTAAAAGGACCTTTGGTGATTTTTGCTTTTGAAATTATGGCTCAGGGACTATTTTTGACAATTTATGAAACTTGGGGGACTAAAACTGCCAATTTTGCAAATTTGATATGTTTTTCATCTGATTTTGATATTTTTGCATTTAAAACACATAAAACACTGATTTGTGATATTTTGATTATTTTGATGTGTTTCTGAGTGTTTTCAGATGATTTTGCAGTTTATTTTGTACAAAAATGATGAGTATTTACACACTCATCAATCCCCCATACTGAGATATTGCTAGTCCCTAGCAATGATTTGAGAAAAACTAATGGATTTGAAACTCTTTACCAAAAGCCATTACTTCTGGAGTAGCCAAATGTTTCAGTTCAAGTAAGAACCATGGTACACCGATAACCATGTGATTTTGAGCAAACCACCAGCTTTCAACGGATTTGATTTTGTCTTTACCAGAAGCCGTACCCTTCTGGACTAGCCAACTCTTAGATAAATTATTAACATTATCTTTGGTGAGATGATTACCAATTATGGTTTTTCCACTGCCTTTACCACAAGCCATAATCTTGCGGGCTAGCCAACTCTTCACTTTTTAGGATATAGTGAGCTGAATACCATACAATTTTGGGCAAATTGCAAGCCGTCAACGGATTTGAGATATCTTTACCAAGAGCCGTTTGCTCCTGGATTAGCCAATCCTTTTGTCTTACAGACATGGCGGACTGATGACCAGATGAGAAAGTGTAGAACACTTACTCCAAAAAAAAATTTTTGGCCAAAAACGGGGGAATTAGGCGGTATATTTACATGATAAAATTCGTGAGAATCCCCCCCACACTTAGAAATGAATATTGCCCTCAATATTCAAAGTACCGGCGGTTATGCCGAAACAAAGAACGTAAAAGGGAAATATTACGGCCATTATTTAGAAAGAAGATTTTTTTTTTTTTTTTTTTGGCAACTTTATATACAAAACATGTGGGGCAACCCCCCCACACTAGGGTGGTAGAAAGAGGTAAGAAGACAGAAATATGGGTGAAAACCCATATGGCATGCTACTGTTTTTGATTACCGAGTCGCTAGCTTGACTCGATCCCCGCATTCATTGGTTCATGGGGAAAGTTTGTAAGTCCGGGACAACCACAGGAGGAATGTCCTCTCCAAAATAATGCTTCACTCGATGACCATTCACTTTGAAATTAGGACCATCGGGTTGAGATAACTCAATGGTACCATAAGGATAAACCTTAGCGATAGTAAATGGACCAGACCAGCGGGACTTTAGCTTTCCCGAGAAAATCTTCAATCTTGAGTTGAAAAGAAGGACTCCATCACCGACGTTGAAAACGCGGTTTTTGATTTTTGAGTCGTGAATCTTCTTTGTCTTTTGTTTATAGATCAAAGAGTTCTCGTAAGCTTGATCACGGAGTTCATTTAATTCATTCATTTGAACTTTCCGATGATCACCCGCTGTCTGAATTTCAAAGTTAGCATGCTTCAAGGCCCAGTATGCCTTGTGCTCGAGCTCAACTGGTAGATGACATGCCTTCCCGTACACCAGCTTGTATGGAGTGCACCCGATGGGTGTTTTGTAGGCTGTACGGAAGGCCCAGAGTGCGTCATCTAGCTTGTCTGACCAAGAGGCACGGTTTTCACCAACCGTCCTCTCAAGAATTCTTTTTATCCCCCGGTTAGAAACTTCCACTTGCCCACTTGTTTGTGGGTGGTACGCAGTAGAGGTACGGTGAGTTACACCATACTTTTGCATGACTCTTGCAAATTGGTCATTGCAGAAATGCGTACCCCGATCACTGATTATGGCTCGTGGAGTTCCAAACCTAGCAAATAAGGATTTCAAGAATTTCACCACAACTCGGGCATCGTTGGTGGGTAAAGCTTTAGCTTCAACCCATTTTGACAAGTAGTCAACGGCCACGAGTATGTATTTGTTACCATGGGAAGAAGGAAATGGCCCCATAAATTCAATGCCCCATATGTCAAAAATCTCACACACTTGAATGGCGTTTTGCGGCATTTCATTCCTTTGTGAGATATTCCCGTGACGTTGACAAGCGTCACAGGTTTTGACGAATTCATGGGCATCTTTGTAGATCGTGGGCCAATAGAATCCCGAATCAAACACCTTCTTGGCGGTGTAGTTGGGGCTATGATGTCCCCCAGTAGGTCCAGAATGGCAAGCCTTGAGAATGTTAATGGATTCCTGACCATACACACATCGCCGGATGACTTGATCCGCACAAATCTTAAACAAGTAGGGGTCGTCCCAGAAATAATGTTTCACATCTTTAAAGAATTTATTTTTCTGTTGGGACGACATCCCTTTCACCACAAAGTTACCCGCATGGTAATTTGCAAAGTCAGCAAACCATGGGGTAGAAGAGTCTCCACGAAAAGAAACCACATTGAGTGTTTCGAGAGGAAATGTTTCATTAATTTCCTTTTTCTCGAACACATCCTGGTGAGGGTTCTCTAATCGGGACAGATGATCAGCAGCCAGGTTCTCAGCTCCTTTTTTATCACGAATTATGATATCAAATTCTTGTAGGAGGAGAACCCAACGGAGCAATCTCGGCTTTGCATCTTGTTTCGCAAAGAGATATTTTAGAGCCGAGTGATCCGTATACACCACGCATTTGGTCAATATAAGATATGGCCGAAATTTCTCAAACGCATACACCACAGCTAATAATTCTTTTTCTGTAGTGGTGTAATGGGTCTGAGCTTCAGTCATAGTTTTGCTCGCGTAGTGGATTGGCTGAAAATGTTTGGTTTTGCGTTGCCCCAAGACTGCACCGATAGCAAAATCACTTGCATCGCACATGAGCTCGAAGGGTAAATCCCAGTCGGGGGCAACTAGAATGGGTGCTTCCGTAAGCTTTTTCTTAAGTGTTTCAAAAGCTTCGATGCACTCAGGAGAGAAGATGAAAGGAGCATCTTTTTCGAGAAGATGGGTCATAGGCCGAGCGATTTTAGAGAAATCCTGAATGAATCTGCGATAAAACCCGGCATGACCTAGAAAACTCCTAATACCTTTGACGGTAGTCGGATGAGGTAATTTAGCAATAACATCAACTTTTGCTCTATCTACCTCAATACCGTTCTTGGAAATCTTATGGCCAAGGACTATGCCTTCTTTGACCATAAAGTGGCTCTTCTCCCAGTTTAGACATAGATTGGTGTCTTCACACCTTTTAAGCATTTTGTCTAAGTGGGAGAGACATGTCTGAAATGAGTCCCCAATGACCGAGAAGTCATCCATAAACACCTCCATAGTTTCCCCGATCATGTCGTGGAAAATGGCCATCATACATCGTTGGAACGTGCCAGGAGCATTGCATAAGCCAAAAGGCATACGTCTATAGGCAAACGTCCCGTATGGGCAGGTGAATGTGGTTTTCTCTTGATCCAGCGGATCAATGGGGATCTGAAAGTAACCCGAGAAACCATCAAGGAAACAATAGTATTCGTTCCCTGCTAATCTCTCAAGCATCTGGTCCATGAAGGGTAGAGGAAAATGGTCTTTACGGGTGGCTTCGTTTAACTTACGATAGTCAATACACACACGCCATCCCGTAACCAATCGAGTCGGAATTAACTCGTTTTCTTCATTCGTGACAACAGTAATGCCACCCTTTTTTGGAACGCAATGAATTGGGCTAACCCAAGGACTATCAGAGATCGGGTAAATCAAACCGGCATCAAGAAGTTTGAGAACCTCTTGTTTGATAACCTCATGAATCTTAGGATTCACCCTTCTCTGACTTTGGACTGCTGGCTTGAAGTCATCCTCCATTAAGATTTTGTGAGTACAAAACTCAGGGTTGATACCCTTAATATCGGAGAGTTTCCAAGCAATTGCTTGCTTGTGTGACTTCAAGACCTTTATGAGAGCAGTTTTCTCCTCCTCAGTTAAGTCTTTAGCAATTATGACGGGTAATTTGTCATCACCCTCCAAGAATGCATACTCGAGATGAGGAGGTAGGTCCTTAAGTTCAACCTCGGGAAATTCTTCAGTAGATGATTGCACTGATTTGATTTCCTCAATCGTGATTTCTTTCGGAGGGAGTGAAGATAATGGATCTTCATTAAGCAATTGCTCAAGATAAAGAATATCCCCCTCCGAATCATAGACACCATCAATTCCAGGCGGAATTGATTCATTAGTAGCCAGAAATTCATCAATCTCTTCCAGAAGGAAGTCACCTCCCTCAAACGGAGTGAGAGAGGGGGAAGAGTCGGTAATGATAGGATGAGAAGATGTGGTGGAATTGGAATTCCCACTCACAGAATTATGAAGATAACCAAGAAACTCTTGAGAGTACTCCTCTGAAGCAATGTCAATTAAATCGACTCGATTAATTGATTCAGTATCATAGTTTGAGGAGTACCTCGAAGTTTGATCGAGGTTAAAAGTAACAGCTTCGTTACCCACACGCAAAGTGATTTCCTGCTCAAATACATCGATAAGAGCACGACCCGTCCTCAGGAATCCTCGTCCAACAATAAGAGGAACCCGATGATCGACATCGAAATCAACAACCACAAAATCAGCTGGAAAATGGAACTTTCCTACTTTCACGAATACGTCCTCGGCGATGCCAAGAGGACGCGAGATAGAACGATCTGCAAGCTCAAGAGTCATGCAGGTAGGAATAAGTTCCGGAAGAGAAAGTTTCTTCCATACTGAATACGGCATCAGATTGATGCTTGCACCAAGATCGGCAAGGGCAAAGCATTCAATCATCCCAGGAAAAACACAAGGAAGAAGAAATTTTCTGGGATCTCCTAGCTTCTCGGGAAGCTTCTTTAACAAGACTGCTGAGCAATTCTCATTCAAAGGAGTCTTAGCCATTTCAAATAGCTTTTCTTTGTTGCTCAGCATATGTTTCAGAGTAGATGCAAACTTGGGCATTAACATGATGGCATCCGCGAAGCTTATGTCAAAGTGAAGCTCTTGGAAAATTTGAAAGAATTTTTCCATCTGATGACTGGCTTTCTCGCGGAGCTTTTGCTCATGTAAACGTGAGGGGTAAGGAATAGAAGTTTTGGATTTCTGATTCTCAACAGGAGCTACAGGAGGTTCAAAAACAACTCCTTGATTCGACTTGGGTTTCTGGACCACTTGAGGTTGGACTACCGAAGGTGGGACGTGTGCGGTACTCCGTGGGCTTGAATAATGCACCTTGTCCGTTGTCTCCTTGGTAACTTGACTAAATGCCACAGGAGGAGGGGGCATTGGAGTCATAGGTCCATTGTGTGTCGGAGGTTCACTTTCCACTACCTTTGGGAGAGAAGAAGAAGAAGAGGTAGTAGGAATAGCGGGCCCAGCATATGAAGCACCACTTCTGGTTGTGATCGCCTTTGCATCGCCCCTCGGATTAGCGATCGTGTTGCTAGGTAGAGTACCTGAGCCCGAGGGTCGATCATTTAAAGACTTCTTGATGTCAGAAATCTGGCTAACCAACAACCGATTCATTTCCTCTTGGGATTTCATGAATTGTTTCAACAACTCATCAGATGATGGTCCAGTTGGAACAATGGCTTGAGTTTGCACAGGAAAATTCTGGCCTCTATTGTTAGGATTCGGGCCTTGATTCTGAAAATTTCCTTGGTTATTACCATGAAAATACCCTGGGTTGAAATTTCCCTGACCTGGGTTTCTATTGTAATTTCCTTGATGTTGGAAATTTTGATTCTGATTTTGAAAACCGTTGTTTTGATTGAAATGACCTTGGTTTTGAAAACCTTGGTTTGGTCTGTTTTGATTCTGATTACGGTTTTGGTTTTGATTGAAACCGGGAGGTCCAGAGTAGTGGTTAGGACGGTGGTTCGGGTCTACAGGAGCACGATATTGATTGCCTCCTTGATTAGACATCCCGCCCACAACATTGGCTTCAAAAGGGTTACCATCGGTGGCCATACAGTTATAATAAGCATGGGGGCCACCACAGGTAACACAGACTTCCACTTTCTTAACTTCAGCAGGAGGTGAAGTTTGTGGAAAAGAGACTTTCTTTTGATTGGAGAGAACCAAAGCTTGGATAGCTTCCGTGAGTTTATCAATCTTAGCATCGGTGCTAGACTGACTCACGGGCGATGAAGAAGAAGAAGGACCAACACTGACTTGGGAAACAACCGGCTTGCTTCGTGCAGTGCGGACTTTAGACTTGTTTTCGATAATCGCTAAAGCTTCTTTGACAGTTTTGCTTAGGAAATTTCCTCCCGCGGAGGAATTGAGAGAATCTTGATCAGATTGACTCACTCCATTGTAGAAAGTATCGAGTTGCATCAACTCGGAGAAACCGTGGTGAGGACATTTGCGAAGCAATTCCTTGAAACGATCCCACGATTCACTGAAGGATTCATCAAACTTCTGAGTGAACTTGATGATTTCATTTTTAAGACTCGTGGTCTTGGAAGGTGGATAGAATTCATTCACAAATTTCTTCACCAGATCTTCCCATGTCTCTATAGACTGAGGGGGTTGTTTTTCAAGCCAAATCCGGGCTTGCCCCTCAAGAGAAAATGGGAACAGAAGAAGCTTAACAGCATCAGTAGGGACATTCTTATACTTGATGGTAGATACAATCTTGTTAAACCATCGAATATGAGCATGAGGATCATCCCGCTCAAAACCGTAGAACTGATTTGAGGTTACGAGGTTCAGTAACCCGGTCTTGAGTTCAAAATTTTCAGCCACGATGGCTGGTACAACGATAGCATCTCCATACCCGTCGATGGGTGCCTGGAGAAGCTCGCACATAGGAATTTCATCCGCCATGACAACGGGAGTAGTGCGAACAGTCCGGATCTCAGATCCGACTGATGGAGCAGAAAGTCTACGAACACGCCTTCTTGGAATCTTGACAAGCTCACGAAATGGGCTTACAGACCTAGAAGAGCGAGTGCGCATACACAAGAGTTAACTCTAAGAAAACTCAGAGTTAAGGAGAGAAATGGGAATTATGAAGACGTTTGTAAAAATGGGGTGTGAGAAGAATATTTATGGGTTTTCTGGTTCTGAAACGTCGATATCACAACAAAATCAATTAACACAAGATCGAGGCAAAACAACAGTGAACTTAACCAATAATCACAATATGAATGGCTTCTTTGAAAAAGGTACACCAATCACAAGGACACAAAGGCAAGTTTTAAATCTTTAGTTCGGGAACTTATTATGGTCGCACCCCCAGTTAGGTAGTGCACTGCCTTGGTTTGCGGTGGTAATCTTTTAAGTTGTTATTTATTAAATAAAACGACGATTCTTTTTGTATTTTTATTTTTGATACATATATAGAAACAAAAGAAAAAATATTTTTGTGTTTTATACGTTTTTGCTTGTTTTTGGGTTTTTGGATTTTTTAGAAGAAAATATGGATATATATATATATATAGATGATAGATGATGGATGATATAAACAAAGAGTGAGGATTCAAACAACTAATCTGCTAGACAGAAGTTAGATCAGCACAGCTCCCCGGCAGCGGCGCCAAAAATTTGGTGCGTGCAAAACCGTCAAGGTTTCTCACACAAGCCTGCCACTTGTGAATGGCAGACCGTAAGAACCTTAAAACAGTTTGAACACGAACTCAATGAGGATCTGAGGAGTATAGGGTCTCCCCGGGTCGTTATGTCCCAGCGAGCTATGCAATGGATCAATCAACGTATAGTGATCGAGAAATTTGAACGAAAAAGGGATATGAATTGATGATTATAACTACGAGAAAAGCCAACAAATTAAAACGGCTTAAATGCAAATTAAAGAAAATTAAAAAGATAAAATCTATTAAATAAATGCTATCACTATAATTAAAATGATGTTTTTGTTTTTATGTTTTTATAAAACTGGAATTAAAAACTACGCGACGTATAAATAAAAACGTGAAACTAAATCAATATTAACTCTAAAAATATGAAAATGATGTTTTTACAAACCTAATGATAAAAGAAAATTATTAGAAAAAGAAAATTATTTTTAAAACTAATTATCTAATTAAAAACTATTTTTAACTATTAAATAATTACCTAAAATACAAGAAAATAGGAAATTAAGCTAGAAAAATAAAATTAAGACTTGGAAAAATCTAAAATATCAAAATAGAATTTTCAAAACTATTTTTGTATTTTTCTGATTATTTTTCTATTTTCTAGGAATTTTAAACTATTAAAAACTAATTAAATTACTAAAAATTACCAAATAAACTATGAAAAATCTAGAAAATTACTTTTTTTACTTTTTGTATTTATCTAAACCTAAGAAAATTGAAAAATTATTTTTTTGAACCTTTTCTGAATTTTTTGTATTAAATGCTATTTAAAAAGTGCTAAAAACTAATTAAAATCAAGAAAAATAGTAAAACAGCTAGGAAAAATCTGAAAATTTCAGGAAAATTCTAAAATTATATTAAGAAGCTAGGAAAAATGGAAAAACAGTATGTTATGTGGAGAAAAATGAAACTGCTGAATCAAGTGCTTATTGAAATAAGCACTTGATAAGCAAATGAGCAAATCAAGCAACCCACTGAAAACAGGAACTATGGAATACTAAAAATGACCAAATGAAACAGTAATCAACAAGCTATAACTACAGAACAACCAAATAACACAGATTTGAAGCTTATGAGATTAAGCTAAAAACAGAAATGGGTATCAACTTGCAGTCCAAAAATAAGCACCCAAATAAGCTAAAGAGCAGAATCCAATTGTTGATACCTAAACTAGACCTAAGTAGCTATCTATGACCAAAAGACCAGCCTTTGACAAGCTTTAATAAGCTCTGTGCAAGCTTGGATAAAACTGAGAAAAACTCAGTTATAGGGACCCCTTGTGAGCAGGGCACCAGGTCCTCACTTTGAGCTTATGCAGAAGCTTATTTAGCAAACAAAAGCTAAAACCAGATAAGAGGTCTTAAAGACCACCTATTAAACTACTTATAAACCAAAAATCAGTACCTAAAAAGCTTTAATGAATCCTGTGCAACTGCTGCACTTTCTGCATAAATCCAACTTTTACACCATTTTTGACTTTTTAAAACAGATACACAGTTGACTTTGGTGAAGTTTGATCCAATTTTTATGATTGATAATGAAGTTAAATGATGTTATAAACCTAATGCAAGCAATATTATTGATTTCTAAACACAAAATGATGAGTTACAATTTTAAAACTCCAACAGTGAGCAAGTGAGACAGTTTCAAAGGATCTTTTGACTTTTTGAGCTAGCAGGTGCAAATTTTGACTCCAATGAGTTACTTAGAGCTAACTAGACATGAACCAACCAAAAAACTACCACTGCATTCACCTGTGAGACAGTTTTGACAGCAAACCAAACACCCCTTAATATATTGATTTGAAAATTTAAATGAGATAACACCTGACCAAGCATGCACAAATGATCAAACTAGATTAACTTAACCTAATTAATACTTTTAGAACAGATCTGAACCAGTTTTAACTACAAAATCAAACAATGCAAGAAACTTGGATTTTACTTACAAAGGGTCCAAAGCTGCTATAGCTTGCAACAGTTAACCATAGGACCACTAACCTATCTCAATCAACCCACTAGACCTAAATCAACCCATTTCCATAGCTGCTTCACCCATTGACCAAGTCTGCATCATTTTCACCCCGTTTGACTTTTGTTGACCAAGAACTCAATTACTCAATCCTTGAATATTAGCTTATACAAAGCTATAATAAGCTTATATAAACCTTTTTTTGAGCTTAAAAATCAGCTAATAACAGCTTGTACACAAGTTTTAAGTAATGAAATTTTCAACAGTTAATTCAAATCACAAATTGATAGAGAAACTTAAATTAGTACTTGGAATGGATTTATATTGATATAAAAACTTAATATGAGTGCACTTCAACAAAATATTACAGAATTCTGAGCTTAACTAAAACTTATTATTAAAAACGACATAAAGAAATATTTTAAAACTAGTAGACTACTTTTCTTGCTTCCCAATGCTCCTTTTTATATCCCAATCTCTTTATCTCTCTTCTCTGATGAATTCCCAACAATTTCTTAGCCATTGGATGGCTTGAATCAATCCTGGCCTTTGAATCCGTTTTTGGCGCCAATTTTAGATTTCAACAGTTGGGGTTGATATGGTGGGTAAGGGGTGCATTAATTGATCCTTGGAAGTTAGTTGAGGTGGAGGGGGGACATGGTGAGGTGATTGGGAGGCTGGGTGGTTGTGTTGGTGGCTGGGCATGGTGGGCAGACAAAGGGAGGGAAAACGGGGAAAAGGGGAAGAGGGGTGTGTTTGTTTGACTGGGTAGTTTGACCAGGCAGGTGTTTAATAATAGGGGGGTTCACAATGGATTTTGACAGGGGGTCCAGAATGTATTGACCAGGCCAAATGGGTATAAGGGTTTAAATGACAAGGGACTATGTTGCATTTTCTGAAAATAGAGGGACCTATTCTGCCAATTCTGCCAAGTTATCTCAAGGGACCACAAGTGACAATCTTCAAAAGTATAAGGGCCAAACTTGCCATTTTTCAATTTTCCAAGGGCCATTTCTGCCAATTTTGAAACTTGAAGGACCATTTTTGTAAATTTCTCAAACTTTGTATATTTTTCACCAAAGGACTTATTTTGACAATTTTTGATTTTAAAAGGACCTTTGGTGATTTTTGCTTTTGAAATTATGGCTCAGGGACTATTTTTGACAATTTATGAAACTTGGGGGACTAAAACTGCCAATTTTGCAAATTTGATATGTTTTTCATCTGATTTTGATATTTTTGCATTTAAAACACATAAAACACTGATTTGTGATATTTTGATTATTTTGATGTGTTTCTGAGTGTTTTCAGATGATTTTGCAGTTTATTTTATACAAAAATGATGAGTATTTACACACTCATCATTGGTGCTATGTCGTCGGAGTTTGGCGGAGAAGGAGGATTTTTTGGAAGACTTGGATGAGGTTGATGATTCAGAAGATGAAGAATAGGAATATTTGGGGGGGTTTTTTGTGTTTTGATGTAAATTTTATGGTTGTATGTATGGTTTTATTGACTGCTACTCTATTATCTTAACTATAAGTATATATATTATGAATGGATTAAACTGATGAATCATCAGTTTACTGGTTTAAGATTTAATGGTTTAGTAACTTGAAGAAAGCAAGTTTTTTTTATTTAGTTATTTACTTTTATTATAAAATGGTCAAGTAGTGTGTGTGTTGACTTTAAGTGTTTCACACATCTATTTCACTTTCACTCGGTCAAAACACACAGTTACATTCAAACCTCCGATTTAGGGTTTTCAATCAAACGAAAAATCAATCAAAATAAATGTTAAGCAATCAAATATTATTGAGGGCTATTATAAAGTGCTTGATTATCTGCTGATTGAGCCTAATATCTCAGGTATTCTATTTGAATATGATAGATTGAAATGGCGAATGTTAAAACGTTATAATTTATTGCAAGGTTGTTACTTTAGGATGTTTGTTGATTTATAAATGATATTGTGTTATGTTAGTTTCGATCCAATCCTGAAAAGCAAGTATATGTTTTAATGATAATTTTATCAGAGTTTATCAATTTTGCATTATAAAGCTTGAATCTTTTTGTTGTTTTTATGTTGAGATTGGTAATCATTGATCTGGGTTTGAATAACTGTAAGCTCAATTTTGATTTTTTAGTGATAATCCAGTTAGGGGTTTGAGCTTTTTTGGGGTTCAATGATTTTACATTATAAAGTTTAGTTTCTGCTAGGTGCGAACACCTGAAAAGAAGCATTATAGATGCTTTGGGATTGTTTAATTTATCTTTTCGATAAGCAACTGAAAATAAGCACTTCATGAAATAGTGTTTGGATCTGCTTATGTTGTAAAAAATGCTATGTGGATGAAAAAAGTGACAGGATAGCTACTCTTTGTGTATTTTAATATTTTTATGGGTCTAAAAGCCATTCAAGTTTATTTCAAATAAGCACCTTGAAACATGAAAAACAGCTTAGTTTGCTCCAAAATATGTATCAGGCTACGCACTATATGAATCAGACATGACAAACATTAACTCACACCCGTACCTTTACCTAGTTTGTCATCTGTAGCATAGTCTATCAACAAAGAACCTTTATTGCTTCAAGATCCTTTGGAGGAGCTCATGTACGTTTCTAGGTGTGTCACTGTTTTGTTTATGATTAAACCGAATGAAAGGGAGGTTAAAAAGTTATGTTTCGAGCTTTCCCTTTTAATTTTTCAGATATATATAGAAGCTAAGTTTCGATAAAGATTAATGATGTATCAGGTAGGCGAAGGTTTTTGACTTGTTTCGTTTTTGTTTTTGTAAAAAAGAAGCTTGACTTCTTATAGATTTATGAGGTTATGAGTTCAAGAACGTAGAGAATAAGGTATGCAGTTTATTAATTATTGAATTTTGAAATTTTATGTTGACTTAACTGGTATTATAATAACAACAGTTGGGGTATGCATTATTAAAGCTGACCAAACAAAAAAGGACGCAATTTGCAGTTTAAGCATTATTCATTTTAAAAACGTAGAGAATAACATACCAAACTTCAAGAAAGAAATCTATGAAAATAACTTGTTAAAAATACTACTTGAACACTTGAGTTTAGGTATCAATAAGCTTTCCATTATTATTGCTCCTTATAGTTGCTGCCATAAGAGAACTCTATATGTTCACATATTGCATGATTGTTAGGATATATAACCTGCAACGGTTCCACATCCAGAACTATTGGTGGTGCTAACGACAAATCCAAATTGATGCGTTTTTTTTCCTGTAGGTAGCTTTGAAAAGACGTCGTCTTAATTTTTTTGTGTTATTCGTAATTGCTAATTCTGGATCTTCCTTTATCCGTCTTTTTTCTTCCTGCAGTTTTGTAATTATCTCTTGCATATTTTCATTAGTATTTGAATCACCTTCCTTGCCCTATAATGAAAACCAAGTTGGATATCACAATATAGAAAACATATGAATGCGTACTATAAAAAGTATAGTTAAATGTTAATGTTTGTGACTTAAAATATGTATATATTAGCAAATAGGGAAAACCATTTTTATAAGATTGAAATCATTATTTTATCTGGAAACATTGAAGCTTGCAGATCAACTTTCTCCTCTTAAATCAGGTTTGTGGTATGAAAATCAGAAACAAAATTCAGTGTCAATTAATTGCTAACCTGAAAATAGTTAATTAACTTTTCTAAACTGAGAAGTTTTCGATATGGCCAAGATTTAATTCCAACCGATCGACAATGCACTTTAAAAAGAGACGAACCAACATTAAAGCATTTTGCAGCTCGGTGTAAGGGCATATGAAAGTAGTGTGAGACGACATCCCTGCTGAAAGACATAGTTTTAGAATGCGGATATCTGATTTCTGTATGATAATAAAGGAGTTGATATGTGTATATTACTGAGATAAGTTGGTTTTTAAATGTCTCATCAAACTTCTGAACTGACTTGAAATTAATAAAGGGCATGTAACTCCTAATAAACCATAAAATCAATTTATTATACATTTATGTGAACATTTGTGCATACTATTAATATTATCTGCAATAATAGCACTTGATGAGTATGCAGTTAGGTTTTGAGGTTATTTCATAAATCAGAAAACAATGGTATATGAATAGGTATGGGTGGTCACAATTTATTATGTGTCTTTTAACATGAGAATATAGATAATGGACATCTGTTAAGAATTGGGGCAATACTATAAAGTTTATGAGTGTTTGTGGCAAGTAATAAAGTTATAATAAATAAATATGCTGAACTATCCACAAGTGTTGCCATTCAAATTTTATTATGTGTATCTGAATATGGAAACACAAACAATGCATATATGAAATAAAATGTACCACCTTATTATATTTAATATCTGAACATTACATATATATGCTAAGACAGGCTACTGAAAGCTTCTTTGAAAACAATGTTACGTGTGCAGTTCTTAAGTCTAGGGTCTTTGTCTTCAATCATTAGTATCTTAAGGCCGTCAGGAGTGGTAACTCTAGACAGCGCCACATAAAGTTGTCCATGTGTAAACACAGAAGTAGGCAAATAGAGGCCAACGTAAGTAAGTGATTGGCCTTGACTTTTGTTGATAGTCATCGCATAACATGCTCTTACAGGGAATTGTCGCCGTGTTAGGATAAATGGCCATTTGGATTGCGTTGATGTTAGTATAATCCTGTGTATAATGACATTGTCTCCTATATTTGAACCTGTAAGGATCGTTGCGTGAATAACAAATTGGCCTAAATCTGTTATGAGCAATCTTGTTCCATTACACAGACCTTTGCTTGGATTGATGTTACGCAATAGCATAATGGGTAGTTCCTTTTTTAAGTGAAGTTCATGTGGGGGCATCCCGGGAAAATTTAAGGAATTTAGAAATTCAATCGGGTACAGGTCATGCTGATCTAGATTGTCTGTAGATGCCTTGCAAACTTCATCCGCGCTATTGTATGTAACAGAGTCCCCTTTTAATTGTTTAAACATATATTCATTGATAGTATCATCATCATCATCATTCCGAGGAGTTAGGATTGCCCTTTCTTTGAGATACACATCGTTAGTCTGTCTTGTTGTAAAATCAGGGTATGTCTCGGCTACAATTTTCTCGATAGGACAATCCCATGATTGGATTAGGAAAATTTCAGGAATGTCGATCCAAGATGGCTCGTCCTCATCTTCTTTGCATTTTGCTGGCAAATTGCCATCCCCCACAGCCAATACCCATTTATTGAAATCCTGTTTTTGAGTATCAAGCAGTCCATTCTCACTATACTCATTGACCCGCATACTCCGTGTAAGGGTAAATACCTTGCAATGCTTCCACAACTCATACTGGTTTATACATGATTGAACAATGACTGGCCTGCTTGCTTTTGGTATAACTGGCAGCACTTGACGAAAGTCGCCTCCTAGCAAGACCGTCACGCCCCCAAATATTCGTTCTCTACTTTCAAGGTCATGATATCCTAAGATATCTCTCAAAGTCTTGTCCAACGCCTCAAAAGCATATTTTTGGGTCATTGGAGCTTCATCCCAGATAATTAGTTTCACTTGCTGCATGAGTTCTGACATATGCGTGTTCTGTTTTATGCCGCACGTGCTGTTTTCTAATAATTCAAGTGGTATAACAAAACGACTATGAGCCGTTCTCCCGCCTGGTAACAACAATGAAGCAATGCCTATACAATTTAAGGACACTTATCAGTTGCGTATTTGTTTAAATGTGCAAGTTAGTTGTTTATTTAAATTTAGTATAAATACATACCTGAAGATGCGACAGCAAGCACTATTTTACGTTCTGATCTCAGCCTTGAGATGATAGTCTTGTATAAAAATGTCTTTCCGGTTCCTCCTGGTCCGTACACAAAGTAAAATTTCCCTTTGTTACCATTTACAGATTCAATAACCTCCTCATAGATTAGACGATGTTGGGGGTTTAACAATGAATGGAGTTGTTGATGTTGAATCTTACTTTCCTTCATATCATAAGCCAGCGCTTCTCTTATGAGACGATTGTCCATATTGGTTAGCAACATTGGGTCTGGTAGTGGTAAATCTTGAAAATCTCCTAAAGATCTTCCACAACTATTTAACAACTCTTGTATTTCAAGCAAACAATAGTTCCGAAGTTGTTCATCTGTCAGTTCCAAGTTAGGGTAATCGAACATTGTCCTTTTCTTGTGTAGGATATCCTCTGCTAAAAATTGCCAGTTTTCTTCCCATAATTTTAAAGGCCTGTTGACATCACAAAACAATAGAATTGTCACAAACATGTCATGGAGCTGTGGTCCGAACATCCACACACTTGCTTCAGATATTGCATGTGTCCATTCTGTGTCATCATTTAAATGGCCATATGCAAAACAGGCTTCCTTGAACGTGGAACATAATCTGTCGTTAACAGTCATGAGTTTCTCAAAGGATCGAGGTCCTCTGACAATGTTCAACAACATTCGAAGATAGTATCGTTCTCCAGAAGCCGGATGCGAGTAAACAATCCTCCCAATGCATTTATGCTGCTTTCGTTCTTTCCACATTTTTTCTTTATCATGCCACACATAATGGGCAGGTATCTCAGAATACGTGTATTTATTCGCTTCTGTATCATGCACGTTTAATTCAAACCAATCAGTGAACATGGTTATATCGATGCCTTCCCTTTGAATTAGTGCTGGTAAGCTTTCTGAATCACGAAGTGTGATTGCATGCTGATTTGGCAGGTGATAATTGAGTTTAATTACGGATGGATCTGAGTAATGGATGTCATAGGAAAACAAACACCATACCGCCTCACATGGAGCTAAAAAACGACAATTCAAATAATTCTTTATTTCGTCCACCTCCAAAATCTGGACATCTGCCTGACCAACATTGTTTTTTACATTTTCTTGTATAACAATTGTGGCTCTATCAGGACCTTTATTCAAGTACTTGAATAAGTACTTAATTGCCTTTGATCGGTTGCACCATTCGGCGTGGTATTTCATAAGGAGATAACGGTTGTGAGGAACCACATATCTGTTGTCATATTTGAATTTGCCTTTTATATGGTAAGCTTTATTATCACTCCGACGATAAATAGCATAACCATCACTATCGACCATTGTTTCAGCAACGAAAAGTTTAGGAAAATGTTTTGAGCATTTACCCTCAGATGTACATGGTGCATGTTTAGCATCTTTACCGCAAGGACCATGTAACATAAATTCAGTTACCACTTTATACCCGTCTGGATCATTTTCTCGACATGGTATTTCTGCCGTAATTATATCATTTATCTGGGACGGGGATTTCCATTTAAATCTTTCTTCTAGCCATAGTAGGATGTGAGCATGAGGTAGTCCACGTTTCTGAAATTCTATTACATATACAACTGAAATAAAATAGAGAAACAAATAAGATAATACATTAGTTTGTTATAAAAAAGCAGGCATATTGCCATTATTAGGTAAGGTGCATTACCTCCCTGGGACTTGCCAAAAATATGGCGTTTTGTAAGATCATTTAACAATTCAGTAAGCTTAAGCTTGAAAACGCGCGTGGACACTTCTGGACGGTCATGTGCTTTTTGGCCCGGAATGTGCTTTAACATTTCTGAGATTTCAGGCCACTTTGTATTAGCAGTGAAAGTGATGAACAGGTCTGGGTTTCCATATGTTCGACATATAGCCATTGCGTCTTGGTAGTTTTGCATCATATACCTTGGGCCGCCTATAAAACTTTTTGGTAGGACGATTCGTTTCCCCAACCCTGCCGCATTTGTATCACCTCTTGTTACAGCGTCACACACGTTGTGATATAAATCCACACGTAACGTATCTTGCTTTTTCCTATTCCATGTAAGCCTTTGCTCCTCGACAGCCGCATATGCGTCAACCAAAAACTGTTGCAATAGTCAGCCACCTCTAAGCAATGTAGTGCCTTGGTTATTTTGATGTTGTATGATGTATGAGTAGTACTCTTTCATTGTAACAAAAGGCCTTTTGGTTTTGCGCACACCTTTGTTGTTGTGATACAGTATCTTTTCATGATACCCGTCCTCTCCATATGGAAATAATAATGGATATTGGAGAGCCATGTATTCCGGATGCAGCTTAGATATACGTTTCAGCCCTTCATCCTTGTTTCTTACAACAATATCTCTTGTGGGAATACCATCACCAAAATCTGTAGTAATCAGAGCTGCAATCTCCGGTACAGATGGTGCGTTATATTGCCGAGATGCACCTCGACCACTTAGTAGTCGTAGTTCAAAGTGGGCTGAATTATGGGTTTCAGACCAATCCCTTGCCATTCGAAATGCCTTGGTGATTGGATTTGTTTGATTGAACATCTTCATAAGGCTTGCTACTATATTTGCATCCACGCACTCTCCACTATCTTTGCTTACAAAAATTCCCATTCGGTTCTTAAGTTCATTTTCAGTGTCAAAAAAGTATAGCTGCGCAAATTTAGGCTGAGCGCCCTGTTTAGGAAGCAGAGAACCTATTCAATGATAGCTTTGGCCATTTACTCTAAAGGTATATGGACCCCTGCCTGTGTTAATTGAATGGTCTATTTTTGCTTCAAAAGATGTGTAACAAAACATACCATTATACACCCTGATCTGTTCTTTGAAACTTGAGTTTGCAGGAATGCTGTAGTCCATAAGCTCATTAAGAGGCGAAGGTGTTTCATTATATATCAGAAGAAGCACTTTTCCCCCTTGGCAGCAAACAGAGAACGTTGGGTTTACAACGGTTTTTGTTACGTTAGTTCTTTCCTGGTACCACATAACAGCCTTGCAATTTTGACATTCAAATGTTGGCGGGCCAATATCATGGTACACCACAGGAATACCTTGCAAATAAAGGTAAATATCATTGATAAGAACCACATTATAATAAGTTAACTAACAGGATGCAAGACTTATAACATGTTTAATTACCTGCAGATGCATGTGCAGCTCCATGTGGGATATTTTTAGCTGCACGATGAGAAAGTGTTCCTACAGGAATAACCATTACGGTAATATTCAATATTATGAAATCGATAAACTCGCAACTTTAGTACTAATTACCTGCCGATCTTCTTTTTTTATAAACAAAGGGATTTTTGGAGGTTGAAGCTATTTGGTTCAGTGGCAGGTTTGTCAAAGTGCCTACCGAGTGTGATTCTTGTCCTAACAAAGTATGTTGATCATGCAAAAGTAGGTATGCATTATTGCAGATTTGTTGTAATTGCATAATGTAAGTAAAGTCTTATAAATGGGACGAACCTGTAGATGGTCCAACATTTTGTGTCATCCGTAAACCACAGAAACTCTGCATCTTTCCACTGCCATTGATTACAGTACTTGAATGAATAAACAAAGTTTTGTTCAATATGTCTGACAGGGATGGAGTTTCAGACTGTTCAGCGTGTGATACTGCAATGCAAAGACAAATACAGCTTTAATCACATACATAATCGGCAGGTATGTAAACTTGTAAAAGTAAATTGTACCTGTATCCATTTAATGCTTGAAGGACCTGATTAACCTTTGCAACAGATCATATTGCAGATCTGGTAAGATAATGAATTAATAAGTTTAGTATATCACCTATTGGGATTCTACTACTTAACTGATGCAATAAGTGTGGTGTATAATGAAAATGCATATACTTATAGTTCATGGTAAGTCTCTATATGTATTATAGATTCTTATTGAGTTTTAATAATGATACTGATCTTTATGAAACAATTTGGTTAAAAAGGCTAGTATGAGTGCATTTTAGACTAATTGGAAAAAACATAACTCAACTTCATTTGGTCACATCTCATTGGTTACTTATACTCACAACTTGATTCAAACTACTATATTTAAATTAAAGTATTGTCTACATGAATTTAAAAAGTACCAATTTACAAAACAATTCTTAATATGGTGATTTATACGATTTAATTTTGGAAGTCATTTAGTGGTCGATTTTGACAACCAATTGGCGGACCACATTTTAAAACATGTATAAAAGTGTGGGTGAAATGGCCTTGAGCAGAAAATTTTATAAAGTTGAGTTATATAATGATTACAGCATAATACATTATATTTACAAATTATCTGAACACAGAATACTTTGCACTGTTATAATGCAATTATTTGTAAGACCACTGTTATGGTAAAAGGAAATAATTTACATGAAAATGAAACAGATGTATGATAGGACATAAAAACATATAAATAGAAGAGTTTTGGAAACCCGTATAATTAATAATAAGTGGCGATGAAATATCATATCTAAACATTCACAATTTGTTGTTTGCCAACCCCAATCATAACCTAACACTTGTAATTACTTAATATACCATAACCACAAAGCTTTACATATCATAATGTAGCATGTAATGTCTAGTTTGTTACTTAATATACCATAACCACAAAGCTTTACATATCATAATGTAGCATGTAATGTCTAGTTTGTTGGTGATGGTACAAATATAATTTAAGACAATCTTGTTCAATGTAGCAATTAGCATAAACATATTCAATATTTTGATCATCCAAGTTATTCTTATAATATGGATTATGCGGGTATGATACTTTTGCAGTATGTGAGTTTGTGGTCGTTTTTTACAACCCATTGCATATTGTTTGTTAAAAATCATAATTAACTCCAAAAAATACGAAATTCAACGAAAGCATTTTTAGCCATGTATTAAAGTGTGTGTAAGTATTGTGATACGATTTCCATTTTGAACCCCATGTGTTTGCTGTATGAACATGGAAATAATATATTGTTGGACTTTTATAGCCAATGGTAACAAATGATACTCCATATAATTCATAAGTTGTTGTAATAGTTATTTGCCCAAAGTATGGTTTTTTTACAATAATTGTTAATAGGCATTTGCATTTGGTATCTTGTGGAAAGCGTCCATTTCACAGCCGGTTCATATTGGATGTACCTGAAACCAAGTCAAGCAGAAAAGAACCAATATTTTGCATGACAGAAAAGTATAATAAATTATCAAAACAAAATAGAATCTGATGCAACAAAGCGTAACAGTTTTGTGCCTTTCAAACATAAAAAACAAAGGATCCCAAATTCATTTTTAATCCAGTTTATTATTCACATCATAATAGTTTATTTTGATAAGGATTATTCGGGTACAGCTGGCTCAGGGTCACTCTGAATCATCCATGACAAACCTGACCACAAAATATACAAAGAGGGCTGTATTAATATGTGGGCAGATATAAAACCATATACAGATATAATTTCAACATGTGCTTACCGTCTCATTTTCTTCTTGTCAGTTGTGGTGTCGTCCT